>JAUEPR010000091.1:0-169713 GCA_030435655.1 Armillaria novae-zelandiae | reverse complement strand
TACATACTGCGGTACTACTGACACGAAATTCGAGTCGTACCTTAACAAATCGCCGCAGAGAGGCGACCATATGTCTTTTCTCAGACGTTCTAATCAGCGAGAAACCGAATACGACGAAGAAAATGACGAGACTATTGACCCAGAACTTCGCCTTCGAACTGTCCGTACTGCAGCGTCGGCAATAGCAGAGTCGATACGGTCCGAGCAGAGAGCTGAGAAGAGGAGGAAGAGGAAACGGTCCAGGTTCTTTCGAAAGAGTGCTGAGAAGAAAAAGCCTGAACCAACACCTGTCGATGCGGCGCCTTCGACAGAGATACCCGGCGAGCGCAGGAATGTCTACGTGAATTATCCTTTGGGAGTGCTAGAAGTCGATGTCCACGGGGAGCCCATTGCTCGCTATGAGAGAAACAAGGTCCGGACTACCAGTGAGTGCTTGAATTATCACACTTTAGTCAATCTCATGCCAATGTGTAGAATATACCATTCTAACTTTTATTCCCAAGAATCTATACGAGCAATTTAGACGGTGCGCTATCATATTATTCATGTCTTTTGTCGTGTTTATTTATTAACCTAGGGTGGCAAACTTATTTTTCCTTACCCTCGTCGTGCTTCAACGTGAGCACTCGCGTTCGCATTCTTATGCTGGACACCTCTAACGACGCTCCGCAGTTTTCCCCGTGTTCGACGCAGCATCGGGCGCCATTTCAGTCCTACCACTTGCTTTTATTCTCACAGTAACCGCCATCAAAGATGCCGTAGAAGACTATCGTCGGGCAACTCTTGACGAAGAGGTCAACACGTCGGCGGCAACAAAATTAGGCTCTTGGCGTAATGTCAACCAGCCCACAGATCCCCGGCCCTGGTTCGAGAAGATGTTGGGCATTAATCCACCGGGGAAAGTAACTAAAGGCGTGCGTAAACTTCGCGATCGAGAGGCCAACGAAGCAGGCCACGGCGTGCGCGTCATGCTTAGTAAAACCGGCGACACTTCCGTGCTTTCACATGATGAACCGTCCACACAAGTTTTGATCTTGATCATGTACGCACGGGTGCTGGTCGGCAGTTGGATGATATCCAGAGCGTTGATTCCCATAGTTACCCCCCGGACGCATCATCACTCTCTGATACATCAACCCAGCGCAACTCTACCACGGATTTCCGGCAATTCAAGCAAAATGATGGTTCCCAGTCCACTTTAGGTGTAATTGACTGGAAACGGCGACCCGGAGGCTCCGCTCGATGGGAGAGGACACTCTGGAAGAAGCTGGAAGTCGGAGACATCGTTCTGTTACGGGAGAATGATCAAGTACCCGCTGATATTGTTGTTCTCTCGACGTCAGATCCTGATGGCATGTGCTATCTGGAGACGAAGAATCTGGATGGCGAGACTAATCTAAAGCCTCGAAAATCCATCAAGGCCACTTCCTCTATTGCCTCTGAAGACGACATCGAACGTTCATCTTTTTATCTTGACTCCGAGCCGCCCCACCAGAACCTGTATCTTTACCATGGTGTTCTTCGATACAAGGACACCACCACGGGTGAAAAGAAGCAGGAACCGGTCACGATCAATGAGATGCTCCTTCGTGGATGTGCCATCCGTAATACCACTTGGATCATCGGCTTAGTCGTTTTTACCGGTGCGGACACCAAGATCATGTTGAACGGAGGCGCTACCCCGTCGAAACGTTCCAAAATAGAGAAGGAGACAAATTTCAACGTTATCGTCAACTTCGGTGTTCTGGTTTTTATGTGTACCATTGCGGCTATTTTCAATGGACTCCAGGATGCGCAGACGGGCACTAGTGCCGAGTTCTTCGAGATCAATTCGGACGCGACGGACTCACCAGTCGTGAACGCCATAATAACCTTTGTGTATGTAGCATTCTTCTTGTGGATGGATGCCTACTCATTATACCGCGTAAAGGTCATGTCTCATCGCTTTCCAAAACATTGTACCAATATCACTGTACATCTCTATTGAAATCGTCAAGACTATACAGGCCTACTTCATTTCTCAGGATGTGGATATGTACTATCAACCTTACGACACGCCTTGCGTCCCTAAAACGTGGAACATCTCCGATGACTTGGGGCAGATCGAGTATGTATTTTCCGACAAGACCGGTACACTCACGCAAAACATCATGGAGTTCCAGAAGTGCTCGGTCCATGGTGTCGCATACGGGGAGGGTGTCACGGAGGCACAGCGTGGAGCTGCAACCCGAGAAGGCAATGCAGACTCCCTTGACCCCCGTGACTTGGCGGAAAAACTCGCAGCTCTTAAACAGCAGATGCTAAGTGCTATGGAACGCACATTCAAGAACCGGTATCTTCAGCCAGAAAAGCTGACACTGGTGTCGCCCAAACTCGCACAGGATTTAGCTGATCGTTCGTCTGACCAACGGGGTCACCTCATCGCCTTCTTCCGAGCGCTCGCACTCTGTCACACAGTCCTTTCCGACAAACCTGAGCCACAGGAGTTGCCATATCACTTGGATTACAAGGCTGAATCACCGGACGAGGCCGCTTTAGTTGCTGCTGCTCGAGATGTCGGGTTTCCCTTTGTCAAGAAATCAAAGGATACCTTTGACATAGAAGTCATGGGCCAATCGGAGAAGTACACGCTTTTGAAGGTACTCGAGTTCAACAGTACTAGAAAACGCATGAGCGCAGTTTTCCGATGTCCAGATGGGCGGTTGATACTTTACTGCAAAGGGGCGGATAGTGTTGTTTACGCACGCCTTGCAAAAGACCATGACCCTGTCTTGAAAGAGCAGACGAGCAAGGACATGGAGATGTTTGCTAATAATGGACTCCGGACGTTGTGTATCTCATACCGCTGGCTCACGGAGGAAGAGTATCTGACATGGTCTAGAACATACGACGCTGCCACCAACGCCATCGAAAACCGGGACGAGGAGATTGATAAGGCAAACGAGCTTATCGAGCACTCGCTGCAAATACTCGGGGCTACTGCCCTGGAGGATAAGTTACAGGAAGGTGTTCCAGAGGCCATCGAGAACCTACATCGCGCTGGGATCAAGCTATGGATTTTGACAGGTAAGATCGCATTTACATCAAGGGTACCTTTCCCTGAGGACCTATAACCCTAGGTGACAAACTTCAGACCGCTATTGAAATCGGCTACAGTTGCAACCTACTCAAAAACGACATGGACCTGATGATTCTTTCCGCCGATTCATACGAACAGGCGCGCTCGCAGATAGAGGCCGGTCTCAATAAGATAGCGTCTATTTTAGGACCACCGTCGTTTGATCCTCGGAAGCGGGGCTTCCTTCCTGGGTCGAGGGCGTCGTTTGCTGTAGTCATCGATGGGGACACTCTTCGACATGCGCTAACTCCCGAGCTGAAGCCCTTGTTCCTCAACCTTGGTACACAATGCGAGACTGTTGTCTGCTGTCGTGTTTCTCCTGCTCAAAAGGCGTTGACTGTCAAATTGGTGCGCGCAACTTTCGTGTTTCCTTTCTGACGTTTGCATGTGAGCTTACCCTGGATTGCAGGTCAAGGAAGGACGCAATGCCATGACACTGTCCATTGGTGATGGCGCTAACGACGTTGCAATGATTCAAGAGGCTAATATTGGATGCGGACTGTTCGGTCTAGAGGGTTCGCAGGCAGCTATGTCGGCGGATTATGCTTTTGGGCAGTTCCGATTCTTGACCAAACTGTTGATTGTCCACGGCCGTTGGTCGTATCAACGTGTGGCAGACATGCACAGCAACTTTTTCTACAAGGTACGGAAGCTCTGTGCTACAAGCGAAAACTCTAACATACGCATTCCAGAACGTCATCTGGACCTTCGCTTTGTTTTGGTACCTGCCCTTCAACAAGTGAGTTCATGCAGCGTATCCTTTGACGTATGCCGAACAAGATTTATAGTTTCTATGGAACCTATCTGTATCAGTACACATTCATCTTGTTGTACAATCTTGTATTCACATCACTCCCCGTTATTATCCTCGGAGGTATGATCATGAATTCTTAGCCAATATGTGCCTTACTGACGATGATTTCTTTAGCATTCGACCAGGACATCAACGCGCAGGCTGCGCTTGCGTTCCCGCAGCTCTACGTTCGGGGAATCCGCGGTTTGGAGTACACCCGGGGAAAATTTTGGGTCTACATGTTAGATGGTTTGTATCAGTCTGCGGTTGTGTTCTTCATGGCATACTTGGTCTGGACGCTTGGTCTCTCGGTGTCATGGAGCGGGAAAGACATGAACTCTTTGGCCGACTTTGGAACAACAGTTGCCGTCTCCGCCATTTTCTCTGCGAATACTTATGTCGGAATGAACACTCACTAGTATGTTATTCTTTTGTGAACGAGAATTCTGTTGCTAAAGTTTGCGTTTAGCTGGACCGTCATAACATGGATTGTGGTCTTTGGCTCTAGCATTGTCATGCTGCTATGGATCATAGTGTATTCGTTCTTTTTCAGTTCCGATTTCATCAACGAGATGCAGATCTTATTCGGTGGCATTCCTTTCTGGGCAACGGTTGTGTTCTCCACCGTTGTTGCCCTTGGTGTGTTTGTTTTTCTTCGAAGATGCCATTTCATTCACGCCATGTTGTTATTCGTCAGGTCCCCGCTTCGTGTGCAAATTCTTTTCTTCCGCGTACTTTCCTTTGGATAAAGAAATTGTCCGTGAAATGTGGGTCAAAGGCGATCTCAAGGATCAGCTTGGGATCCGACATCGGAAGGCTAAGAATCGCAATGGTGACACGCTGGAAGCTGCGCCTATGTTTGGACACGGTCGTAGCCAGTCGGAGATGTCTCTCAGCAACACACCGTATGAGCCCGCACTGACATCAAGTCCTGGCCCTGGGAATCAACCTCGACGAACAGATCTAGATACACCTCCGCTGGACGCCAATCTTTCTCCCCGTGGTTACAATCGGCAGAATGAAACTCCAGCTTCATACTATTCCGTTTCCGACATCCCTCCGCCCTCACCACTACCATCACCCAAGTACCGTTATACTGACGGCTCGATCACGAGCACACCGCCCAGCAGGAGAACAAGTATTGCCACGACACATCGGACCATTCGTGCCTCTAGTCCGCCACCCCTGTCACCACCCATCATCAATGTGCCTGCTACCCATGAACGATCAACGCCGTACGATACTGGAGACGCCTACGAGATGGATGTACGGAATCCACCATCTATGTCAAGCCACAGTCATCACCATGTCGACAGGTCGACGGCGAGTGAAGCGTCATATGCTACGGCGTATGATGACTTCCATACTTCGGATGAGACTGTGGTTGGCAGTCCCCCTGCGTCTTCTGCAGGCCATCTTGCTCCTGGTCCGCGATCGGGTGAAAGCGGGTATTATTCTGGGCAATACCTGCAGTCTCCGTCTCCTACCTTCCAGCAACAGCAACAAGAGCAACCATCTGATCCGCAGTACGATGATCGACGTGCTAGCACTGTATCTTGGCAGGGCGGCCGAGCGCTATAGCCTTTCTTGTCTTATATTTTTACAATGTACCTTCAGTACTACCCCCCATACGTACTTACATTATCTCATCTTGTGTCTTTCTCATTTTTTCCTCCCATCGCAATCCTCTCACACGGAATTTGGACTTTTGTTATATACTCTAATTACCTCTAACAATGATCATGATGCAAACACCTACTTATTCCATGACCCATGTAGAATATTATTATTTCTATCACTTGATTTCGCTGGGGTGATATTCGATAAGCTTAATCCGGAGTACTATGTGGCTGTGTCTCGGACGTTTCTTGTACTTATCCGACGACCATGTCCTTGTCCTGAACAGATTATCTTCTTTCAAGGATAGTGTCTACATCACGCCCGGTGCCATGGAAGGTGCCAGTGGCTCTTACCCTTATCCCGCACGTCTTCAAGGGAACAGGTGAGTAAAAATCACTTGGTCAACAATGCCGTGTCGAACGTATATTTTACAGTGGTGTTGTCCAGGAATTCGTTAACGAAACCTTTGCGAGCAATGAATCGTCTACAAGGTCCGAGCTTCTATCGTCGCCGTCACAAAATACGGGTGCCGTTCAACGCCACAGGCGACGACGAAACGGACCGTCGGAGCGATTTCGTAGGGAGCGCGAGTTAATCCATGGCCAATCATCCCACAAACAACTGCTGCGCCTCGTAATCGATCAAGAATATGAGGCGAACAAGATGCGCAAGGCCATGGTCGTCGTGCTGGAGCGACTCGAGCAGGAAACGCAGCGTGCGTCTGCCGCTGAGGATTTTTCGGCGCAACTCGTGCAACGATTTCAATTATTGAATGAAGGTCGATTGAAGATGCACGAGGAGCTCATTGAGGTCAAGAAACAGCTGGAAATGTACCGTGTTCAGTATAACCATGCTCGGTCGGAGATTAAGAGGGGAGAAGAGGTGTTGGAGACCGTGTCTGAGCAGCTGCAGAATGCAGAGAGAGATGCTGTACGTGCAAGGTCACAAGCCCACAAGACAGAGCAGAAGCGTGCTGTACTTGAGGCTTTGATAGAGGGCAGACGGATGGGCATAATGTCTGGATACGCCCAAGCTCAGCGGGAGATCGGAGAGTTCCGGCCACCCCAAATTGTAGGCACAGAAGAATACGAATCCGAAGAGGAAGAAGAAGATCTCGAGGAGGAGGAGGAGGAGGAGGAGGAGGAAGAGTATGAAGAACATCCCCAACCGGTACCGAGAACCGATACCGTGGAAACGTACGATCTCCCGACACCATCACGTCGTGCAGTCCATGCCGCGCCTCCATCGGTTCCTTCTGCACATACACTATCTCCAACTGACACAGAAGAACCACTTCCTCCTTCGCCTTCTGTTCGTGAATTTCACGTCGAAGTTCCTCCTGCAGAAGATCCACTGCAGAGTCATCATCCTCAGTATGCCACCGCTCCCGATAACTTCATACCAACATTAGATGCTAGTGGTATCATCAGTATGCCTCCGCCACATGAGTGGAATAGCTCAATGCGAGCAGCGTCCCCACAACCGGAGGAACCAGACAGGAAGGGCAAGGGTAGAGCGAGGAACGACGACGATACATCTGAATACAGCTACACAGCCCCGGGGCGGGCAACCTCTTATAATGCATCGGTGGATACATTGACTGGTCTGGCGATCCTGGAGCCTGACGGTAGGGGAAAACCTGGAAATTTGGCTCCGATACGAGAGAGCTCAGCGAGTGTCGATGAGCTATCTTTTCCAGCGCAAGGGCGACCGTCTTCTGCACAATCGCATCTGAAGAGCCCTAATATCGCTTCAGCTGGTAACAGTTCGCCGGTGGGCATCAATGTCCAGCCTCCGGTAAGTTTGATAGTCAACGGCACTTCTTTTTTCTCTAATTTTCATCAGTCTTCACACACGCCCTCGTCTGCGAAGAGATCCTCTAGCCGGAGACAAGAGAGTTTATCAGGCGACAAGCCCCCGCTCCGACAACAGCCATTACCTCCTCCTGACCAGGTCCAGCTTTCGACAGACCACGAATGGGATCAGGTAGCGCCGAACTGGGCCCCAGCAAGACCGCCTTCCTCTCAATCTCACCAACAATATGGTCGGCCTCCTTCTGCGTATTCTAATCCTACATGGCAGGCGCCATCCAGACAACAAACTCCCGTTCCTGACGATTCACCTCCCTTGCCCAATCCATTCCCTCCTCCCCGTGCCGCAAGTTCTCACTCCCGACATAAATCAACTGGGGCTGTTGCACCTGAGATGATCTCCAATCCTCTACCTTCACACCAGCGCACATCGAGCATGCGTTCCCAAAACTTCCTTACACCCGATATGGGCATGAGCCCCCTTCCTTCGCTCCGCCGTGTGCCCTCTAACCTCTCACAGCGCTCTCATGGCAAGTTTGAGCATTTTGACATGCAAAACTACGTTGACCCCGCCATCATCGGGGGCGGGGAGAGTCAGGTCGACTTGGGAAGGATGCCGAGCAGGCCTGCGAGCAGCGTGGGCTTTGGGCTGGCACGGACCAGGTCAAGAGGTTCCACCGTTCGCGGAGAATGACCGCTTCGTCATTGTTGCAGATGTTTCTTCTTGATGCTCTATCCGGACTTCAATCAGCACTACTCACGCTCGGATGACCCTAGGATTTTGTATCCGTATGCCTCACCTCATTTGTATTTCATCATCTTACCCCGGAAGTTGCTACTCTACCGCCGTTTCAGAGCAACGAAAAGCGGGAAAACGAGAATTTCTGTATACTATAGACGGTAATGGGCTTGTCACTATATCACGACTGCTTTCAGGATGGCAGAACAGTCATGTGCCTTCCTTTACCAATCTGCAATTCTACCTTCACAGTTGTGTGTGTCTCTTTCGCTCTATCCCGTCACGGGACAACAGCATCAATAAAGTCCACGGTGTTCACAACCTGTTCCAGAAATGTGTCGTTAAAACCGATGAGTGATTTCCCTGCATGTTGTTCTTTATATTTCGAGAGTTCCATCTTTTATTTTCCTCCTGACCGAGCAGAATACAGTACAATCTCCCGATCCCGAGACATCACGATGCTTTCAATACCCGAACCTAGGATACGATAAGAGTAAGCAGAGGTCTTTAATGAACATTTTTACAATCTGATATCTTAGTATCTCGTAAGGCAGCATCTGTTCCATTCCATATGCACATCTCAATTTTAGATTCATCGTCCATATGCAGGCGGATCAAAAAGGCGGGGCATTTCCGCCTCATTACTTAACGGAGGTATATTTTCTCACCGCATTCAGCATTGACACGATGTTTGCTCTTCGAGTCGGCCACAAGATCTGCAAAGAGCAGATCAGAAGGACTGTGAGCACCGGGTGTTGTAGATAAGCACTCGAGCAGTGTTGATATCTGCTACATCCACATTGCTTCGAGTGTTTCGTGTGGTCAAATATTACCAAGCTCAAGAATATTCGCTTCTGGAAGCATTGCTTGAAACGACGGAGATGGCCAGGATTGACGAGCTGAGCCGAGCGCGATCGAGGGCATGGCGACCTCGGTCTGCATTAGGAAGAGTCGACGGTCAGAAAAAACAAGCGACACACCCCTGCAACACATAGCCGCCGCCTCATCAGCGACATCTCCCAGTTGCCCACTCTAGGGCATGCAGAAGCCGCTCAATTTAGTCGCCTCGGTTTCTAGCGCTTTGACTCTACTCTTCAGGTTTGCGTTCTCCCCCTTCAATTCAGCATTCTCTCGTCAGCTCGGAGTTCTCTTACTTCAGCTTCGTGGTTTCTTCCTCCAACGCTTCGACTTTCCTTCTCAGCCATACGATCTCCTTCAACGCCTCCATTCCATCAGAAAACTCCTTCCTGATATCATTTCTCATCAATTCCAATTCTTGCTTCATATCTTGTTTCATCTTCTCCGCTTCTCCATTGCCGTCGGGGCCTTTGCATAATGGGAAGACACAACGGTTTCTTGGGTGGCTGACGAATCAATGAGTCTCGTGGAACGGAATGACAGTAACGATGTTATGACTTTCGATGCTCAGATGTCTTGAGGCACTTGATTTTGCGTCATGTTCCCACGAAATCAGTCTCATTCGGACCAAATTCTGAGCTTCTCTCTCCTGAAGTCTTTGCAAGCACGTTCGCAAAACAAACAGCTGCGGTCTTTCTGTCGTAGACTATTTTTTTCTGAGGTCGACTTGTTGGCGGGGGGACAGATGGTATTTGTCAGCCCTATTTATACACTTTGGAATGTCAGAGATCGCAAAACGGAAATCTCTGTACACGACAGGAAAGCATATCACCCAGTGACCATTCAACATACTGTCTATACCCTAATCTTATCGGAAATACCCTCCGAAGGGCAGATGAGTCTTGATTGCATCTTTCTTACTCGTCTGCGACTTTATTCTCACATCTATGTGCGTCTCTTTTGCTCTATTGCGCCGTAGGAATATGCTGCAGATATCTCCGTTGTACGCGATATATTATGTATCATGAAAGCCGACGCATAATTTCCTTAACATTGATCCTATTATCAAACGCAAAAAGCAGCACCATTTCTTGGGAAACATCGTGTCTTTCTTACGTGAACTTAGTACACAATAAAAAAGTAAGCAAGGATTTTAATGAATGATTTCCAACATTCTGACGTTATATTAGTATCGTGTGCGTCTTGCCCGCTCCTTGTATGCACGTTGAAGCAGCGGAAGCTGAGAACATGAGATTTAATTATAGACCCATCGTACATAAATATTGCACAAGCGGATCCAAGAGACGAGGCATTTCCACCGCGTTATCTACTGAAGAGAGGTACATTCTCTCATTGTATTTTACATATATTTTTGTAATGCGTCAAACATTTTTAGAATGGCGCCTTTCTAGTATGGACACCGTCGAGCCTCAAGATGACATTGGCGTGCTTATTAGTTCCATGTCAAACAGATGCACATGGGCTTGGGGTAGCAGCCTTATTCAAGATGCACTTGACCCGTGATTATGGTCATCTGTTGACAACGATAGTCGGGATCCTATGGTACGTGATAGCTATCTCCCATCGCTGACGAAACAAGTGACTTGGGCTAGGTACTGGAACATTGAACCCAGATGGCGTAATTGCACATGCTGTGGGATTAACCTGGCTGGTACCTTACCGTCGTCGCTGATCCGGTGCCCCCAATGTATGGCGTGGTCCCCGGTGTCCGTCATTAATAATAATGCAGTTAGTAAGATAGCCGGCCTCGAGAGCTTTCTAGTAGAAAGCAGCTTGGAAATTGTGCAGGGTCACTTCATTTGCTTCCGCTGTTACTCTATTTTGTTCATCAATCATTAGCCACATCGAACAAACCGCCATATGTCTGTTCATCAGCCCTTGCGAATACCGAGGTGAGCTGATTGAATAAGACTTCTGGTCCAAACTTTAAAGTAGGTCTGGAACGAGCGTGCTCTTCACGTGGAACAATCATACTGAGCAAGAACCCATTTGACAAACATAGCACGGCGGAGGTTCAATGTACTACTGACTTCAAACTTCAAGGATGTCACCGCGAACGAGGTGTCCCAGGTAGGTCATATGGTAGGGACGGATATATGTTGCTTATGGACGCTGAGTAAATAAGTGCTCGCGACAGAAGTACATGATACAGGTGGCCTTAGGTAATCCAGCGACTTAAGTGAGAGCGGGAGGCATCTATTAAGGATTGCGGAAAATGAATGTTACGTTTAGCTTCCACGTATTCGCTTAGACGAGCTTATTGTATTGCTGCACGTGGTGTCTTCAAAGCTCGGTTTGAGTGGGCCACTTGTCGGAAGATTCATGAGAACCTGGAAGGTTGCTGTGTAGCATACCGCGGGGGAAGTAGCTGTTGACCCATTTCAGGTTTAGTCTACAGCCACTCTAATCTAGCAGGTGATAAATGACCAGGAGAAAAGTATTACTGCCTCCGTTACATCGACATAGATGATAGCAGCCATCAGCAGGGTTCAAGTGTCCGCAAGTCTAAATAAGTATTGAGCCACGCTGGTAGCCGAAGCGACATTGAAGTCACGAAGACAACAAACTTCCCAAAAGATTAAACGGAATTGTCATCCGTATACGGTTGTACAAAACACAGACAGGAATCTCCATCGAGGTAGACGCAGTTAGTACCCTGTGCTTTTGAATATATTTAGTAGGCCTTCATGAACAAAAAGAGTTATCGTTCGTTGGTTTGAATGGCGTGATGCGCTAGTGCTAATTTTTCTTGCTTAAAGGCGTGGGTTCAAGCCCCACCGTGATCATTGATCAATCAATGTCGTCATGAAATCTTTCAGCTTGAAGCCTCTTATTGGAGTAATGAGTAACGGTACTATTAGTCAGTTGGGTTGCGCATGTCATGTATTTCGCGACAGCTCTAGTGCCGTCTTCTTTCTGAAATCCAGCATGTTTAAAATGTTTGATATCCGTAGGCTATGGACCGTCTCAGGCCCCTGGGGCTTGAGTCTCCGAATATTATAATTTACGATCGATATGTGTTGTGTGTGTGTTTTTAAAAATTGTACAAGTAACTGGGAACTGGAGTGTAACGTGTAACCGTTATTCTTAAAATTTCGCCGCCACAAACATACACGTATACATTTTTGGTCGGTTTACAATGTCAACATTCCATTCTTCCAGTCAATCTAATATTGGAGAAGAGCAAAAATCGGCTGTCGGAATGACGCATGCTATATGTGTACTTGAATGATCAAAAGTAAATCGATGGCAAGTACCACGGCCAAGAGAAAGAGATACTAGCTCATCCCGAGAGCCTAGGTGTCAGACGGACGGTGATATAATTTTGTGCGACAGAACCGAGGGCTGCGCGACGATGGTCGAAGACCGAATCACTGTTTGAAAGTCAACGCTAATTTGGAAAGGCCGATTTGCCAAGCTAATGAAAACCTCCCCGGGGAGGCAAGTTGCCGACCCGAAGCCTGGTGTCATAATAAGTAATATCTTAGTAACCTCTCGAATCATCCCACTTCCGCGGGCCACCATCTATCTACGCACCGAAAGGATGATATCAGTTGCTTGCGGACCCGCAATGATCGTATGTATGTGCGGCCACAACTGTTATGATTTTCAACTCGGATTTTGTCAATCCGGGTTCCTGCTTCCGTTAGTAGGTACTTCCTGCATGTTGACAATGCGGATGACCGTGATCTAGGGACACAACTTGAACAATCAACCTTACTCCCAAACTCTAATTTACACGTGCAGATCAGCATCACGGTGGAATTGGGCGTCCACCCTCGATGAATCTCAAGCCTGAGAGGAAATGAGTACGCCTGCCGTTTTGTTGATTATAATACAGCGTCACTGAGAGTGTCCTGATCGATCGAGGCCATTTTGATGTGACCCGGACCTCAGCCCAAAATAAACGCGACCTTAAAGATCGTCAATTTTTCTTGATTCAACGAGGCATTATCACCCATATGACCATTGCAAAGCTCCGATATTGTGTCGGATTGATGAAGGCTTCTATGATACACGAGCTGCCTGTGAGTTCATGGCTCTCCTTCGCTGATGGTGGCTTGCCGAGGCCTGATCATCTAAAGGAAGCGCTCCAAGGATTTGGGCGTCCAGATGATGACCCATTCACCCAACCGGCCATTCGAGGGTGATACACGTAGTACATACTCCGCATGTCATCTTAACTCATTGGATTGAATACTGTTCCACCGTTCCAGCCGTAGATCAAAGATATCTTCCCACTGACACTGCATTCGCAACAACTCGACTCCGCTTCCGCTGTCCACCCCCCATTTCCCGAACTCCAGGGAAGTATCAAGGCTATACATAGCATCTATGAGAGCACGAAAACACTTCGGTGTGGGTACCAACACCGAAAGTGAATCACTCCATCCTCATGTTGATCCTACATGGCCGTGCAAGGATAGTACTTCCCGTGGAAGAAGCACGATTTTCGGGTTTCAAGTTCGAACAGTGTACGACCCTGCAGAAAGAAGGATCGATTCGGAAGCATCTTTATATATTGATGCACGGAACACGGCACGGAAATTTGACGCTCAGTGGGAGGCAACATGGTTTCGAAGACAGCAAGATCCGCGTCTCCCAATCAGAAGCAGAGAGAAGTCGTAGAGCATATGAGCCGTGTTCCGACAGGACGCATGGTTGGAATAGAGCTAGTGGTACAAGCTTTGCAGATCCTACAGACCTATCATACACGCGCGGTAATATACAGTAACGAAAGAGATGTCCAAACCGAGCGATCTGAAATTGACTCAATTTCAACCCTGTAAAATATCAGTACAGCATCACAGGATGACAGTTATATCACATACTCGACGACGACTACGGCTTCTGTACTCCATCAGTGTTCGGAGGTAATGAATAACAAGATACTTACGATTGAGAGTATAGGTAAGTGTCTGAATAATCCGGCTCCATGGTTTTAGGCGGTCGATCTGGCGCCGTAGACACAAAGAATGTCAATGACCCTGACGGGTCGCCTTGCTGGAGGCATATTTCAAACAGCATCGCGTCTGACAGTGCGCTACCAAGAGCATATGTGCCTACTTGGGCTTGATAGACACGAAATCGTGAATAGCGATCGTCTGGAATGCATAGCTGATGGAGAAGGGACGCGTTAACGTTTTCAAAGGAAAGCTTAATGGCTAAAGCACCTTTGACAAAATACGTTCTCGTATGGACGAGCCATTGGTCGCACCCGTAATTTCGACCACCTGATACCGCTCGGCGTTGGAGGTGACAATAATCCGCACTATCGGTAGGCAGAAAGACCTAGGTAGGGTGGGTGAGATATTGAAAGGCGTGAACAGATGTGCTTACATCGTCGTCAAACCTGCACAACAGCAGCCGATGGTGGAGGTGGAGAGGGTGATGATGAACCTGGTCGCCTCTTATGTGCCAGGAGCACATCAATTGCCAGTGATGTAAAGCTAAAGGGTAGATACTGTAAGGCAACAGATGATCGAAGATTGATCTGTCGAATCGGAGAACAGAGAATACCTGAAAGTAATGAAAGCACCTTGTCAACGTAGGCGAGATGTCAACCCCCTTGATTGGAAGACAACGCGTTCGACGATGACCAAGCAAATAGTCATTGAGCGGAGGGTTTCGGATATTAAGGTCGAACGGTGTAGGCCTCGAGGAGCGTTTGTAAAGCCCTTGAGGGGCGGAGAACACACCGGGGGGCCTGGGGCTCACGGCGCAGCGAGAGAATGGGTGACAGTGCCCGAAGCAGAACGATGAAACGCGACGGAGGAAACCCATGGGGGAGGTTGCCACGTATTGCCGAAGGGCGTGATGGCACCACCGATGAAGGAGTAGTATATCCCAAACGCGGCCGTTCCGTGATGGCAACTGTTCTGGCTGCCAAAAAAATTCTGAAGCAAAAGTCGAAGTGAAGTCGTTATAAATGTCGCTCGAAGAATGTCTCTCAGCGACCTAACGACGGCTTCGAGTGCTAAACATTGGCTGAGTGTCTGGATATATATAATTTGCGTGTTGACGTCAAGTTTGGCAGCTCAGACTTGAGCTACGCATGCCGTTGGACTGGGATACAGCGCCCGCAGACAATGGTCAGGTTCTTCGATGCAAATGACCATGCGAATCCCAAGGGAAGCAAGTAATTATGTGGCCAAGAAGAGCGACAAAACGGGTTTCAGGGAAGACATGGAGAATAGAGACTTTTGACGCGTCACAAATGACCAGGGCGGCCCGCCGAGTGAACCGTTGGCAGCGCATCACCACTGCTGAAAAATTGCGCCGCTGTCATTGAAAGAGTCATGATGACTGAAGATTCTACGGATTTTTAGAACGGGGATGGTTTGCTCCACATTGAGCTCGAAAACTTGAAACACTTGAAGGAGAAGGATGCTGTAAAAGAGCAAGACCGTTATGGCGCAAGCTTTATTACTCGAGCACGCAAAATTATCTTATCTTGGAATGATGGCCGTGATTGCCGAGAACTTATCAGTCTAATCGCTCTCACGTCCCCCGGCAAGGCCTAGCGTCAATGGCGAACGCTAACCTTGCTGAGATTTTCACTACATCAAGGGCACTCCCAGGGGCCAATGGCATCGATGATTATTGATTTTCCTTGAACTTAGTTAGTCAGGCATCACGTGCTCGGCGATAGCAAAGGCCCCTATCCCGGCTAAAGGTAAGTAGTCGCTACCGACTTTCTTTTCTCCCATACTTATCTGGACAACCATGGCACCGACAATCAAGGTCGGTGATACGATACCTGAAGCGACTTTCACCTATATTCCATATACCCCCGAGCTGGAAGCCAAGGTATGTCGTGTCGATATATTGTGAAGATCAACCCATTGATCACATGTCAGCTTGCTTGCGGTATTCGTAAGTTCCAGCAGAGACCGATTAAATCTCATAATAATGAAGATATTATATAGCCACCAAGCTTAACACCAACTCATGGAAGGGAAAGAAGATTGTACTTTTCTCCGTTCCAGGAGCCTTCACTGTGTGCTATTTGCTTCCGATTCATGTACATTTCTGACATTTCGAATCAGCCTACGTGCCATGCGAATCACCTTCCCCCATACATCGAGAAGTATGATGAGTTCAAAGCGAAAGGTGTTGATGCCATCGCCGTCGTCGCCGCCAATGACGCTTTCGTTCTGAGCGGATGGGGAAGGTTCGAAGGTGTTCAAGACAAAGTACGACTGCTCCCATTCCCACGTTTACGACAGTCTAACTAAAGAGTTCTTATAGTTGCTAATGCTGTCTGATACAGATGCCAAATGGTCCGAAAGTATGGGGCTTTCTGTGGATCTCTCCGCGCGGCCTGGCTTTGGTACGCGTACTGCCCGCTACGCTATGATCATCGATGATTTGGTGGTGAAATATGTAGAGGTACGATATGAGTGTCGCCAGTAATGCTCACTGACGTTATCTTATCTATATAGCTCGAGCCCGCTCCGGGAGTCACTGTCTCTGGAGCTGATGCCGTTCTCCCCAAACTCTGAACGTGAATCAATAGAAGTGTCGTTAAGTTGTACTACCGCTTTGTATCATCTGCGCAATATGCGTTCTTTGCCATTTGACCCGCGCTATGATCGCAGTAAAGCCAAGCCCTAAAAGCATTTCATTCGGAATAAGGACAGAAACGGTGAAGAGCATAAAGGTTCAATGTATTGCGAATTATTAATCTGATCAGGTCAAGCAACGAGCGGGACAGATGCAGCCACACAACCAGCGGTATGTATTAGATCTTATCCGGATTTGGGTCATTAAACCTGTTATACACAGTACACGCTGATAGAAGCACTTGGATTATCAGGGTCGAGAATTTAGCAAGCGCGGGTGGGGCTGACTGCGGAGGCAATAATAACGCATCCTGCTGACTCACGTCTCCGGAGGAATACCAAGGTCGACGTTCAGATCCCGATGTTACTGGAAAGCTTATTTTAAAGTTAAAATTGTCGCTCCCGTAATAACTGTTGCGGGAAGATGCCAACTAACTTTCTTGTCTCAATTTGAAGATGCTGATGATGATGCAAGTTCCAATGCACTACTTTTTCCAACATAAACCTCTCTGAGTATGCATGCCGGCAATCAACAGCAAAGAGAAGACACGGAATCGCCACTTGATCAAGTTTTGATATTGCTCAAAGTGGGGCAAAGATTGCTGGCTAAGTCGAAAGTTAAGTTTGGCCGGAAGCAAAGTGGGTCAGCACGGGGACGAGTCGGGCCGTGGATGCCGCGAAATCGTAACTGTGGCTGTGATCATAGCTTCTTTGTACTCGACCACCAAGACCACCAAGAACACCACGATGCACATACATCTTGCTCGCAGCAGCAAGCTGCGCACGATGTATTCAAATTCTTCTGTCTTAGTACCGTCAATCTAATCTTTTTCAGGAATGTGCTTGTAGACCCTGTATCTATCTATCATTGTATGGCACTGGCAAGCGACGTGTCCTTCTCCTTTGACCCAATGTGCATATGCAAGTCCCAAGTCCGTGCGGAATTAGAATCTAGCCTTCTGTGGTGACGGGTGATGCAAGGACCTTTGTCGGTCCTTCAATTAGATCTTGGCTTCTGAGGCCTTGTGAATGACCAGGATAGGCTGTCCGTCAAATAGTACTAAGGCCGTCGATAAGGTTATTCTGGTAAGACGTATCTTGTTCGGTTTGCCTTCATCCATCGTGTGGCTGTCAAAAGTCAGCCTTTGGAGCTTAGGGTACTACTTATCTTGTTTCCACCGAAGATTATCTTTTGGGGCTTGTTCTGATCTTCTCCTTCAGCTTTTTCTAGACATTGGCAAGGCGATGTCGTCTCTCTAGTATGACAGCTGAAGGGACCAGGTGACTTGTAAGTTTTTGGACCTTCACTGGCTTCACTTCTGGACATATTTTCACAGGACCGTACACAGACAATGGTCTGTTTCCTGTGACTCGTTTACGGCAATCAGCTTGTTTTTGGATCTTTTCGTTCTTATCTTTCGTCCTTGTTAATTAACAGTCTTTACAGAGGGTCATGATGTGTATGAACCGAAGTACACGTACTAGCCTCGTCCACAGACCACCTAGCTCCAATAGGTGATCGCCCCCCTTGAACATGCTGGGGATCGGAAGACCTTTAATTGACGAGGATATTCCTTCAGCAGTCAAGCCAACAGCGGTGACTACACCTCAGAAACCTCACAGGTTTTCGTATCTGTAAGCGGTTCCGACTATCGTTAGTTCTTGTCTTCTTACCGACGTTGTAAGGTGCCATCACTAGATGATCCCGAATTTCAATACCTGACCTGCAGAATTAGCGGTGCAGATCTTGTGTACGGTCCTCTCTGTATGACGCCGAGGCCTTGGCGCCCACCAACACCCACAAGCTGTGCCGAGATCCGCAAGTTCCCGAGATGACTGGACAGTCTAAGGCGTGTCGACCCACCAGTGCAGTCATCTGTCTCTTCACCTACCTGAGTCCTCGAGCGCAGCACCTTCTCTCATTTTAAACTTCCATCTATCATCCTTCGAGGTATAATTGGAATTCGTTCGGCCAATGACGTTTCTAGGCCCGACCCCGCTTTCTTTATTTTGTGTTATACACATTTTGCACATCGGCACCTTTCCACAAAATGTCATAACAATAATGCATTTCTCACAGGGCTCAAGTTACTTGGAGGCGGTTTTAGACAGTGTTGCACAAGCGCCCTTACTCCCTTCTCGTATATGGTCCAGCCAAGACCAAAACGGCATTTCTGACCAGCAGTCTGGTGAGTTGCATGTCTTCTTTTCCGTCGAGGGCGAGATTGATCTTTGTTAGGGTTGCAGATAACGATCGATACGTACCTCGAGTACGTGCTCGTCGCTAAGAAAAAACATTCTTTTCGCCTTCCCTTGACTGCGCAAAGGAACAGCCGAAAATGAAGCAGGCGTGTCGCCAGGGACACTAATATGAAGGCATTTGTAAGAGTTTGAAAGGCATCCCTGTTGTTAGCGGATAGGGACCTGTATTTCTTACCCTTCGCAGCAGTTTGATCCTCTAAGTGACTCAAGACGCCAATCGGCAAGACAACACTACTCGCGCGCGAAACCTGCCAATGCGCAGCACCTACCCTTACTATTAGTCCGTTCTCCTTCCTTCCACAAAGATAACATCACTGACATAATTCCTACCTCCATAATTGTCCACAGATTCACTTTTCTCACCGAGCGGTGCTATCTGCGATCTATCTACTGTTGAATGATTTCCCGGCCGCCGACAGAGTACGACGGCAAATGTCTCCACTTACTTACCACGCTCCGATAGAACGCTGAACCTCTAAATAGGCATTGTACCGACACGCCAATTTGATGAGTCCGCCGCGCAGCTCATAATGTGAAGAGCCGGTCTCAAATTGATGCCATGTTCACTGTTGCGGCAGAAGCCATGTCAATGTCAGGACGAATTAAATAGGTTCGCTGCACAATGCTACACCCGCAGACCCTTACTGATGAACTTCATCTGATAAGATAATGAGAACATCTTCAGCCATGTGCTCCCGACATATTCATCTGAACCCGTACAGTGAGTGGCCTGCTGGTGAGGGACTCCTTATCACGTCTACGCATGGTCCAAGTATCGTCATTTGATGGTAACAGGCATGTGGGCCCCTCACTTTCACAATCTACGGACTGAACATCTCCGGTAGGCCGTGTCAAAAAACACATATCTCTCCCTTCAGGTCAACAATTTGAAGACATTTCTGGTGCGATGCGCCGGCGGTGGCAGTATACAATTTTTGTTTCTTTGACACCGACGAACACCCGCTAAACAACCGCATGCGCAAGAAATTCCGATCGGCGAAAAGCACGCCAGGATAACACCTAGGTGCGCTGAATCACATTTAAATGGTATAGATGCCGACCCTCACCACGCGTTGCAACCCAGTCGCGGTACCCTGTGTTTCGGTCTCTCCAGCGGTGCCGAGTCGCCCCAGAACTTGTATAGCCGTGGACGATGCCATCCTTCAAATACGCGTCAAATACGGAGTACTCGCGTAGAGATTCCCCGGGCGGCTCGTAACAATCAGTTCCTGGATAACTATTTACGACGATCATTATCGACTTTTTTCCGCCCATACTCTTTTTATGTTTGGTAAGGGGAGACCAGTTTCCAGAATGACGAGAATGACGCAAACTTTGCGTGGTGTTTCTCTTCCCGTTATCCTCCAAGAATTTATCGCGATGGGCTTCACAGAAGTGTCAATTGCCACATGAGACTGCTACCAGACCACTCTTGTGCTGTGTGGCTGGGACTATCTCGGACAGTACGTTGTGAGTAAAATAGTTCCTAGAAAGGTCATGCGGCGTTTAATTGGTTTTGCGAATAGGGCCACACCCGAGTAATTAGATACCATCACTCCGATCGATCCATGTTGGTCGAAAACTCGCTTGTGCTTCTCCTATATGCTTCTATAGACTCGGTAGTATGAACTTGTGCAGGTCCGTGATTTGTCTTTCAATTTTTGATCCCATTCACGAACCTGAGGCACCTTTCCAGATCTGGTCTGCTTGCGAGGTATACATCGTGTGCGTCCCGGTGCTTCACCGAGGGCATGCGAAAAAAAGTGTCTCTTTGGCTATTTCTGCTACATGCAAGGGTGCATTTCTTTTCCGCATGTAGGTTCCTTTCTGGTTTAACCTTGGTAACTACATATCTGGAAGTCCGTCTGGCCGGAGTCAATTCTTTGGCTTACCTCGTGCGTTATGGTGTCGCTTCCAAGAGTTTAGGTCAGCGATAAGCTAAATGTTTAAATACGAAAGCTCTTCGTCGGGTCCTTCCAAGAGTGTCATCCCTCCTCCGTTCTCCCGCCATGGACGTCGTCTCTACTACTTTGGCCACCGCTTCCTATGGAGAAGAAGACAACGAATGGCGAGCCTACTACGCCGAAGAGTACCCTCATCAGCTCTGGTGGCTGGTGTCATCTTTCATTGCCTTCGTTGCCGTCTGCCAATTCATATCCTTCGTCGTTGGCAAATACCAAGCTCGTTCTAAGAGCACACCGGTCGCGATGGAGAGCAACAAGATCCGGCTTAGCAGGTTGCCACTGGCCTTGGTCAACTACTGGCGCGTCATTTCGTACCGTGTCAACATTGGCATCGGGTCGTACACGTTGAACTTGGCGGAGGTTTTTCTTACTTGCGCTTACATCGTTGCGCTTTTTACTTGGGAGTTTATCAATAGTAAGGATCAATCTTTTCCCTTTCCCTCTTATGGACCGGCGACTTACTTTCAATGCTCTCTTTCACTAGGCACTAGCGTTACTGGAGTTAAGTTCAGTGCCACCTACCTCGCCGGCCGCGCCGGGAGTCTTGCTTCATCTCAGTTACCGCTTGTGACTGCGCTCGGAACGAAGAATAACATTGTATCACGTACGTGACCTTGTTCCGATGACCCTTAGCCAAGATGTGTTGCTCATTTCTCCCCGCAGTAATTACGGGCGTCAGTTATGACAAGGTTCGCGCTAGTGCCCCTCTATTGATATTGTCACTGAGCATATTGTAGCTCAACTACGTTCATCGCATGACAGCTAGGGTCTGTTTCATAATGCTTTGGATTCATGGGGGTTACAAGGTTAGTGTCTTCCTATAGTCTTGGAAGCAAATTACTGATACATATGTTATATGCAGTTTCAACGGTCAGCCATCGTCGTGAAACCTTTGGATCGTAGAGCTGATGATATTATAGTGTGGAAGGTAAATATGACCTCCTTTGGGTCCGAATGGCATTACTGGCCATCTCTGCCTTTTCTCTCTTGATATTGGTGTCTCTGCGGCCAGTCAGGGCGGGAGCATACGAATTTTTCTTTTACGCCCATTTCCTTATGGTCCTGTAGGTGCCGATTTCTCTCTCGTTCTATCTGTCATTTTAACGTATCTCCGCCTAGGATCTTCCTCATCGGAGGATTCTACCACGCTAGGAACTTTGACTCGTACGTCCTCTGCTCCTGACATTGTTGGCCTGTGTTTTCTATCCCCTCATAGATTCGACTCCTACGTTTGGCCTTCTTTCGTTATCTGGGGCCTTGATCGCGCTATTCGGATGTTACGTGTGGTTGTTTTCAACCATTCCTACTTTGGGTTCAAAACTGGACACGGTACCTTCGACGCTAACGTGGAGCGCCTATCCGAGCACTTTGTTCGATTGACTTTGAAGCGCCCCCCTCACTTCCACTGGCGTCCGGGCCAAACCGCTTACCTCATCACACCAGGAGTTTCTCGCTTGCCGTTCGAAGCACATCCCTTCACCATCGCTAGCTATGATTCCAGCTGCGACCCCACCGAGAAATCCGCCGATATTGAGAAGGCGTCTAATTCCGAGCTTGCCAAATCGTCGTCCAAGTCTTTTACCCCTGGAGGAGAGAAATACTGGAAGGAGCTAGTGTTCCTGGTGAACGTTAGAGAAGGCTTTACGCATCGATTGGCTACCATCGGAACGGACAAAGGAACCGTAAAAGTCTTTGTCGATGGACCATATGGTCCCTCACCGGATCTCAGCTCATTCAATACCTCAGTTTTTGTCGCTGGTAGGTATATTCAATCCGGATGTGTATCTCTTCTTACTCATTGCTGGATTATAGGTGGTACTGGAGTGTCATACACACTTCCGTTGCTACTGGATACTATAGAGTAAGTGACGTAACTAGCTCTCCGTATCTAACTAATCCTTCCGATAGGCGCGTCCGCGAAGGAAAGAGTATATGCACCAAAGCGGTGTTCATCTGGGCCATCAGAGATACGAGTATGTTCCTTTGAGCTTCTATGATGTCGGCTTCTAACAAACTTGGTGCTTATTTTCGTTTAGCCCATGTGTGTTGGATATCAAATGCAATTTCTAACGCATTACTTCGGGTACCACCATCGTTGCATGTGGAAATACGCATCTACGTCACCGGTGGTAATACCGAGTCTGTTCAGTGGGACAGTACATCCGTCGATTCCGATAAAAACTCCTCCTCTTCCTCTTCTACTACGTCTCGTAATGGGCCACCGTCCTTCCTTGGCCTTGAATCGGTGAACGTATATCAGGGGCGTCCAGATCTCTTGCAACTGCTACCCGAACAAGCAGAGGCGACCAGGGGCGGTCGTATGGCTGTTACGGGTGCGTTTGTATTCTCTGTGTCTACTACTCTGTGCTAAAGACAAATTTAGTCTGTGGCTCGAGGGCCGTTGCTCAATCATGCAGATCGGCTCTTCAGTTCCCGCTGCGAAATGCAGCTACTGTTCTGAGGGGCGGCGCAAGTGTAACGCTACACGTGGAGTCCTTTGGCTATGCTTAATCATTGGGCTTATTGATAGATTGTACACCTAGCTATAGACGACTGGTATCTCTTTGTATTTTAATTGTCATTTAAACAGTAACGCATCTTGCAGTTCGGAAATGTGCGCGTCTCCGGCTCTTTCGGTACGGAACAGTTTGGAAAGGCCGTTGCCAAGAGCGAGACACTCCGCCCTTGGATGATCTTCTGAACGTCATATTGCAAGAAAGGCCTAGACCAGAGTGAGATTGATGTGGGGTGAAGATCACTGCGGAAATCGATAACAATTGCAAACGAAAAGCATATCACACCAACAATCATATGCAGCGCTCATGACTCCATGACCGCATCCGAATCCGAATCTTCATCATCCCCAAGAGTATCCAAGCACTGGTTTTGGTCTGTAGCTGAGCTTCCGTTTTCAATTCTACCAAGTTTATTACCCAAAGTAGTAGGCGTAATGCGATGAATTGGGGTCATGGCGGAAATGGCCTCCCGTTGGAATTTCGTAGGGGTCGATAATCTGGTCGCGCGCTGCTTGCTATATCTGGGTCTCGTAATCGTGACAAACCGGGTGTCGATTTGCATGTTATCCATCTTTTCCTGGAGCTTCTGGCTCTGTGAACGAATAACACGATTAGGCGTCGGCGACGCTCGCGGGACGTGTTGTGAATAGCTACGTAGAGCACGAGGAAGCGGGGTCGGTGTTGTAGGTCCACACGTTACCCTACGCCTCTTCGACGGCCTGTCCTCCTCCTCGTCCTCTTCTTCCAACCTTGTGAGCCTTGGCGTTCCCCGCGCGGAGAGCCTAGCCAAAGGGCTTGTAGGCGGGCTACAATTTCCTGATATCCCTCCATCGTCTTCTATCCGTAATTCGCCTGATCGCATTCTCACAGCTTTCGGAGCGGGGGGAGCGTCTCGGCGTAGACCGACGATGACTTCGATGGAGTTACGGATGAAACTGTCCGAGCGGTTGAGGCTTGTGTCGATACGAAGCAGGGCGGGAAGTCTAGCATTGAGAATGGTAACAACCTGAACTAGTTGGGGACGCGACATGGTGAGAAGGTCTTCGTGACAGCAAAACGGAACGGTGTCAAGCGTAGTGATCACGATAGCATCTTCACAGGAATCTTCGTTCTGTAGAGCGATACTTCTTGACGTTGACAAAGAATGTAGATGCCTAATCTCGCTTTGGGCGGGCTCAGGCTGTGTACCGGCAACAGGGTCATGTCCGTGATTATCAGATTCTTCAAGAGCCACAGAAGAAGGTTTGAATAGATCTAGTCTGAGAAATAGTTTGCGAACGGGCGTGAAAGGATTAGAAAATGTTCTGGTGTGCTTCATAGTAGTGAGGATGGCGGTTGGAAAATAAGAAAGGAAAAAGAACGATCATGAATCATGACGCACCGATCACAACCCCGATCACTACTGGACTGCGGAGACGTTTGGTAATCATGTCTTCATTAATAAATCTGAATTTTGGGGGTTTGGTCTGTAGACGCTTCGATTTCTTGATTGAACTTTTGGAAGAGGTTGCCACCAATAGAGTTGTGGACCGGGTTGGAGGCAGTGGAGACATTTATGTTATCGTTAAGCCGAGATACTTCTCAAGCGGAATCTGAATATTTCAACTTAGCGAATGTGGAGAGAACATCGGCATTAATAGCTGGGGCACTTGAGACTCCAAGGAGATAAGGAGCAAGTCTTCTGATGTACTACAAGAGAAGCTCGGCGCGTACGCAGTAGCTTGAGAAGAGCGGGAAGATGCAGTGCTAATTCCTGACCTCGTGAGCCAGAGTTAAGTTCGGATGTTGGTGCGCTGAGCGCTGAGCTATCAAGGGTGAGTTACGTTTAGATCTTTGGTTTATCTTTGTTTCCAAAATCGCCTCAGATGCCGCATTTTTATGTCTATCGTCCAATGTCATTTCTTACCAGTAGCACCAGCGACGTCAGTACTAACAAGTGTTAAAGGGTTCACCCTTACCACTCCGGGTACGTAATGCCCGTTATTAGATAGTGATACCAGATCTATTACCGTTCATCTTCCATCCCCGCACATACCCCAGTCTTGGTCTCCCTCTTCTTCTCATGTCCATCCTTGTCCATCGCCCTCTCCGTGGTATCTTTCGTCTCCCGTGCCCCGGACCCCGATGTCTCAACATTCCGGTGGCGTCCACCCCACTCAACTATACCAGTGACTCGGACTCGATATTCCCCCCTCTTCCTGACTCACAATGCACCCTGATTCTGATTCGCGAAGATACTGCCAACCTCCAGTTATGAACGGAGCACCCAGGTCAAGGGGCATTAAGTAATGATGCCACCTCGCTCAACCAATTCATGAAATCGTTATCTGCAAAGTGAAGTGCCTGATCCTCGTCTAACTGGCTTGACAGCCATTCCAGCGACGGGGTCCATCGTGCGTCAAGCCTAGAGAGAATTCTTACTGCCTCAATCCCCCACTGTTTTTCCGCCCACCACGGGCCTTTGCGTGGCACCTGCTTCATCATAACACAGTAATGCGCCAAAATGATGAGCGCGCGCGGTTTCCCTTCTGCCAATAGGCGAAAGAACCTATCGGGTGCCGTTGCCCACCACAAACACGACGCGGACCAATTCTGGAATAAGGCTTTCCATGATATCTGGAGGATATGTATTGATTCCTTATACGCAGCATACACCGATACGTCGTGTAGCTCGTCAGAGTCTGGCGAAGAGTGGGCCGTATTCAGAAGCGCCGACAAGGATGAAGAGAAAGATTCTTCCAGGGGTGTGGATATGGTTGTTGGTGCCGTTATGTCCAACACCGGACGCAAAACACCTTCTCGGAGCTGCGGCCAGACTTTAGCGACCTCGCAGGTGATACTCTGGACTGTGATATTCCAATAATTCGCGGACAAGAAGACTAGGGATGATGTAGCGAACTGATACATCGCGAGAAGAGACAAGGTGATAAAGACGAGACCTGTGTCCGCCTTCCCTCCGGTTTGTGCCTTGTGTAATTCGGTCTTGGCCTGCCAGTGGTAGGTGCTCGCGGCTACAGCATACCGATCTGCCGTGGGATCAGCACGGTAAGCATGAAGAGCGGATATTGCGAGGATTGCGTATAGGAGAAATCGGTTTTCAGGGGCGAACGCGTGTTTTGGAACGACAGTTTTCCATACACGTATCAGAGAAGGATCAACAGAGAGTGAGTATGAAGTAATGGTAGCGTAGTGGTGAATTAGTTCGAGGGTCAGCACGTCGAATGAACTACTAGTCCAGGTCGATACTGTGGAAGGGAGATTTCCAGGTGAGCTTGATACAGCGAGGGTAGATGTCCCTAGCACTGAATCATGTCGTAAGGTATTAACATTGTTCCAAACACACTCGATGCCCCTCTTTGTACAGTTCTTGCATATAGGATGTTCCTCGTCACACTTCATTTCAACATCTCAGTCAGCTGTACAAGGGCCGACAGTAAATACACACCTTGACTTTACGTTGCTTGCATGTTTTGCATCCTTTTCGCGACTTGTGGTGAGGGCGAATTGGTGGCATGCTCAGGCTGGCGGTGGTTTGCTAACAACGGCTCCGGCTGCGGAGTTGAAACTGAGTCTAATTTCCCATCAAGGTGATCGCTCATTTTCTTCCACTTTTCCTGTGCTGTCAAAAAGAACGCTACATACTGTGGGGACGTCCCTCAAGTCCTCACTGCCTTCATATTGTGCCATCCCGTAAGTTCGAATTTTGTGTGTCATCCACACTCCTGGATGGGGTTCAGTTTCTGCCGGCCCGTTGCATCCGAGCCTTCGATATCATATCGATCTACTCCTTGCAACCGGCAGTAAGGTCGTGAACTGTTTGTATTACCAGGAAATTCCCCGGTAATATAGGCAACGGTATCTCAGTCACTGTAATATGCGGCAGAACTATGGTAAGAATTGACCTTTATGCGAACAAATGATGATAAGTGCACCGCTCATGATATGGTCACACTGCTCTGAATCAAGATTTCTGTCATATATTATTGCCGGCGCTTTCTGTGTTGCCTTCGCTTTTTGATGTAGTATTCGGTAACATTTATGAACACAGTTCTCAAGTGGGGCCTGATACTAAGTACATGATATGCGACGGTCCAAATTGGCGAACACTGTGAGAGCGCCGGAGTTGCTGACTGGGGCAACTGGTTGTTCGATGATGTGTATCTATCGGAGAGGTAGTGTGGAGGAGACCCGATGAGAGCATTCTTTCACTTGCCTTAGGGGACCATATAATCATCGAGGTCGGTACATATGATCGTTCTAATGGAGAAAATTGTGCGGAAATGTTTTGTACGCACTACGGCCGTATCCGCAACGATATAATATGCACTTTCGTACTCCGCATTCCTGGCAGGGTAATGATACACTGCCTGCTAATTATACAATGGCGTACGACATCCGGAAAAGCAACGTACTGGGAACCAAATATATGACTTCGTTATAACATACTCGAATACTATTTTTCGCGCACGAGAATACATAACGTTCGTCGGCGACCGCCACAGGCACGGGCTACTTCGAGGCCAAAAGCGAAAATTACGATAACACTGGCAATCCCCTACATGAAGTTTCCGTTGCTCGTCTTTGTTTCAGGTCAAAGCGAAAGCTAAACCAGTGTTATTGCGCATTGGATAGCCAAGGTTTTGTTGATCTGTTCTCTTTTGAATCCTTTGCGTTCCACGACCCTTGAACATTGAATAAGTATACGTCCATTTGGCGTTGGCTAGCGTGAATGTAGACAACTCATGACGCAGCTTTCTCTTCGCATTTTTCTCTGGAGACAGATGCCACAGAGTAAGAGTCGTCATTAGTCCTGACAGAGGCCGCGGACTTTCGCGGACTTTCTGCGGTGGTTTCCGTTGGTGTGGATAGAGCTATGACACTGTGAGATTCATACGCGGAAATTCCGATCTCGTTAACGCGCACTGCTTTACTGAGAGAAGCAATGCTGAGCGAGGACCGCGTCACTTGCTATTCAGGGCTGGGACCTGAAACGCGTATATGTTAAGGCCAAAGGGGGCTAAAGACGCATTTTTAGCACCTTACAAAATAATTGAATGGTTGATCGTACCTCGATCGTTGACAACCACTTGGCCAACACAGTCGAACTGAAAGCCCCAGTAGTACAGACCGATTCACCAAGAATGGAGGCTCTAGCGAGAAGTGTCATCGACGACAGAAGGCTAAGATAAGTTCTGTTTCTAACGAATTTGGGACTAGATGGTGCCGTGTAGGGACACTAAGGACAATTGAAACAATACATTGAGTCTGCAAGACTTATGGGGGCGACAGAGGCATGGTCTTGAGAAGACTAGCCGGAAGCGATATCGAGTTTGGAGTTCCAGGTCGATTTGGTGGAAAATCTGCTTTGACTAGCCGGGTAACTGATGGCGAGCATCGGTATCGGTGTAGATTCCTGACGACTTTCCTGACGACTTTCCTTGTCATGCCCGTACAAATTCCTATCCTCGTAAGGATTCGAAGCTGTCTGAGGGCGAATGGGGAATACACGCGTAGATTGAGACCATTCCCGCTGTCTACCTAGAGTAACGGCCTTGTCTCCTCCAATATCCTCCTATTGTTAGTCAACCTGAATGCCAGCCAGTCAACCATATCCCGTGGAAAGTCGTCCTTTCAGCCTCCACTTTATACCTTACCTCGCGTGTATGGTGTCGACGAAGATGAAGTTGCCCTATTGAGAGTAAATAACATATATGGTTAGTCTTAGGACGCCACTCGTTGTCGCAGACACGTAGTTCAACCTGTTACATTGATGTCAGCCGCCGAAGTTAAGGGTTCCACAGACAAGGACGTGTCTTTGTACCCAACAGATTCGAAATTCTGTCTCTTCTTCATGATAGATGCTGCGCGGGACGTCCTGTGCAGATGGTGTTAGTCCCAGTACCATAGTAATTTGTAGACGCATACCTCCAAAACGCACTTTCCCCCAGCTTTGTGATGGTATTAGGCGGAATCTGTCCACTTCGACCCATTCTTAGGATACGATCCAAATTCATCCATATGTTTAACCCATTAACGATACGCGAGTTTTACTAGAGAAAGTAGTTGCCATGTATTACATACACGAGGTTCTGAACATTTGCCCACGAGACTCGCGACACGACGCGTCATACTTCGTCCTTTCAAATTCGTAGTCCGATATCGTAAGTACTGAGATAGGCGTCTTGAGGTCTTCTCACAAACGAGAGTAAAACAAATTTTATGTCGAGTTATAACGAGATCGAGAACCGGAAGTTTTTAGGGAAAAAAAATCGAACACAGTATAATGTGGTGGAAGAAGCAAAAGAGGAACTAAAATTTCGGTCCTCGCGGGCCGTGTTGGCGACGGGCCTCTTTCTACTTAGGTAACTACTTCCTCCGATTCCTAACTTTGTTGTTTCTGGTCTCCATTTTGCCTGCTGTCCACTTGCTCATTACATCCAGACAAAAAATTGAACGATTACGCAATTCACTATTCAGACCTTTCAGTTCAAGTTCCAATATTTGTAACATGCTTTATTCCCGGATCCATCTCTTCAAGCTTGCCATGAATTTTAGGCTTACACGACATATGAATACTTATCACTTGGATACTTCACATCTTCTGCGGACAGCAGGCCGAATGTTGTACTAACTGAACCGTTCACCTTATTCACAGACGTGCTTGGTATAAAGATAGTGCAAAAGCAGTTGAGAAACAAAGTGTTAGTTAATGGAAGTAGTCCGAAACAATGTAATACAAGCTACTATACAAATGCGTAGTGATATCGAGATGAAACGAGCCCGAACTGTTCTATCACTTCCTTCTCACATACCTTCCTTCCCCACGCATAGCTTCGGCTTCGATCTCCCTCCTCTTCTTCTCATGCATCTCCTTCGCCCTCTCGTTGATGCTCTTCGTCTCCTGAGTATCCGGGAACCCGATATCCCAATACCCTGGCGGCGTCCCGCCCTGCGCCCAATTGTACCGGTGTCTCGATATCCCCTTCTTCCTCCGTGCAGGGGACGGTGTGGTATTCTTCTTCGGTGACCGCCATAGTGGCGGCTGGAGACGTTTTGGAAGCGGCCCTATGCCTTCGTAATACTACGAGAGGATTCGTTAGAAGTGAGCTCGTTCGAGAGGAAGGGACAAAGACAAACGTCACGACAGCATTCGCAATCTCCCGCATGGAGTTTGCGCCGCTCGTTCTTGTTGCGGACCACGGCGTCAAACTGAAAGTCGAGCCCATCGTTGTGCTTTGGATCAATGGCAAAAGTTTCGTTGATCGTCTTCTCTTTCGAATCTTTTGCATAGCGTCCACGTCCCTTGAATGCCGAGTAATCGTTCGTCTGCTTTGCGTTAGCCGCTGCGGATGCAGATGACGGGACTTTCTCCTTCTCTTGGCCTTTTGCTATGGGAGCAGATGGCGTAGATCGAGGACTGTTATGTTCCTGACTGAGACGGCGGACTTTCCGCGGCGGGTCTGATGTCGTCTTCGGTCTTGTCGGTGTCGATGGAGCTGAAATATTGTAAGCTTTATATACGCATTCCGACCCCGTCGGCGTACGTTGCTTTAATGAAAGGATGGGTGTTGCGCGAGGACTGCGTCGCTTGCTTTCCTGGTTTGAACGCCGCTCTATTCTAGGTTTCAGCGCAGACAGTAATGCCAATGGAGCTAAAGATGCGACTTTAGCGATTTACACAAAGAGTGGATAGATGATCGTACCTCGACCTTGCGAAGCGGACAAAGACAGTTTGGGCAACGGGGTCGGGCTCGATGTCTCGGCTACCAAAGGGCAAGTTGTCAGAGCTAGGCGAGAAGGTACAAGGACCAACAATACCCAGAGAGTCCTCTTCCGTGTCTGATGAATTTGGGGCAAGAACAGAGCCGATATCCTTAGGGCTGAATGATCTAAGAGACCAGTAAGCCTTATGAAAGTGATATACGGGTCACCGGCTTACGGTGGCGATTGAATCACAGTCTTCGATAAGCCGGCTACATTGATAAGAGAGGCAGATGGAAATGGTTCTGGGATTGGAGTTTCAGGCCGTTTGGAGGGAGCCTTCGGGAAACTTGTCCTATGGTGACTGTTATAGTGCATCAACATGTCAACCAACAGGCGCATACGTGGATATCGGCACTTGTTCAGGACTGGAACCGTGAGCCTTGAAGCTGAAAAAACGAAAAGCCGTTAAAAGTGAATGAAACGGTACATCGGTCAGCATGACTTACGCTAGCGGTGAAGTCGTACAGTTCGCAGAACCAGCTGGAACTGATGCCAATATTGGAACTACAGGTTGCTTGGAAGACTTTGGTGGAAAATTTGTCCTACGGGTGATTGTTATAATGTATCATCGTGTCAACCAACAGGTGCGTACGTGGGTATCAACGCTGGTGTGGATTTAGGTTGATTCTCCTTATCTTGCTTGTACAAATTCTTATCTTCGTATGGATATGAAGCTACCTGCGGATGAGGAAACATGTTCATATGGGTGGAAACATGCTCACCGTCGTCGGCGTAGAGCAGCGGGCCCATCTCCTCTAACATTTTCCCATTGTCGGATAATCGCTTGAAGACGTTCTGTCGAAACTCGCTATCCTTTTCGGCCTCCATTTTGGACTTTGCCTTGCATTCTGTATCAAACAGAAATGCCTTGAAGTCGCGCCATTTGTTGTAGTCTCGTTTGTAAATTGCAGCCGCGCGTTGCTTCTTATCCAAGAGTTCATCGTATCGTGACTGGAGCGCCTTCAGTTTGGCAGCCAGCAGACGTCTTGATGGTGAAGGTGACGCTGGAAGCTCCCTACCGAAAATGAATATTCTGGCTATAATTGGCGTGTAAGATAAAACAAACCCTTCGTTCGATTGAAGAAAGTTCCTCTCCTCTACTGCATCGTCAAGCTGAGCCTGTAAATGGTCCCTTTCATCCGTCGCACGACGGAGCGCCTTTTCTAGGTCCTCAATACGACTCCATGCATCCCTGTACTTTGTACCATGTTCAGCGTTGTCGACTACGAACAATGCCTCTTGCAAGTCACTGAATCCAAGGGCCTTGACCAGGTGTCCAGTCCGGTTCGTCAAGTCGCTGAGACGATTGAGCGTGTCCTCAGCTGAACGCTTGAGTCGGTCATACTTTGCCTCGTGTGCCGCAGTTTCTTTACGGTGCTTCTCATTGAGAACCTTGTCGCGCTCTCGCATGTGCACGCTGGAGAAAGTCGCGCCGTCCATGCAAGGCCGTCGAGGATGATGAATCAGATGATGGTAAGAGTCGAAGAAACGTGAGCAACGTGGGAGCCGACACGAGTCGCGATCAACAAACAGCCCTGACTTTGTACCACCACCATGGCTACAACACGACGGCCGCTGACGTCAATGACGAGCTCAACACCAATGGCGAGCTCTAGGCCTTTGGCGTCGTCGTCTATGCCACCGAATGTCTCCTCCCCTTTGGCTCCTCAGCCTCAGACACAGCCCAAAAGTCCCTTGCCACTGCGAGCGCTACCCTCTACCCTTGCAGTCAAGTCCTCTCCTTCCGTACCTCTTGCGTCTGAATCGTATGAACCACTCATCAAAGCCATTCTTCGTCAACGGCTTCTCTGGAGAATTTTCTTAGGATCTATCGCGTTTTGTTGGGTCCAGACGGTGGCATGGACAATATGGTGCCTCGGCGGTATCGAGGAATTGGGGATTGGTGGCGTGGCCATGGTTCCAGTGACGCCATCGACGTCCATGATGGCATATGTGTGCTGGGTAGCGGTAGCTTTGCCTATCGTTGTGCTAAGAAAAAGGCACCTCACGGGTTCGTCGACGCGTTCTTGTTAAGTTTTTTCAATTGATCCAGTTTTCCTTAGGTTATCATTCGACATCAAAGACGCCTCTTAAAACGCTGCAGAACGCTTTGGCGAAACAGAGCACTAAAAGTGCATTCCTGGTTTATCTTGCCTCAGCAATTATTGCAACACTACTCCATGTATCAATGGCTCGGATGCCCAAATCGAACGACCCCCGGCTGTCATTATTTGTCAAATCGAAGTGAGTGGCTAATGCCCGCGTTCACTATCCTTGTGTTTAACTGGACCAGGAAGCACCCATATTATTTGAACGGTCGTTTGGTGTTTCTTTTAACCTCTCAAATTATCGCTGCGTGCTGTTCTATGCTCCGGAATATCATGATGGATCGCTTTGTCTTTCGATGGCCCTCCTCTTTTGTGAGTACACTATCTTTTGCAACGCGAACTAAATAGCTAAAGCATCCTGCAGAATCAAACCCGAAAGTCAGCGGTTACGTTTAGTGACTTCTTACGAACGCTAGTCATAGTTGCTCTGCTCGCATCTGTTTCCGTGCCCACATCTGCAGCTATTTTTGCCATAGCGCGACTCACGCTTCCTATTCTTTATCGCCTACCGTTCCTCCATCTTATTTTGCGACCATTCACAGCCCATTTCCTTCGGGGACCCTGGACAATATTTTTGCCCGTCCAACACTTCGCTCTTCTGATAAGAGCGTGGTTCCTGGCATTTTCGACCTTGTCAACCTGGGAAGTCGCAGAACTACTGTTCGATTCCTTCGTTAGCCAGCCCATCCCGGTATCACACGTGACAGCAGACCCATCAGTGACCCTCGTATCGGGAGCAGCATCCTCAGATATAACCTTCAAATATTTTGCATATGCAGAACTGAACGAACTATCTACCGACTTGTCTCCTTCAGCGAGCGCTCGTCGGACAGCTCTTTTCGGAGATCAAAAGTATTCTCCCAATCTGTGGAGCCATCTGTGCAGGGAGAGTCTACTTCTTCTCGGAAGAGATTATCAGCATTTTTTGCGGAGAGGAGCCCCTCCCGCCCTCCCACCGCCTCCCGCAGTAGTGACTGCGGTGCAACCACCTACCTTCCTATCCACGCCTGTGTCTGTAATCAAACAGCCCATCTACAAGCAGGAGAAACCGTCTCCCGTCAGCAGCGTAATTAATTCTCTCGGTTCGGACGGATCATTCGCCCAAGCAGTAGAAGCGAGTGCAGAGGCTGCACATATCCCGGACTTGTTCAAGTCAGCGAGTACTGCTTTACCTGTTCCAACAGAGGTCACTAAAAGCGTAGAAGAAGTCAAGGATTATTTTGGAAATGTTAAGAAATCTTTGGGTCGTGCCAGTTGTCGGTACACCCCTGTTGCTGTGCAGGAGGCATTTGGAACATGGGTAGATTGGTGGACTAGGGAACGAATAAGTAAGGTCGCAGAGGGATCCTTATCCGGGCGCGAACTAGATCTCCTCGTCGTTGAAGGTATGATGACTTTACATTGTTATTTTGGAGGTTAACTTTAAAAAATCTCATTAGTCCTATCACGCTTGACGTGTTCTTCCCTGACAGAAGACCGATATGGGGTCGTCCAAAGGGATATTCCCAAAATCCTGGAGGCGATGCTATCCTTCTTGTCAGCGATAGAGGAATACCAGATTGAACTGAACGCTCTGCGACCCCCACCACCAGAGGAGGAGGAAGGCTTATCGGATAAAGAAAGAACGCAACGAGAGGTTATCCGGATAGAGTTGGCGAAAGCTAGCGAGGTCCTAGGATACCTCGGTGATGGTGTGTGTGATCAGTACATGCTGACTGTGGACTGACGGGATTCCATTGCAGGATTCAAGAATGGCATCGCACGCATTGTACGAACGTTTGGGGGTAAATTGAACGCATTCAAGTTCCCACCACTTACCGCGAGGAAGCTGCAAGGGTTTGTAGATTATAATCAGTAATCATGATCAGACTTTTTTTTTCTGTCAGCAGGCAGTTCTGGGTCGTCGTCAGTCAGCAGCTCGCCTTCAGCACATACCCGAGCCTAGGTACAGGAACTACGGTACCACCAGTAGGACGTCGGATCTCATCAGAGCCGCCAACATTGATTTTGTATGCTACTCCGAGTGACTGGTATAGAAAACTGAATGTTTGCTGCAGCTCAAACCTTATACAAGATCCTCACTCTGGTAATCCATAAACTTGGGCAAGACCTGCAATACATTCGCTTGGCGCTTATCACTGAGAATGCGGTAAGTGATGGTGACTGCGATGTGGTCGGGAGTCGGCACCGAACCTAGAACAGTTCGGAAAAATTTCTTCCCCCTATGACATGGAGTGGTGTCTCGTTCTACGTATGTCTGCCGGTAGCGGCGACGCTGGTGTTGACTCAGGACATCCAACGAGACCGTGTAATCCCGTTTCCACACCTGTGTATTCTTAGCAGGGATGGGTAATCTGTTCCTTGGGTATTTTTGTGATTTCCGGTGGTGATTATTGCTCAACTGCAGTGTCGCCTCGCGGAGCACTTTGTTCTGAATCAACCGGTCTTGGCTCATTCCAAACGAAAGTAAAACGGCCGACCGACGAACCATTACACTCTTCTGGTTAACTTTCCAACCTGCGTTTTTCATACACGTTCGCAGGTATCTCGCAATACCGACGGCACTCATAAACTGTTTCAACGTGCCCTTTTTCCAAGTCTTTGGCTTTTTACCCGTTTCACAGGATACAACTATCATCTTTCTGGACCTTGATCGTGATCTCTATCATGAGAAGTTAACCGCTGGTCGGGGATTCCTCACCGTTGTACGTTAGCTTTTATTCACTTCATCGGGTTCTACTCAGATATCAGAAGCAGGCATGGCTAGGTCCGTCGGTCATTGTTCGATTGAGAGCCTGCTGCTCAAGCTTTTGTACGGTTCCTTGTGGAGCCGCATAAATTTTGTCTTCACAGCATAATTAATGTCCACCGGGGAGCCCGATTTGTTTACGTCAAAGCTTAGGAGAACCGACTGCCGGTCCAACACGACGCGTGGTGTTGCGTGGAGATGGTTGATAATTGGAATGCAGCTTGCTTCTCAGGTGCATAATCGCAGCGTCTTGTGGGGGTGCTTCTTCGAAACATTATTTCCAGGCTGAATGGATATTTAGATGACGCGATGCGCGGTCCACTCTATCGAATGACGCGCTCTTGCCTCACATCGAATGCCAAAGGATGTACCTTAAGCGCCGTCCAAGTTTAGATATCTGTGCTATCTGAGGGCTATAGCATCTCGGGACGGCGTACCGAGGCCGCTGGAGTAAGCGTACAATTCCTGCATGGCGCCGATATTCGCTCTGCATTAAGTATCCGCTTCGTTCTGGATTCTATGGGATTGAATGGGTTCGCGTTGACTCTCACGGGCCTAGGGCTCGTGCGAGCGAATGGATAGCTTATTCATTCTCACGCGGCAGGATTATGCCTTTCATGATGGTGAGTTAATGACTGTCTCTGACAATAGTAACGCCGAAATATATTGGAGCAGTGCACCCTTATTATTGGCCTTACATAACATCTCAAATGCCAACATACTTTCTCGCGATTGTGTGATGGAAAGCAAGCTTATTGGACAACTTGACTCAGGGGATGTTTCATATTTTGCTTTAAAAGAAGCTGGACGCGTTTGTTGCAGTTCATTGACTGCCGTTCCTCTTCGTATCGAACGATGAAGACCTCCGGTGCCATCTCCGCCTCTCTTTTATTACTGTCCCTGGCCTTCAACGCGGCTGGTCGTCCTAATCATGCTGATCGGCTTCAACGTCGACGGACGACGTCTATATTGAATAGTACGCATATCTATGCGATTGTCTATGATTTCGCTAAAGCCTTCAATAGACCCCGCGCCCCAACCAGATCTACCAACCGCCCAAGAAGCTCAAGCGGCAGCAGCAACCGTTGATTTGAACTTAGATGACATCCAGGCAGATATTCTGTGTGTCAAGTCAAATTATCTTCTCTACCTCTTATGAACTGATGCGATGCAGGGTTGGCATGAAGAAGAAGAAAGAGCTCTTCTTTTTCTTCGGTATTCAGAACGCGACCGACTTTAAGAGCAAGCTGGCGACGGATATCCACCCTCTGATTACCTCCACGACCCAGATTTTAGACATCACGACCCAGCCTCTAACAGCAGTCAACGTAGCGTTTTCACAGTCGGGACTCACTGCTCTCGGCATCACCGATGATTTAGGCGACCAGTTCTACTCCAGTGGACAAGAAGCTGATTCTGCCGCCATCGGTGATCCAGGAACGGGCAGTTGGGTACAATCATTTGCGGGGACATCTGTTCACGGTGTTTTCCTCCTTGCGTCTGATACTATTGATAACATCGATGAGACCCTGTCGGACCTCTCGTCGATTCTAGGGGACTCCATCGGTGAGCTGCATCGCGTTCAGGGAGAAGCCCGCCCTGGATCAGAGGAAGGTCATGAACGTAAGGCTTCACTGTCTTTCACTCATGCGATCGTTTCTTGATGATATGGATTCAGATTTCGGGTACATGGATGGAATAAGCCAGCCCGCCGTCACGGGCTTCACACAATCACCTCTGCCAGGCCAGCTAGCAGTCAATGCGGGAGAAATTTTACTAGCCGAGGACGGGGATAGCGTTACCCGTCCCTCCTGGGCTAAAGATGGCACGTTCCTAGTCTTCCGTCAGATGGAACAGCTAGTGCCAGAGTTCAACAAGTTTTTGTTGGACAATCCCATTTCTGAGCCCGGTGTTCTCACTCCTGAGGAGGGATCCGCTCTATTGGGTGCCCGTATGGTCGGCCGATGGAAGAGTGTATGTACATTACAATCCGAGAAGAAATTCCCGACTGACTGATAACTGCAGGGTGCCCCTGTCGATCTTGCACCGTTATTTGACGACCCTACTATGGCAGTGGACCCTACAAGGAACAATAATTTTACTTATCTTCATGACGACCAGAGTAGTACCAACCAGACTCGATGTCCTTTCTCTGCTCATACCAGAAAGACGCGCCCTCGTGGGGATTTCACACCGGAGAATACCGCCAATCACATTATTCGTGCTGGAATACCATACGGACCAGAAGGTCAGACCTCTCTTTGATCGAAATCGGACTCTGGCTTATGGATTGTTTGCAGTGACTGATGATGAAGCAGCTTCGAATACCACCAGTGCTTCTTTGGAGCGTGGTCTTGCCTTCGGTTGGCTAAAATACATTACTAGTCTAAATGAGTTCCAACTGACTGAGGTTACTATAGTCGCATATCAATCTAACATCAACAAGGGCTTCCGATTTTTGCAGCAGTTTTGGGTCAACAACGCGAAGTAGGCAGTTTGGTTTTTTCGCCCGTGTTCTGGTCTGAGTGCTGTGTAGTTTCTTCCAAGCAGGCACCGGTGTGGATCCTATTATTGGTTCTGCCGGAACCGACCCTTCATCAAGAAGTCGTCCAATCACTGGTCTAGATCCAACAAACCCGGGCCGTGCTATCACGTTGCAGAATGGTGGGTGTCCACTCGAACATTGAACCGGCAGCTTTGAGCTGATACTTGTGATCTCCCAGACTTTGTCGTATCGCGGGGAGGGGAGTACTTCTTCTCGCCCTCCATCTCTGCTATATTGAATACCATTGCCGCTTAATGTACTTGTAGACAGGAAATTTGAATTGAGAACATGGTATCTCATTTGCGATTGATGCGTCATACTTGAAGAGTACTATCGATAAAGTCCCATAAAATATCTCATTCATTTCCCCAACACCACCCCATACCAGTCGCCCGCCAGCAGACATGTCCCTTCCTCCCTCCCAAAGGCAAGTCAAAATTCGCCGCATTGGCATCCGTAAACAAACTTACACATTTCACAGCACGCCGCAAATTACGGTACTCCCTCATTATGTACTCTAGTACCACCGGCGCCCCCTATTGTACATCGCTCCCAAACTCGTCGATCCCTGGTTTTCTCTACGGCGAGCGCGAGGAGGAGGAGGAGGAGCAAGACCCTGCATTCTCGCCAACCAGGAAGCGCAAGATCCTAACAAGGAAGAAGGCGGACACCCAAGGCCCCAAGAAGAAAGCCAGGAGCAACACCGCAAAACCTAGGGCTAGCACCGCGGTCGCGAGTCCACAGAAAAAGGGTCGCAAGTAAGTTCTCGATGGCTGGGGTCGCATATCTACGTTCATTTAAAGCTGTATCTCTCTCTGGGCGTCTGGGCGTCTTGTATGTGCTGGATATGATATCAATCAACCACTGTTTTTCATCTATGCGTCGGAGGCTATCAGGTTGGGACGATCTCCGTATTTGTTTGTTATTTCAACTGTTAATCTCCCGGCTGTACGAGTTACGCCAATGCTTCTTCAGTCAAGGTTTCTGATAGTCATTGCCTTGGATTGCATTCGTAAGACATTTCAAGAGTTCGGCTAACTGGAATAGCCGCATGAGGAATGGTTGTCGAGCTTGGATACACGACCTGGGGACACACAACAATTTCTTTCAGTCAGAGATTTTTTTTTGTCTACAAGACGTTCACGAGCTCGAGCGTCTTCCATTCTGAATATTGACGCAGACATGAGTAGAACATATCATGTTAGATTAATTACCATCACAACCACATAATTCTATAACTCGACAACACTCCTTTGCCTATCTAACCTACAGATCTGGATGTCGACACTGGAAAATCAAGATTCTGCGGATGACTTCTCTCCACCAGTGGGCAAATTCAGATAAGCATATAGCGAGATCGTGTTACGGAATTGAACCTCCCAGTGTACTCCCTCAGCCGCTCTAGTTCGATGTCGCTGTCCATCTCGATCACCGACACCTTCTCAAATCTCTGATCTGGCAGTCGTCTCCCTATGGCCCACCACATGCAGCACCGAAGTGGATCACATCCAAGCAGAGTGTACGTATCTTCAGGTATCAGAAACTGGTGGGTGACACGGGTTTTGAATGTGTGCACAATCCCATCTGCAGCTTCAAGAACGAGCTCCCCGCAGCGATCGTGCTCTTCTGCTGATCCCACATTGAATCCCCGCACATGCCCCTCTTCAATGCAAACCCCATCAAACCAGTCCTCGTGTGTCTCGTTGTCATGGTGAACACCTATGCCCGGATTGTGACTATAAATTATATCCTTCGGCAGAGGCTCCATCATGACCTGGCTCCATGATGGTCTCCATTTCTTGCATTCGAGTCCAACTGCCGGATACAAAAGGAGGAAGAGCACACGCTTGTCAGGTTGCATTGCATTCACCAGTGCCGTCCATGCATTCTCAAGAGTCTCGCTCTCATGGTAGACAGGTATCCTACGGAGATCCAGAAGGAATGCGAGTCCGGCTACTCTGTCGACCGGATTAGTGGACACGCGCTTCTGCATGTTTGCCAGTGCAGTAAACATCAAAAGCCCTACGTCATGCACTGAATGCAGCTCGTCGTGAAACCTGGTGAGGAGTGCAGTCTTGTAGTTCCCGCCACCTATCTGCTGTGCGTGCATCGGTCCATCTGGTGTATCACCGGCAACGATGCGCCACGAGCCGGCCTCCTGGACAGTCCATGCACGTCGGAACCAGGACCGATCGCTGTCCAGGTCGCCGTCCTTCAACCTCAGCGGCCGCCCCAGCCCATTCAGGTAGACCACCACCTGTCTCCAGCCATACACGAATCCAATTGTAGGCACATCCAGCCTCCACTCTTCCACACGCAGATCCTCCTTTGGCCCCCCTCCCTCTTTCTGTCTCAAGCAGAGAACATCCAACCACGTGTACTCCGCTTCCAGATTCAGCATCTCAATCCGAATGAGGTTGAGATCCGCATCCTTTGGTATAGGTACAGGCCATTCCTTCCCATTGATAAGGGTCCGCATGTCCACACGATCTTTCTCATCAACCCACGCATGCGAAATCGGTAGTAGCCAACAATCACCAACAATCCACCACGGCACCACACGATTGCTGTACAGATCCCATAGACGTCGAGGTTCCAGATTCGGGTTGACAATCCAGTTTCCTATCAGTGCGGATTGTCGGTACCACATGTCTCTCTCTTTACGTATGCGTAGTTCGCATTGGATGTCGCTATGGTTCACCTTGTTCCATACCGGCCGAAGGAGGGCATAAGCTAGGCCAAAGTCGTAGTCCCTTTCAATAAAGCCTTCAAGAATGGACTCGAGCGAGAGTTGGTCTTGGACGGAGGCAGAGGAGGGAAGGGCAAGATTAGCGACCGTGAAGGAAGAGGGGACTGTGTAAAGAGTAGTCGACGTTCCAAGGATGGTATTCAATCTATCCAAGACGCCCTGAACGCCAAGCGTAGCGCACAGAGTGTCCGCGAGGGAGCACGGTATGACTGGACTCGAACCGGTGTACGACCGTTGCTTTGGAACCTCGATGGACGATTCCGCTCGGCCCGTCTCGGTGAACGCGGAAAGTGTGAACTGGAAATAAATTTCACTTCTCTCTCTGTCTTGCCGACCGACATACCTGTTGACAACAATCCTCCGAGTCATCGTTGCTGCTGTCATCGTCCACGTCCGAGTCTGTTATGTTCGTATTCTGGTCCGAAACAGTGGAACTGGATTCTTTGGTTTCTGTAAAGAAGACTCCTCGTCCTCCTCTTCCTCCTGTAGCTATGGAGCACAAATGTTTCCAAATCCGCCTGATGTGAATCATACGAGAATGTCCTGTCATTCTTGGGACTGCCCACGTAAATAAACACTGAAACCACCGTAAAATAACTCACAATTTCTTGTGTCGTTTCGAGGATGCGCGTTCAAGGGAGAGTCGACGTGGGGGTGGGAGCTGGGAGGATATCAAGCACGAAATCTTTGGAGCTGTGTAAACGGCATTGTTTGGTTCATGATGATGCACAGGTGGAGATTATATTGAATTCAGATTTGTGTTCTTTGACAAGGCGCTTTCGAGTTGCATTCCCGTCATACGGTTGACTCTGCAGAAAGAAAGGCCATTCATTTCCTTCGACTTTCACTCAGAGGTATTGATCTCACTCACAATGTAAGCATCCGTCGTTCTTTACGTACACGACGAGTACGTGATGCCTACCTAAATTCGCAGTCCGCCAACTCAGAAGCCCCTCCGCTATATTTGGGAGTATCAGATTCATTTTGATGCTCACTGAGGTATCAGCTGATAGTAATGACGAGGCTCCATGAATTCAGCACAGAGTGGGCGGTCGAGCTGTCGTATACAGCCCGCTGCGGGTTTATTGATGATTCTCCCAGTGCTCTTGTCGATCCGGTGAGGAAGGGATCGCGGGTTCAATAGTTGTGTTGCGTCATATTTCTGACGATACGACACAAGACAACGACAGCGACACTGACAATGACCAGTGTGGATTTGGAGAAACTCCCTTTAAGCGGCGGGGAGGGATAGTGACACTCCATAGCCACAGCACCCGACCGTTGATATCCCTTCCCGCATATGTACGGTTCCCTATCTGAGGGACCAACGTCGTTCGATGGAATCAATAGAAATTACCAAAATGCTCACCAGATGTGTGATAAATTGGGTGCATCCAGTTGACATCGTTCCTAGTCAACGAGCACTAGCCTAAAAACTAATCAGTAGTGCCATTAGGATGAAAACCAAGGGCTTACCATGCACGTTTACTCCCATCCAACGTTCTCCGCGCATCTTCCTAGCTCTCACGGGTGCATGTCCTGGTTCGTTGACCTACGGAGGTGGTAGTGTTGAGTCCATTACTGGATTGTTGGATTACTGAGACAGGGAACTTCAAGGCTTATACATCCATGCTTGAGGGATCAACACTCGGTGGAGGCGCAACCTATAAACAGCCCTAGTCTGGATGAAATCTTGTATTAACACTCTCTTGTGCATCGTGCATAGAAGGGCATACTATCTTTTCTTCTCTGAGCATCCCCACTCTCGTCGTGCCCCGGAAAGGGTTGAGATCGATACGCGCCGCAAGCGTCTGCCGGAAATGACTGCAATTCCCTACGAAAAATGCAGGATGCTCGAATGTACCACTTCAAATCGATATGGAAACATGGTCGCGATGACTTTGATAAGGCAATCAACCACAGGTGGTCAGACTGTCCACGACAGCAATGGCGGCCCTGTAGAAAAAAACCGGGACAGGATGAAGGAGATGAGGGAACATGGTAACGGCTGTGAGTGTTGAGAACAATTATCCTGAGCGTGAATGTTGTGGTTGTTCGCACAAAAGACGCGTACATAGTCGCGACCACGTGACGATAACTTGGAAGGGAAAGGCCGAGAATGGTTTTTGAACACCAATTTTCTTCCTTATCGACATCATAATGCTTATCCCGACGATTTTCCTCTATTCCTATCCGCCTTGCCCGTGCTCAGCGATGCTAGAATGATAATTACAGCGTGACCTCTAACCGCCAGGAGATATGACACTTACAATCTGCTGACGACAGGCCCACGAAGACACTTGCGGAGAATAAACTGGTTGCAGGACCTCGACCAAGTACCGGCCATACGTCTGCAATACTACCTATAAGTAGAGTGCACGTATGAGACGAGTACATAAAGAAAAGTGATGAAATGCTCACCTCTGTTGTCTGTAAGTGGACCCATGGCGATGAAGCCTCCAAGAATCAACAGAATATTCAATATCTGTATGTCCTCGTCAAAAAAGGCAGAATCACCCTTAATACAAAATCACGCACACGTTAAAGGCGTAAGAATGCAAAGGCCCGTGATGGCCCATTTCTTCCTATTGCCCCATTTCTGTGAATTGAGCAGGTCACCGTGTTAGGGTCGAGATGCTTCATGTCGAATATTGAATAGTTGTTCTTGGGTTTGGGCTCTTGAGGGTCATCAGCATCATATTTCTCGATTCTATGTTCATCAATTGCGATTTCTTCCAAGGAAACGGAATGAATTTGAGGTGGGTGGAGCGGTAAAGTCGTTTCAAGAGCAGTAACGGATGGGTGAGACGTTGGGGTCACGACGCTTCCTGTCCTGAGAAGAAAAAGCAAGAAAATAGCCTATGTTGTTGATTCATCCTGGCCTTTCGAGTGTGGTCAGAAAATAGGAATTTGTGCTGAAAAATAATGGAGATACAATTTGCGCGTGCATCCAACTACCAGCCCATCTCGTTACAAGGAAATCAGGACCTACAAAGGGAAGAGAACGAGATTTGACTCACTAGTTCTCGGAGGGAAGCCTACTGCAGTCCAACCACAACAATCTCTTCCCCGTGTCCCCACGGGGATGTCGTTCTTCTTCCCTCGTATTGATCAGCTCCCCAGCGGAGCTCCCACCCAGGCTCTTCCAGGTTTCTAGCAGTGGATACGGCTTATCGACAGTGGAAATGAAGTGGGCGAACCTGGGTGTTGGTTGTGGAAGAGTGCTGTTGTGCAAGCGTATATATTTCCCGGCCTGGCGATTTCAAGTCGACGAGTTAGCTGGAATCTGAAGCCGAGTCCCGTCTCGAGTTCCACGTTCGATGTTCCTTCTGCTCATCGCTAGAGGATTGCATATTCCGAGTCCTATGTATATAGGTAACTCGGTTATTATGTGGTAGTGAAACCCTGTGGGAAAATCTATTTATGCCATCACGGCGTTTGCCGACCTAATAGCTGAGCTTTATCGTGGGAAAATTTCTATTCGTTGCCGGCATTTGCCGACCCAGCATCTGAGCTTTATCATGGGAAAATTTCTATTCATTGCTGGCATTTGCTGACCCAGCATCTGAGCTTTATCGTGGGAAAATTTCTATTCGTTGCTGGCATTTGCCGACCCAGCATCTGAGCTTTGGCGTGGGAACATTTCTATTCGTTGCCGGCATTTGCCGACCCAGCATCTGAGCTTTGGCATGGGACTTTTTCTATTCGTTGCCGGCATTTGCCGATTCAGCATCTGAGCTTTAGCGTGGGACTTTTTCTATTCGTTGCTGGCATTTGCCGACTCAGCAGCTGAGCTTTATCGTGGGACAATTCCTATTCATGGCCACCAGTCGCCGTATTTCGTTCGCCCATTCTATTTCGTACTGCCTTTTAAATTATTTAAATTATTTATTTCTCTTTCCGGCCTCTCGACCTTACATACTTTTCATGCATCTATTGTTTTATCGTTTCGCTGGTACGTCTGTCTACGCATCATTCGTGCTGTGTCTGGCTACGTGTCGGTTATCATCTCACCGTTTTTGTCTGTTTGCTGCCGCTTTTTCACTTTTTCTTCTTTTTCTTCCTCCGAGTCTGAATAATCGAACCCCACCTTTCGCTTCATTCTGTTGCTCGCATTTGGGATGTCTCGTCTGTCATCTCCCCGCTTCCTTTCTCTGTCTGCATCCTGAATGTATTTGTGAGTTAGTTCCCGATTTCACTATTAGTGTTGTTTCCACTCACCGTTGTGTGTTCGCAGTTTACCAGTGCTAGGGCACGCAGGATAAGCTTCATCTTTGCATCCCCTCCTTTGCACGACACAAACACTATTGAGCATCTGGCCTCGACTATGTTGCCGACATGGAATACCTGTGGCTTGGTTTCGATGTATCTGTTGGTGTGGTCGGTGTACAATCGAGGTACTGGGGGAGGGTGGGGTGGACAGTGCGTACCTTTTCTTTTCTCCCTCGGCTACCCCTTGATAATATTTTACTTTGTTATCTTCCGTATGCTCTAGCTTGTCCCCAGCAAGCTTGCATAGTATCCCATTCGGGTCCACGTTGCGTCCTATCTGCATCCTGCTGCTCTGCGTCCACGAACTCGTCTTGCGCTGGAAGTACCTGTTCGATAACTCGATAGCATTAGACCCGTGTACCTGTGTCAGCATCCAGTCCAGTAACTGCCCCTGGCAAAATTCCCTTTTGCCTCTGGCATGTATGTCCTTCAGATTCACTACGATTCATTCAAACTCCATGCCGCCACACCCTGTCAGCGTCACGCTCTGGCTCAGGTATCTCAATTTCTCTCGCATGCCGCTATACATATTTGGTGAGCATGAGGAACGTCTATCGTTCGTGTCGCTTACTGTGTTTCCCTGGTGATAGGTGGGAGGTCCATGCTCACGATAGCACCGGTGATCGTGAATACTAGTTCATCTTCACCTTTCGCCAGTCTCCATACCTGTGCGTCTGCCTCGTATTCAACGCTTATGCCGTGTAGGAGTTTTGCGTCCTGCTCTCGCGACTGTTAGTCCGAACTGTACTATTCGCGGATCGCAGTCCCACCTGATGTATACCCGCCAGGTGGTATTTGTCTTTCGCGACATGCTCAGCCGTCAGTTCGTCGATTGTCCAACCTTTCGCATGTGGTCAGCATATATGCATTCACAACTGGGTATCGGATAACTCACTCGCTTCTAGTGCATTATAGAACTTATCCATTTGGTGATATATTTCGTGGTGATTGTTCGAGTGCTGGCGGCCATGGTATGGGTACCCACATGTACTGATTATAAATACACTCGGTTTGTGTGCTCCATGTCCATGTATGTGCGTACAATATGGGTTTATTTTTTTACTTTGTTATCGCCTGTCGGACGTCTTGTGCGTGCCTATCAGATGCTTTCCTCCCCTTTGTGTCCGTCGACCGCCTCTGGATTAAGGGAATTCATCCGTTCGTTCCCCTTTGTGCCACAGTTGTCTGGCGCGTATTGCACTCGTCCTGGTAATGCCTACTACCCGTGACATTTTTTACATGCTATATATATGGCTGTTCTTTCGCTGCTCGCATGTTTTAATTGCGTTTCCGACCTTTTGGCGTGCTTCGATCGCCACCAGTCCAGTGTCTGTGTCATGTGTATCCTTCGCAGTCTTCTCGGCCGACTTGAAATGAACGCCTGTCAGTCTTGTTGCGTGCCGATTCTTGTCGCGCATCTCTGTTGGTGCAGTCGCTTCTACGACATGTTGCAAGGTGCTCGTTGTATTTGCCTATCACGCTCCTTTCGTCAGTTTCTTTGCTGTTTGTACTGTGCTGTTGTCTGCTGCTCACTCAATATGGTTGATCACCTACTGTATCATCTTGTTCCTATCGGCCGCATCTTCCTCCCTAGTCGAATCGAATGCATCGCGCATCCTGTGGTTCACTTCGGTTGTGTCCTCAACTTCTTTTCATATCCAGCGCATATGATCGTCGCGTTGCCTCGTGTCTGTTGTAGTTGCTTTTTTTTCAGGGGCAGGGATGGGGGAGGGGCGACTCTAGACGAACAGAAACCCCAATGTATTTGCATTCAGTCTGAGTTGAACAGGTAAATCAACGATAACAATTCAGAAAGGGCACGTCTGTTTAAAATCGGTGTATTTTGTATCGTCTTCTTCGTCTTGAAATCCCTGCTTCACCTTGCTCTGCTCTGCCTTCGATCTTTGCCTTTATGTCATCCCAACGGTCCCCTCAAAAGCGCAAGCGCACCGGTCGCATCTCCACCCGCACGGTCACATCTGCATCTCCAGCGGTCGACGTATCCAGCATCAACGTGGTTGGCTCTCATGCCACAACCAACCTCAGTCCATCTCCAGAGAGGTATGTCAGCTTGGGTTTTCTTGCTATGCATTACCTGTTGTCTGATTGTAAGTCTTGTCCTCTCCACAGGTCCCAGGTCCCTAAACGATCTCGAATCACTCGTACCCGCCGAGTGGACAGTGTTGGCTCGGCAGACAGGTACGTGCCTGTTGCTCTCGGTCTTGATCGGATGGTGCATGTCTAAATCGTAACATTTGAAAGAGTCGACTGTGTTGTTCCTCCTCAACCCGGAACGGCCGTGTATGCTCGTCTCCCTGCGGTGACTGTGCCGTTCGTATACCTCCTTTTGCTGCTTGCGCTGAAAAGTGCTTACCTTTGCACTTGTCCTAGTGTTGTCGCTCCCATACGGTCTGCTATGGCCAGGCATGTCTCTTATGGAGATCTGACGGCCACTGATGTCGACGCCGTGGCTGGCACCCAATACGAAGAGGATTCACTGGAAGGAGGTGGTAACGGTACTGAAGTCGTTTACCACAACGTGGACACCTCCGTCGCAGATTCAGGATCTGAAGATGGTGACAGGTACGCTGTCTGGTAATCATATCCACCACTTATTCGTGCTGAGCTCTTTCTGACAGATCATTTGACAAAGCTGATAAAAATGCATTCATTGATGACATAGCCGACGAAGTTTCTGGAGAGTACGTCTGACTTTCATGCATTCTTCCTATAACTCATTTGGTCGATGAGAAGCTCCGGAGCTGAAGACGCGTCGCAGGGTGAAAGTGAAGTTGGTGATGTCACCGTTTGCGACGTCGGCGACCGGGCTGATAGCCTCGAGCTTTATCCGATGCACGACCGTTCCGTCCGTGTGGCTGGGCAGAGTGAATCGACCACCAAGCCAGTTGTACGTTGAGCGTCGTCATATGTTGTGTTTTTCGTATTGTGTGCCTGTCTGATTCGTGTTCCTAGTCGCGCCAAAGTCAAGACGGAAAAGGGACTGTACATTGATATGCGGTATGTTCGGCCTGACCAGTCCCCACTTTGGCTGCTCCAGTCGTTTGGTTTTCTGCCTGTTGATATTCATGCGTGGCTTCCAGATCGAAGACCGGTCATGTCGGTGAATTACAGCACGAGGATAACCCTGTGTACGTACTGTTATTACGTGGTTGTCCTTATTCCCCTCATACTTATTTTCGTTTGTTGTTTTGGTTGTTTTCTCTTTCTTTTTGCTCTTGCCTGTGGACAGATCCCGAAACACTCGGAACGACGGTCACCAGCGTCGCGCTCCTAAAGGAGTCGACAGGATTGCAGGATTTCAAATGTATGCTGCTTTTTTAATTTTCTCTCGCATTGTATCTCATCCAGTCAGTCCCTCCTCTTCGTTGACGCCCGACGAGCTTGCGCAGTATGCTGTAGATGTCGCTCGTGCTGTTGTATCTCCTCCTGCGGTGTATCTAGAGGATCTGGATGGTCCGCCACTGCCCTCTCGCTCTTCTGGTGCCCGTTCACGGAGCCAGCCCAAGCATAACCCTAGCGCGTCTCTGGCTCAGCTCCCCGTCCACACCAGTCTGGGTTCCTTACCGATTGGTGACGGTGTCGTCCCAGTACCCGTTAAGACTTTGGGTACATCGAAGTCACGTACGTCCTCACTCATTGCCTTGTCTGTGTGTTTTGACTGTAGTAGGTACCTCCTCAGGGCATACGGCCTCTATCCTCAAGTCGAATGCCTCAGCTGCGTCCACCGCCCTCCCAGCCCTCGCGCCTCAATCAGTTTCCGCTGCTCTCACCTCAGCCACTGGCATTGGCGTGTCTAAGTCAGCTGTACCGGTGACTACTCCTGTAACCGTCGCTCCCTGCAGGCGACCGGATCTGGCCTACCTGGCGATGCTCGACGCGTTTTTAGGGTGCGCGATTCACCATGGTCTCTGCGTTTGGTATTCGGTCCCCATATTTATCTTCTTTTTTTAATTTTATCAGTGATACGTTTCGTGAGTCGTCTCCTGAAGATGACGGTGAGGGTATCGACTCGCCTTCACCAGACGTTCAAGTGTATGTAACGGTCATGTTGTCGTGCCGCCCCCCTTCTTACTCACCCCTTCTCTGCTTCTCTTTTGTTTTTGTCGCGGCGTACAGTCCAGCAGCTGCTCCAGCCGACCTTGCTGAACCTGACGATGAAGCTTTACGCGTTATGTTGCCAGCCATACAAGAGGAGCAGCTACACGACCACTATGCGACTCTCCCTGGTCTTGGGTACCTTCCCTTTGTACCATCTGTTGCATCCCTGGGCTGATATGCTTGCAGCGCTGTCCGTACAATGGTTCCAATCGGGCAAGATGAGACTAGCTTCGATCAGCCTCCTTATATCACGATCGACGACGTGGCTTGACTCTACAACAGAGACACTATATGGTTCGTCACTGTCTGTTTCTCGTCCTTTTCGCCATTGACAGTGCCCTCGCCTCGCGCCAGGTCTCTTGTAGCTGCCCGCCATTTCACTGGCGCTGCGCCATACTGTAACATGGCGACCTTGCCCAGATCGGCTTTCGCCAGTGACGGTCGCAAACCCCTCTATAATAATCGCACTGCTGTGGCTGTGGTTACTGGAGTCGTCATTGAAAGTGCATTGGCACGTACGTGTCAGGTCGGCTATGGCAAGTCTGTTCATGGCTTGCATATATTGCCATTCAGTCAGCCATGGCATCGTGAATCTACCATGCTTGGCTTGTTGTTCGAAGAGACCACTGTTTGCTCCGAGAACATTTCAACCGCTGGTATATGTCTTGCCAGCCATGCTCTGTCCTCAACGCCGCAGCACAATAATAACAGATGTATGTGCATCTCAGTGCCCCGACTGCATATTAGGTCGTCTCACTCCTTTCTGTTTGACTAGATCCTTTGCCCTTGTTGCAAGGTCAGAAGACTACTCCCGCAGTCAAGGATGGGGGGTCGTCCAGTAAATCGACACATGCCAAGTCTGCTTGGCCAAAGTCACCCTCCAAGCCGACTACCCTTGTCAGCAAGACCAGTCAGGATCGTGATTTTTATCACTGTTTCGGTTTCAACGATGAAAGTGCATTTTTTTTTTTTGCTCTCCCTTGCTGTGCCCTTAGTGTCTGTACTTATATTGTTATGTTTTCAACTCAGTACCTGTCTTCAACGGTCGCGCTTCTAGAGGCGTGCAGTTCCTGTTTCGTGATGAGGAGTTTGCCGTGCTGCCTGCATTGCCGCGGTTTCTGCGTGCTGAGCTCGACCGTTTCACTATGGTTGCTGTAGGATATTCACCATCAGTGTGGTCACCTTCTCCTAGCAATCCCCGCGTATCGCTCAACATTCACTTTGCTATCGTGTTGGGTCGTGCACCGTCTGCTGCGGCGCTGACATCTGCTGGGTATGGTGACTACTGAACGTGTATCGTATATGTCATAGTTATGGCTTGTAGGTGAATCTACCTTCAGGCCGGTCATATTATATGGTGTTGGCCGAGACTCGATAGCCCCAGTCGTGTGAATTTGTGATGTACTTCTTTCAAGTAAAATCCTCTAGTGCCTGAGCGTGATCGGTAAACTGATACGTCACCTAATCAAAATGCCAGCTAATACGGCTGCTGTATAATCAACACCTTTTTTCCCAGCAGCTTCATCTTCATGTCGCTGCTGCTGCACGACACGAGTCCGTTTGGAGCGTATCAAGCGGGGCGGGTCTATTGATAAGCACGTATGTCTGTATATTGAATTTCTGTGTACATGTTCTCTGCATAATTTCCATACATATATTTTGTTATTGCTACGTATTTGTTCTCGTTGAATGTATTACTTTGTTTTCGCGTCAGTTGACTGTTGGACGGTGTAACTGTTTCACGTACCTCATCTGTATCTCGTGGGATGCGGAAAGGGAACAGGACGTCCCAAATTTGAGAATTGCTCTGGTTTGCATCCGCCGACTCGCTTTTGCCTTGGATGGACGCAACATTCTGAGCAATCAATTTCATGGCGTACACCCAAACCGGGTGGGACCTAACCTGTTCTCAGCATTGGGGGCAAGAATACTTGGGTCCATCCATCGCTACCGTGATTCTTTCGAACAAGGCAATTACTTCCTGGAATCGCAAAAAAGGCTGCCTCATCGTCACGGTAACCTCCTCCGGGATCCTAATCAGTTGATACCAGTTGAAAGGAGGCATCGTGGTTTGGTGATGTTCCTCCAGAATATGTGCCAACCAATGTTGTATGCATTTCTCACAGAATATATGTCCGCATTCGGGTAGCCTGTAATTTAATGTTAATTTGTGTTGGGTTCCGGATGTGATGCCATAAAATTGTGTTACATAAACGACTTGAGGCACGACTTACAGAAATGGGTATCACATCGTCTCATTGCAAATGTCGCACGTCGTATCCTCTTCAATATTGTGACAGGTCTTGATGGCCGGTTATTAGTTACTCTATTTTCTGAAAGGCAATACCTGCATACCTCTTTGAATTTGCTCAACTGCTTTTGACACTCATCTAGTTCCTGCTCGTAGTGCGCCCTCATTTGTTCGGCTTCTTTTTGCGCCGTTCTGGCACTGCTTGCCTCCTGCATTAGCTCCTCATATAGCGGCTCGAGGGATTCCGCCTTCTCTTGCGCCCTTTTGGCTTCCCCTAACTCCTGTTACAAATATAGGCCTTGCGGTTATACTTAATACAATGCCGCCGTACCTTTGTCAGTATCTTCACCAGCAACTCTAAGTCCGCCTTGTCGTTGGAGCTGTTTCCGGTCACTTCTTCCTCATCAGATGATATTTCAATTACATCCGCAGGCTCCCTGGTGCCTTCATTTCTTTGCTGCTTGATGCCACCCCGTCGCGTAGGGTTCGCGTGTGATGCGGTTGCCACCCTTTCAACTCCACGCATCGCGTCTAGCCTGTTTTCGGTTATCTTGGTCTCCTCACTTCTGCTCACCATGCTTCCCATCGAGAGCTACGCGTACTGCATGGATTTGCCAGTGTTTGAGTGGTTCACAACTGTTTTGTGGCGAAGATGACAATTATGGGTGTTACGTTGTACAGGAAAAAAAAAAAACAAACACACAGCCACTTTTTTCAATGCATCACATGACCCTGACATATCTGCTATGAGTGTACGGGTGTTTTTCGTCTTCTGCCCTGTCTGTGCGTCTTTGTCTACGCACTCCTTTCGATGCTCTTTACGCTCTGCTGTCTATGCAATGATCAGCCCTTGTTCTCGTCTTGATCCCACTTCGACGTGATCGGCGCTCAATTGTCCTCCTCCCTTCCTGTCTAATCCTCGTCATCGTATTCCTGTGCTGCCTCTCACATGTGCGACTATCGTCGCAGTCCACTCTGAAGCTCGATCGCGACACTTATAATGCGTCTCCATCCATGCACCACCGCTGTTATGACTGCATACATTCCAGATGTGTAATTTTGCGATCTAGTGAATATACCTGGTACTACGGTACAAGGAGAGAAACGGGCCTTAGGACTAAGCGAGTGTACATAATAAGTACCTCTAAACAATAATACTACCTGTCTAAACGACACGATGCGACAGACCCAAACCGGGACTTAGTTACAGCTTGTACTTGACAGGCTAGCTTGACAGAAAGTTCATAAACCCTGTTCAGCCATCGGTAGTTGTCCATTACCAAGAGAGCTTGCTCCTTTAAACCAAGACAAAAATGATTGCAATTTAAAACGATCAGTGCGTACTAAATTAAAGTGACGCACTGTACCTGAGGAGCCCAGTCCGTAAACCACGCGAGAGATAAGATAAGAGGATAATCTGATGTGCAAGCCGTGGTATGACGAGTGCCTTCGCGGTTGTCACCCTGTCGAGGGACCGTTGCCAGTAAGGGTTACTTCTGGAAGAATGATTGAGTAAGAGCTGGGACTAGACGCGGCACGACCGCTACCGGTCAGGAGATATGTCCTCGGACTTGAGATTAGTGAGTGCTTGTAAAACCTTAGTGAGCTCGACATGGAAACTAAACTACATATGGCAACCCCGAGTCGGACATCAAGCAGGGCTGCAGCAGCGGTGGGCTGTACGCATAGGAATCTAGATTATCTGGGGACTGTGGTGATATTTGTAATTAATAGTTGTTTTTAGTATAAGTAGTTAGAAGTTCGGTGTAGTATACAAGTTTCGAACCCCTGAGTTGTGGTGCGCGCGTAGAAGGCGAGTACTGTAATAAAGGAATAAGTTTGTAGCTTCGAGCATCATATATACAGAACGAGCTCACCTCGAGGAATAGAGATAACTTCAGGATCTGACAAGTGTGCTTAAGTTCTGAGTGAATAAGAAACAGTGTCACTGTTCTGTTCCATCTGAGTACTGCCGAGGCCTGTTTGGAAAGAGTATGAATTGAAGTAGAAGTTCTGAAATCTGTCTGTCTGTCTGTCTGTTCTGTTCTGTCAGTCTGTTTCTAAATCCGCTTCTGTTCTGAAATTGAGTTGTTTCTGTTCTGAAATTGCGAACTGTTGGAGAGTCGGAGTCTGTTATCGTCGTCGAAGTTAGTCTTGACAACCCTACCCCTAGGGAGTAGCAAGCTCACTAAGTCAGTACTTGGTTGAGTGGTCTAAAGAGCGAGCTCGGTGTCATAGTGAGGAGTCTCGTGTTCTATTGTATTGTAGGACGTGTGTCCTAGTGTAAATTGAATATTACCATTCACCTAGAAGGTTGCGCCTCGAAGTATACCTTCTTGTAAAAGATTCTAGCTTTAGGATCAAATAAAATGAGTAAACACTGTACCGCGCCGAGATAAGAAGGAGCTTTACAAGTTCTAAAGTGTTAATAACCGCAGAGTAGAAATAATCTCATCCCCCCACGCACTTACGAGGGTGATTGTATTATTGCGTAGTTGTGTGAGTGTGTGTGTGGTTTGGTGTGTGTATCACGCCGTTCTATGCGCTGTTCCACAAGTGCCCACAGCCAGCCTCTTCACCACGCTCCATATTCACTGAGTTCGCCTGCACCGCTGCTCATTGTATCTGGTTGTCTGTTGGTTTTATGGTTGGCGTACAGCTCCTTAACAACGGTGATGGATCGGTGTGTCCCTTTGCAATTCGCACTTGTATTGACACTCACAGGCTGTGTGCCTCCCAGTTCGACTCTGCGCATTATCCTGCTTTCCTCGAATCTATCGGTCGGTTCGAGACAGACCTCTCGTTTCCTGCTTTGATAGAGTCGTACACTACGGGTTGGTACATCATCACCGAATCGTTATTGAGTTGACCCGTGCTCTCGCAGGTACGCATCCTTATTTCCAACTGCAAGCTTCCATTTTGTCGCTGTCTGCAGTTAACAGGGAGCATTTCTATGGATGCATGATGGACATCATCAAGAGTTTCGAGGAAAAATATCCGCGCGCTCTTTTGTCGCATGCCTCTCTCCCCAGTGCCGGGTCCCTCTCTTCCTCTCCGAGCCTTTCCCATATTCATAATGGTTTGCCTTTTGAAGTACTCGAGCGCATATTCAGGATGTGCTGCAGAGATACTCTGTTGATGAGTCGTTTCGTGTGCCGCGATTGGTGCCTAGCCACGTGCGCGTTCACTCACAGCTACATTCGTCTTCGCATGAACGCGGACTGGCAGTACTGGGTGGGGGGTTTATCTGGCAAGCAGCACGCCGACCTTTATGCATTTGCGGTGGAGTGTGCTGTTTCCTACATGTCGCGCAAATGGGGGTTTGCGTCTTGGGTAATGGGCGTTACATTCGAGTGCTGGCCTAGTACACCAGCACCTTTCTTTTTCAAGGTTTTTGAGTGTGTATGCGAGGTCGTTTACCACAGCAAATCCTGCCGTCTCCGTAGTTATCCGGTCATCGGATACCCTCATATACTGCCCGCCTCCATCGTTTCCCTGCGCATCGTCTGGTGCTCTCTATGTGCGTACAGCATAGAATGTATGCTGGCTTTGTGTCGCAACATACATTCTATTACCCTACATTCCATTTATTATGGGCACGTCGTACGTCTCTGTATTTCTGGGCCCGTCTGATAATACGTGTTGATGGGTTCCACAGATGGCACCGCTTGCTCAGGCCTTTATGGCTGCTGATATAGCAGAGTGGCTGTCGAGGCGGCGCATCAAGATAACATCTCCGTGCGGGGCACTAGAGCTGTATACTCCCTCTATCAAGCGCTTGTCGATACATGTTCCCGATTATTCCTATGACATCAATTCTACCGCCAGCGACGCGTGAGGAACACCTCCTCTCTTGTTGCAGCTTTTTCCTGAGTCGTCTCCTTCGCCCGCTGCGTTGTATTACCTATGGGACGACAAGGCATTTCCTGTCCATCTGTGTCTCTCAGCCATGCAAGACCTCGAGCTCTTCCTGTCCGCACATCTGCGTTCTGTGTTGCCATGTGTTGTCATGCACGTGGGTCAGCATATTACGGTGCTGCGTCTGGTGTTCCGTACATTTTCGAGTGCACCGAGCGTGCTGTGCATATATACTGACTGACACTTTGACAGCCCCTGCACCATACATGTGGCATACAGATGCACTGTCTTTATCCGGCTTCGTGTCTTTATTGGATCTACAGATAGAAGCGCCACCTTGTGACATTGAATCCGTCATGTTGGGGTGTGCTACTTGGTGTTCAATCGCCCGATCGCGGCGGGATTCCATCTTTACACTGTGTCTGTCTCCCGCAGATAATTGCGTACAGGTGGAGCGTGTCTTGGCAGACCAACTCTTCCTCTCTGTTCTAGGTGGCACAGCTGCGAACGAACATCGCCCGTTGTGTGGGAGTTTCGGTATAAGCTTGCGATCGTCCAGATCGTCCGCGGACCAGCACGAGCTTTGTACTGTGGTTGATCACTTCCTTGCCCGTATAGTTGCAGATAGCTTGGTGTGTTCCACCGTTCGTGATGCCCTGTTTTTTTGACCTGGTCCGCTAAGCTACTATGTGCCACAATATGTACCTTGAATTGTACATATATGCTTGTAGATACATGCTGCCATATTCACACCCGATATAGAAGCTCCTACCCTCTCTTGTAACCCCATGCTTGTCGGACGGACTATTGTGAAGCATTTGTGACCCCACTCACGGTGGTGTGGAAACATACAGGCACGCATTCTCGTTCGGTGTATATATACGGTAGGTCGGCATGCACGAGGAACGGGCTGTCCCGATCGGATATCAAATGTTTATATCCCGCTCCCGAGCCTTGATTGGTCACCCCTTTGGAACCTTTTTGTTCTTTTTTTTTTTTTTTTTGCTGCCTTCGTGACGCACTCGATTAGTTCGTCAGTGCTCCATCCTTGTCCCGGCCTCGTCCATCATGGCTCGCCTGTTATTGTCTGCTGCTTGTCTGTTGTTTTTTGTTCCCGGCACCCCGCATCGTATACCCACGATGTGCCACAGTTATTCGGTGAGTATTATGTGTTCCCTGTCGTGGGCTGTGACTGATTACAGACCACCGTAAGTTCGCCCGAGGTTGTACGCTTTCCGAATATGTTGTCAACATCGCATGCGCCGAACACCTATGGAATTTGTCCATTGTCGTGTCCCGAGGCGATTCGGACCCCTGCTCCCTCACCGTACGTGGCAAGAGCTGGTCCTACGTTGCGCACGTTGTCGTAGATTACAACATGTTACACTCGCGCCTTGTGCATGCGGGCACCGTGTCGTACGAGTTCAGCACCGGTGAGCATCGCTATCCTACGAATGTATATACCCTCCTTCGTGATGGTGTATGTTTAGATGTGTGCTATTCGACCAACCACGTTCCATTGCGCTTTTCTTGCCCACACGGGTGTTCAGAGTATGCCAGCCCACATGGGTGTAGAAAATGCCTTACTGGGTGGAACAGACGTAGTGGACGACTCAAGCAGGGTTCAATGGTTGCAACGGAGTACGCCGTCATGTATGTTCTGGATCTTGTATTCGCCATGTATTGTCTGTTTGCAATGGCCATGATGTGTCGAGCTGCAATGCCTGCTTATTCATCTCGTACCGAGTCGAATGTGTTTCCCCCTTCCCGGTCAACTCACGTAGGTGGAGGGTGCGGTGCCCATCTGTTCCTTGCACACGATACCGTTGTATCCTCGCTGGATAATAGACATTGACGACGCATTTGCTTCTGCATTCAAATACCGGTTTCATGACCACGTAAGGCATAGTGATGCTGACGTGTTTTCGTTAGACGATTCATACTTGTGTGTGAGTATCCCTCTCGACGTCATTGCGAGTGCCATTCCCATCACCAAACTCCGCAACATACTCAGAGTCCACGATGCCCCTGTACGGTTGCGGGATACTAAGGCTGCTTTATTGAAATCGATTGTGGGCCACCATTGTGCCGAGTGTGATAGCCACATATCCGTGTTCAAAAAGATACCGTTGGCCCCGACCACGTCTTCACGTACGGTACCGCCTCCACCAGTATCTACGGACGCTGAATTTCCACCCCCTCCTCTAACTGAGGCCAAAGAAGCATCTATTATGCGTGAGTGCATTGCCGCTATGCAGCTGTCCGGTTTTCAAGAGGCTGGTTGTACCGTATGTGGTCAATTGACACTGTTACGGAATCTCAGCGAGTCACGGCATGTTGCCCGTTTGTTATCCGTACTGGAAAACGATACCTGTACGCAAAAAGAGAGGTTCGCCGATACTGATCCTGTTGGACCACGGCCAGGACCGGTGCGCGATACCACTACCGACTTCATGTGCTTGAAGTGCAGAGCAGCCATCAGGAAAGGTAACGTGCCTAAGCTGGCCCTGGCGAACAACATGTGGATCGGGGAGGTACCAGATGTTCTGGCGCAACTGTCATTCGTTGAACGGCTGTTAGTTGCATGCGTGCGGCACAGCTGCTGTTTCGTGCGTGTGGCGTTGGCCGGTCATCCTGATTCTGGCGCCAGGAAGATGATAGTGCATGTCATCGTGTTTGAATCGCCCGTCTCCAAAGTGTACAATGTCCTCCCGCCACCCAGAGAAGAGCTTGACGAAGTGTTAGCCGTTATGTTCACAGGACCTACGACCCCTACAGAGGAGGATATGCAGCGTACGCCTCTGCTCGTGCGCCACAATGTCATGAAGAATGCGCTGCGGTGGCTGCAGCTCAACCACTGTGACTACAACAACATCGACATTTCGGAGGCCAACATGGCAACGTACGCTGACAGAAAAGCACCTGTTGCAGTCATGTACAAGGACAGGCATACCAACAAGGTACCGGAAGGAACTAGTGTCTTCGACAATGAGGAGGCCGACGGCACCACAGATGGACTGTGTCCCGTAGTTGTTCATGGATTGGTGGGAGAACAGCTGCAGACGTTCACACTTACCGAACAAAAGGCTATGGCTGCGCGCCATTTCAAAGCTGATCAGGGCGTGCTGGCTGTAGGCCATGCATTGGAACCTCAGTCTGTTTATGACAACACATCGTTGTATCCGTCGATGTTTCCCTGGTTGTTTCCTTATGGTCTTGGAGGCATCGGTGCAGGTGGTTTGTCAGATATCACGCATAAGAGATGGTTGATGATGTATCACGACAAGCGTTTCCAGACGGATGTCGTGTTCCCTTTTGTAGCCTTCAGTCACGAACAGATCAAGGCCAGTACCACTGGGGGGTTTATTCTAGCTGACAAGGACAAGTTCTTTGAGATTTCTGAAAGAATACACCATATAGACGATACAGTACTTGAAAGCCTGTCCTCTAGGATGGCTGAAGGCCAGGTCGTTGTACCAGCCACTGATGCCAAAAAGGACTGTTTTCAGTTGATCAATGACATTGACCATGTTGCGCATAAGGTGCAGGGCTCTCTCACATCCAAGAAGTACATGCGCAATGAGGTATATTCGTTAATGGCAGCAGAGGGTGCTCCGTCTTGGTATTTTACTATGGCCCCGTCCGACCACAGTCATCCCATCTGCGTATACTGGGCAGATCGCAAAATCGAGTTCGATCCCATTCCCCTCGCCGAAAAGGAGCGTGTCCGGCTTGTTACAAGTAATCCAGTCACATGCGCCCGCTTTTTTCGATTCATGGTCGAATTATTCTTGAAATATGTGCTGCGAGTGGGGGATGTCGTGCTGGATGGACTGTATGGAGACACCTGTGCTTATTATGGTACCGTCGAGCAGCAGGGTCGCCTCACCCTACATCTGCATATGATAATATGGATCAAGAGCAGCTTGAGTCCACAGCAGATACGTGATCGCCTGGTGTCTGACGATTCTGAGTTCCGGTCCCATCTGATACGGTATCTCAAAAGCGCACACCAAGGAGAGTTCTTCACCGGTACTCAAGCGGCTGTTGCTGACATGCGATACCGAGAGACGCTCCGGGCTGATTATGTCGACTTCACTGAAGTCTTACCTGAAGCTCCTCCGCCGCATTGCGACGACTTACGTTTGATGTGTTCAGAGTGCAATGATGGCAATATGACTGATACATGGTGGGCGTATTTCAAACACCTGGTAGATATGATTGTCAGCAAGTGCAACGTGCACACCTGCAAGTTGAACGCCCGTGCAGATGGTACCTTGAGAAGGAATGCGAATGCAAAAGGATGTATGGATAACAAATGGGGAAGATGTAAGGCGCGATTCCCTCGTAATATCTTCCAGGAAACTGGTGTTGATGCAGAAACCGGCCATATGAATGTCAAGAAAAAAGAAGCTTGGATCAATACATTCACTGCCGCATTGTCCTATTTATTTTGATGTAACACGGACGTCACATCCCTACGTTCTGGGACAGCTATCAAAGCCATACTCAGTTATGTCACAGACTATATCACCAAGCCGGGCCTTAAAACCCACGCTATTTTTGATTGCATTCGGTCTGTCTTCCAGCGCAGCAGAGATCACCCTGATGTCGCACAAAGATCCTGGATTGACCGAGCGAGAAAACTCATGACGCAAATGGTGAATGTACTAGGTGCTAAGACCGAGCTAGGTTCCCCAATGATATGCTCTTATCTTCTGGGTTTTCCCGATCACTATACCAATAGACAGTTTGTCACGTTCTACTGGAAGTCATTCGTGTCGGAGGCCAGCCGTTACTGGAAGACGGACAATAACGTTGGTGGCGACAGTGTCAAGGTGACGCTCCGTAAAAGCCGCGGTGCCATTGTAGGCGTATCACCCGTAGAGGACTACATTCATCGCCCTGCGGAGCTAGACGACATGCCATTGTATGAGTGGATATGCCTGTGCAACAGGGAATCTAACCGTGCTACAAAGACTAAGGACTTACCCACCAACGACCCTATTCAGATCGATAGCTCTGCAGACGAACACAACTTTGAAGACAAAGGGGAGGATGTAGGTGATGCAGCGGAATCTGTGGATGGCCAATATTCCAGCGATGGCCTCCACTCTGAGGACGCAGGTTCTCTTAGGGATTTCATCGAAAACGACGATGACGAGGGGAGAGGATTGGAAGATCTCACATACACTGTCAAAGGTGCAGCTGTCCATTCTACAGCCCGTGTCCCTTACATCGACCATGACACCGATGATGGCAAATCAGATGAGGATCGTGTCCGCCACTGTAGGGCAAGTCACTGACATGCTCTCAAAGCGTTTACCAGTGTAATTTTGCGAAATGTATCAATATATACATTTTACAACATCCTGGCATTGAGATAACAAGGAATATGAATAGAGCGCAGTATAATATGAATAGAGCACAGTGTAATGCACACAGAATGCAGTGATATCCATATTGCACGTGATACAATACACGCGCGTATCAGTCTTGAGTGACGATTGGTAGAATGCATGCTCTAACTTAGAATGATATGGGATACGGTCACACTAAGTACAAGAGTCCAGCATTTGATACTGAATGCACTAGAAACAGACTGCATACGCACTCTAACGCATTAATGAAAAGCATACCTGATACTGGGAAAACTACGTGACACACTGATCTATGACGCACAGGGCAGAGATTGATCAAAGAGTCGCGCGCGTGTATGAAATGATGGCTAAGAATAGAGAACTCCGAGGGAACCCAATTTGGCAATAGAGCGCAGTGCCTAGGCTTACCGCGGGTATCCCCCACCTACCAGAGAAAACTAGAAATTCAGGAATAAATGAGGATACAGCCTATATGACCGGCTGTTACTCCTGGTATCCTCCGAAGAAATAACGAGTGACATGCCAACCAATAGAGCGCAGTGCGAGTGGAGTCTCAACCATGAGGAGTTAGAGTCTGGTCTCAAGATAGACCTCTGACCGAGTGTCCAGCCTCGGGCATGCTATAACAACACGCGCGCATTGCGATTGATGATGTTCCGGTATTGCAACAGTAGTGTATTAAGTTGTACCGACTTGTAGGATGCAGAAATGTATAAATACGATATTGTAGATAGAGTAACATAGGTTTTCAACCCCCCCCTGTAATAGTGACAAGCTTATTTGATACGCGCGTGATTCCGTTGGAGCTGTTTGAGCCTCGCACTTTGTCCATTAGTGACGAGTCAGAGGTGTTGAACCCCAATTGTGACGGTGCAAGAGACAATAGCTACTTGCCCTAGCACTGGGAGTGGTTCGTAACTTCGAGCGAGAGAATATAGACGTCTTTGATATTAATTTGAGTGATTTGAGTCGTGAGCATGGCCGATAAGGCTTGCAGGGCACTCCATACTTAAGTTGCATTGATTGTTTGACTTGAGCTCTGTGTTGAGATTGAGAGGTTCGTGTCAGTGTAGGCACTACTCTATTGATTGAGGGTTTCGTGTGACGTGAGGCATTACAAGCGGCAGAGGTTCAAACCCTTTGGCTTGGTTAGTGCTTGCTCTGGTTTATTTCCGCAAGTTGGCAAAGGTTCAAACCCTTTGGCTTGTCAGACGGGGTTCTCTGTGATTGTGTGTATTCTCTGGATCGCATTGGTTCAAATCCTGTGGGTCTACGATCGGTTAGGAAACTCGAGCGCGTAGGTTAGAATCCTGTGGTTCTTGTGGATTGTTTAATAGGAATTGGTTTCTGCTTCGAGCGCAGTTGTTTAAGTGGTGTTTAGGGTGTTATTGATAGGGTGCAGTGGTTATTAGAGTCCCGCGCGATTCCTAGAAAGTTGTAGAGACGTTTAACAAAGTTGTGTTGTGTTATACACCCTTGCCTTGAGGCCCGGCGACAGAAGTCGCACCTCTTGTTCTGAGAAAAGCCTTTGGACTTAGAGAAGTCTGGATATTATACGAGAGCTCTTGCTCCGCGTGTCTTAGAGATATTGAGAATTCAGTTGTTTGGGTTCGCTACTTTCATCGCATTAGAATCCCCCCACAAACTTGAGTGTGTTTGTGTGTGTAGTGTTGGGTGTGGGTGAGATCAGTGTCTTCGACGCTGTTGCATTTCTAGCACTGTGCACTCAGACGCCTCTTCATCGCGCTGTAAAGAAACAAAGGAAAACCAAGTACAGGAGGTTTCAATTTGGGGACAGGCACCCCCTCACACATTCCCATCATGTGAGGATGCGCCCTGTATCGGAATGAAATGTTCCGAACTTCGTGGGCAGTATGCTTCCGCGTAAAGATAAAGGAGATCGTGAATATTACTGTTTGACTATGTTGACCCTCTTCAGGCCTTGGAGAACAGGTAAAGACCTCCGATCGAACCCATCCAACAGCTGGGACACTGAGTTTGGCCAATATACGTTCTCCGAGTCACGATTGAAGATAATGGCGAACTTCAATCTGAGGTATGAATGTTTAGACACTAGGGATGATTACAGGGCAGAACTTATGCAGTCAACCGCCGGTGATGGCGTGCCTTCGTGGTTCGACGGAGACGAGCTTGACATCCTAGCGCGTGAGGGTGACCAGCTGATAGTGGGTGAGGCGTTGGCCGAGTGTGGGGTGGATCCTGACGTGCCTACCTCAAGCATCCACCTCGGCCGCAAGCACAAGGCCAGGGAGGCACAAGCTGCAGCAGTGCGTAGATTGGTCAGACCTGCTGGATGTCAGTGGACGGATCCCGTGCCTGCAGTTGCTGATTTCAGTGGCATCCATCTCGATGTCGACGTGGTGGGACGTACATGGCAAACGTGGAAAGATGAAATCACATGTGCGCGGTGCGCCGTATTAGAGGGAAGATGGGTTGGCGATGGTGCCGCACCTACTCGTAGAGCCAATAAAGATCAAAGGCGATACGTTGACCAGGTCGAGATAATACGCAAGAGTCATCTCATAAGATCTCTGCACAACCAGTCCGATGAAGCTATTATTACAGGCTTGAACGATGCGTGGGGTCTGAACGTGGAACAGGAAAGAGCTTTCCGCATCGTAGCGCAGCATTCCAGTAATCCTGCGGCAGAACAACTTCGGATGTACATTGGTGGTATGGGAGGAACAGGTAAATTGAGAGTCCTTAACGCACTGATCCAATACTTCCAGCAGCAAGGGGAAAGTAACCGACTTATCGTAGTGGTGCCGACCGGAACCGCGGCTTTGATTGTAAGGGGGTCGACATATCACTACATGTTCGGTATAAACGAGGCCAACAAGGACACCATGTCGAGGAAGGCAATGGCGGAGGTAAAGGAATGCTTGCACGGTGTCGATTACGTTTTTCTAGATGAGGTTTCCATGTTATCATGCGCCAATATGTATAGGATTAGCAGCAGGCTCTCTTTAATCCTCAACAACGGGGATGTACCGTTCGGGGGGATGAACATGATTTTTGCAGGGGATTTTGCCCAGCTTCCTCCACCTATGGGTGGCGAGTCTGCGTCCTTGTACGGCTCGTGCGATGGGATGTTTGCGTCAAACAAGCGGTCTCAAGAGATGGCTATGGGTAAGGCTATATGGCATCAGGTTACGACTGTTGTCATGCTACAACAGAATATGCGGCAACGTACCCAAACCCCGAACGATGAGAAATTCCGCACAGCCCTTTTCAATATATGTTACAAGGCTGCAACCGTGGCAGATATCAAGTTTTTGCGGAGCAGGGTGGTCGGCAAACGCGCCGCGTCAAAACTCACCGATCCTGATTTCCGTTGCATGTCTATCATAACAGGCTTGAATGTACACAAGGACGAATACAACCGCTTAGGGGCGATACATTTCGCTGAGGAGACGGGTCAAGAATTATGTGTCTTTTATTGTGATGACAAATTATCGGGTGCAGAATCCACAGAACGGGCGCCACGGGGCCGAGGTGCAAAGAGTACTGTTTGCTTCATATCCGACAGGCTACGGCAGACACTTTGGAGTGCTGTACCATCGTCTAGCGACAAGCAAATTCCTCCCACTTTGTCTATATGCAAAGGTATGCCCATTATGATACGTACGAATTCGGTGACCGAACTGTGTATTACAAAAGGTCAAGAAGGCACAGTGTACTCGTGGACTTCGTCCATCGCGGCCCACAGTAAGCCCGTGTTGGATGTCGTTTTTGTCCAGCTCGTTAACCCACCAGCTGACGTGGACATAGCCGGTCTACCGCATAACGTTGTCCCTGTGGTCCGAACTTCCACCACAACTGTTTGCTCTCTTCCTGACGATACTACGGTCAAGGTTTCGCGGACACAGGTCGAGATCGCTATCAATTTCGCCATGACTGACTTCGCTTCGCAAGGCAAAACTTGACCATTCAATCCCGTCAATCTCAACAACTGCAGGACCCATCAGGCTTATTATACTGCTCTGTCGAGATCGGCTACAGCGGCGGGCACTCTCATCTTGCCTGCACTAGGTCAAAAGAACGGCTCTCCCATCGATCCCAGTAAGATACAAGCAGGCTGCAGTGGACGCCTGCGTCAGGAGTTCCGTGAACTCGAGATGCTCGACGATATAACAAAGCAGGTCTACGAAGGTACGCTGCCTGATACCGTACATGGCATCACTAGATATTCGCTAATACAGAGTTTTCAAGCCCACGTCGGAGATGCGTACACTCCACCAAATATGGATCAAGGGCTTATGTGGTCGTCTGTACGGCCGTTCGAGATGGAGGATACTACACACGCGATATGGGCTAAAGACTTCATAACACATAAGCCTTTCCCTCTGGTTGAGCCTGTGTCCACCACATCCCCTACAAACTTCGGGACGCTTGACACTGTTCAGCCTGGAGCAGCAGTTGTGGATAGGCCCGCCCCTCTGGTTACCTTGACCGCCCATTCTAGGTTGACCGGATTGCCTAATACCACTCGTATCAGGTCCGTTGGGGCGGCATCCGGAACGCACAAGTTCACTCCCATGAAGCCTTCTGAGAAACGGAAGGGCCGGGCTTCTGACACGTTCAACCAGCGGCATATCGCTCCAGACAAGCGATCACATGTTCCCTCAGATTGGTACAACCCGTTAGCAGAACCTGTGGGCTGTAGCTGGTCCAACAACAGCTGTGCTTATGACGCTGTTACTTTTGTGTTGTACAACACATGGAACGCTGACCAGGATGGCATTGGCGTGGATTTTGCTGAATTAGGAAATAGATGGATGGACTTGTCCACTGCGGCATTCCGGAAGTTTACACTCGGAGAGTACATGCTAGAGGAAGTTCGGGACTACCTGCGACGTGCTTTGAGCAGGGAGTATCCAGGTGAGTTTATATTTGGTGCGAACACTAGCATCGAGGCCCTAACCATGAGAATGTTCAGATCCAATGGTATATTCTCTGTATCGGATAAAGTATGTGGATCCGAGCACGCTACTCCTGTGTCTAGCCAACAGTGTTGTGTGGTGATGCTCCATTCTACTGCGCCGCTACAATGGAACACACTTCAGCAATTTTTGGACAATACTTTGTCGGTGCCGTCTCGTCACGCCCGTTGCGATACGTGCGACGCGCCGTTATGCAAACGTACAACATACAATATTGCCCCTCCCCTGTTGTGTATGGCCGTCGCATTTAACGATGTCGCGCCTGGGCTCTCCGTCCGCCTGACCACGAGTATCGGTATAACAGAGTATCGCTTGGCAGGTATCGTGTATTACGGGGAATTGCATTTCACTGCGAGATACATCGATTCTGACCTCATCGTGTGGTTCAACGATGGCATGGTACAGCACCGACGTGCAACACGCGAAGGTCCAGCACAACATGTCGATCTCGCTATAGACCCGAATGGGAAGACACCGGACTCACTAATATACATGCGAACCTGAAGGCGAGTTTGCAGTCGACTCTCTCCGGCTTTGGTATAAGTGGCAGGGCGACCACGACCTGGTATTTACGATTGGAACAGCATCGGGTGTAAGTATCGGAAAGAGCCTGCGACCGGGTATGTAACCATGTCGTACGTGCTACTGTGTCTATTGCACACGATGTACTAAGCATATAACCAGGATACCGCCGGAACCACCGTGTTGTATATACTCGACAGCCTTCCCAATGGTACTAGGCCTGCACAATAGCAAGACATATATCAATCGTTCTGAACACAGTGTAGGTTGTTGACATCCTGGACACGCGAGAGGAAAAATTCTCACTGAGTTCCGGTTGCACCGCCACAGCTTCGGATAATGCTGTCCGATTACATCAGATGACATTTATTCGAATAACCCCGCAGGGGTATACTTGCCGTCAGACCTTCGGCACCAGCGGTTACCGTCACGTGAACAGTTACTGCCGGGCCGCCGGCATGGTCAGGTACGGTGCCATCTTTAGATCGATTTCGCAGGAACTTAGAGTTAATTCTTTTCTGCACATACCACTAAGTAACGTACCTTTACTCTGCGGTCATATGGCTTTCTTACTTCATTTACTTAGCGCTGTCCATATACAACGATGCAATTCTACTACCTACGAACTGGTTTGCAAGTCCGGGACACCTTTTTCGGCAATCGCCAACGAATATACACGCGTTCCGCGTCGATAACCGAATGGTATCCAGGGAGGGTACTGCTGGAAGCTGAGAGAAGGTACGCGAACGACCTAGCGCGTAATGGTGTCAAAAAAATGTCTCTGTTGTGAGTATTCAGTCCACTGTCTTTGTGCATGTTCATCCTCATAGCTGTGGCTGGCACTCGACGCTTCAAAATCAAAATTATCATTACACCTTACGAGGCTACAGTCGCCGTGGATGGATGGCGTTGACGTTGGAGATGGAGGCCGGGAACCAGGGCCAGGTATACGCATACGGGCCTCGAGATTGGAAGCAATGGAGCTGGAAGGTGCAGATGGATAGGCAGGGCATACCTCGAGGGAAACTGTTCTTCAATCCTAGTGACCATGTCGAGGTGAGTACTCATGACGTGTCGCATGCGCTTTCACTTACCGTTTGTTGTATTTTAATTCTTGCAGGTGATGTAGCGAGGCATTTGATGGTACAATCTTATATACAACCGGTCTAGGCAGGATATACGTGTAACAGTTGCATTGCTTTCCACAATTCGTGGTATAGGTGACGTTGGAATTGGATCCTGTGAGCATCTGTATTCGACGGCGTTGGCACCTTACTGACGATACGTTGGAATGGCACGCGTCCCCTATACCAAACCACGGCCGAAGCTATATCAACCCGGGCTAGCTTTCTTTGGCGTCGAGCACACGCTGTACTTTTTTTTTTTGCTGGCACACAAATTGTGGAGTAGATAATACAATTAATAGCGAGGGGTACGTGTCGTTCATCATCCTAAATTCATCTGACAAAGCCATGATACAGGTATTATCACTTTGTGCTGTGGTAGCATCGACCGAGGTCAGATTGGAACAGTATCAAAAAGTACATGCGATAGAGAGGGTAATAAGTTTCATGTTTTTATTTAAAACAGTACCAAAAAAAAAAACATAGGACTCAGATCTGCCGCTCGGATGAGTCGGCCCACACCAACTAGTTACGCTAGTCGCGTTCTGACTCTTGACCACCATGCCGCTGGCGATCAACGGCGAGTAAGACTTTGGGAGGTTCGTTCTGGGAATGCAGTCTGATGCGAACGAGGGATGCGGCGGAAAGGAATTCAAGCTAGGCAACAAAGAGAATTAGAAACGGGAAACTGGCAACGGCTGATACCTGCCCTAGAGAACACGTGGGCATGGACGGGTCGGACCTGATCGGACCGACACCATATTCCCACAATCTTGTTCTCACGTCGCTATTGATGTATAGGGAAAGATTAGCTCATCTGAATGAACGTATACGTGGCTAATGGCAAGAGGTGCGGGTTCTGCTTTTTGAAAACCCTCGGCCTTGCTCATGTTGATCAGGTCCAGTGTGAGTGTACAAGATTGCCCGGGACCAGGGATGATGAGATACACTGGCAGGCAATGGGATGGAAGGATTCGTATCGAAAGATGGTTATCACACTCGGTATGTTGTTCACGGTCCACTAAGTCAATGCTCTGAAACCCTTTCTCTCCTAGCTCATCGATGGGCCAGGTAATGAGGTCTGCGCGGTAACTTCATTTTCAGTAACAGAGCGGCACGGAGGACGATCTTGAAGGGAAAAAAGGCGCCTTCTTTTCTGTAGAGCCCCTGACTTTGTGTTGACATTAATACGGCAGGTGTACGCTCGTTCAGTCGATACCGGGAGAGCAGTCCTGCCTTTGTGCCGACACCGCATGGAACGACAAAACTGGTGGTCACGGAAGAGTTTATGTAGAGGCTGGGTGAGAGGATCCTCCAATACGGCAGTCGTCGTCCGACTATCCAATATTCCACTGTTTTTTTGTCCATGCGTCGGAGGCTATCAGGTCGGGACGATCTCCGTATTTGTTTGTTCTTTCAACTTCTGTTGGTCTCCCAGATGTACGAGTTACGCCAATAGTTCTCTAGTAAAGGTTTCTGATAGTTATTGGCATAGATTGCATTCGTAATACATTTTAAGAGTTCGGCTAACTGCCTTTATTGCATAGCCGCACGACGGATGGTTATTGAGCTCTGAGTCTGAGTCCGATGTCGCTCGGGCATGGTGTGATGACAACCAAACTCAGATTTCTTTCAGTCGGAACTTCTTTTGTCTACAAGACCTGAACAAGCTCGAGCGTTTTCCATCCTGAATATTAACGCAGAGGTGTGCAGAACATATCGTGTTAAGTTAATGCCTTCACAGCCGCGTAATTCTATGACTTGACAGCACTCCTTTGCCTGTCTGATGTCCAGACCTGGATGTCGACACCGAAAATCAAGACGGTTCAGATGACTTCTCCCCACTGGTAGGCAAAATCAGATAAGCATATAGCGACATCGTCTTACCAAGTTGAACCACTCAGTGTACTCCCTCAGCCGTTCTAGTTCGATGTCGCTGTCCATCTCGATCACCGACACCTTCTCAAATCTCTGATCTGGCAGTCGTCTCCCTATGGCCCACTGCGTGCAGGACCAGTCTGGATCACATCCAAGCAGAGTGTACGTATCTTCGGGTATCAGAAATTGGTGGGTGACTCGGATTTTGAAAGTGTGCGCAATCCCATCTGCAGCTTCGACGACCAACTCCTCGCAGTGATCACACTGTTCTGCCGATCCCACATTGAATCCCCGCACTTGCCCTTCTTCAATGCAAACCCCATCAAACCAGTCCTCATGTGTCTGGTTGTCATGGTGAACACCCATACCTGGAAGGTAACTACCAGTTAGAGGATCCTTTGGTAGAGGCTCCATCATGACCTGGCCCCATGATGGTCTCCATTTCTTGCATCCGAGTCCAACTCCAGGATACAAACAGAGGAAATGCGCATGCACGATAGGTTCCATTGCATTCACCAGTGCCGTCCATGCATCCTCAAGAGTCTCGCTCTCACAGTAGACAGGTATCCTATGGGGCTGCAGAGGGAATGCGAGTCCGGCTACTCTGTCGACCGGATTAGTTGACATGCGCTTCTGCATGTTTGCTAGTGCAGTAAACATCAAAAATCCTTCCTTATCCACTGAATGCAGCTCGTCGTGAAACCTGGTCAGGAGTGCAGTCTTGTAGTTCCCGCCACCTATCTGCTGTGCGTGCATCGGTCCATCTGGTGTATCACCGGCAATGATGCGAGACGATCCAACCTCCTGAACCGTCCACGCACGTCGGAACCAGTTTCGATCACTGTCCAAGTCGCCATCCTTCAACCTCAGCGGCCGCCCCAGCCCATTCAGGTAGATCACCACCTTCGTCCAGCTATACATGAATCCAATTGTAGGCACATCCAGCCTCCACTCTTTCATGCGCAGACCCTCCTTCGGCCCCCCTTCCTCTTTCTGTCTCAAGCAGAGAACATCTAACCATGTGTACTCTGCTCCCAGATTCAGCATCTCAATCCAGATGAGGTTGAGATCCACATCCTTTGGTATAGGTACAGGCCATTCCTTCCCATTGATAGGGGTCTGCACGTCCACACGATCTTTCTCATCAACCCACGCATGCGAAATCGGTACTGGCAGACAATGGCCAATAATCCACCATGGCACCACGTGATTGCTCCACAGGTCCCATAGACGTCGAGGTTGCAAATATCTCTTGACAATCCAGTTTCCTACCAGTGCTTTTCGTTGGTACTCCCTGTCTGCCTCTTCACATCTTCGCAGTTCGTCTTGGATGTTGCGAGGGTTCACTTTTTTCCATACTGGGCGAAGGAAGGCATAAGCCGTGCCAAAATCATAGTTCCTTTCAATGAAATCTTCGATAATGGATAAGAGTGAGAGTTGGTCTCGGACAGAGGCAGTGGAGGAAGGGACAGGAGATGCGGTAAGGGTGGAGGAAGAGGGTGCTGCATGAAGAGGGTGCGACATTCCAAGGATGGCGTTCAGTCTATCCAAGATGCCCTGAACGCCAAGCGTAGCACACAGAGTGTCTGCAAGGGAGGACGGTATGACTGGACTTGAACCGGTGTACGACTGCTGCTTTGGAACCTCAATGGATAATTCCGCTCGGCCAGTCTCGGTGAATGCAGAAAGTGTGACTTCGGGGAGAGTGATGTCCTGGAAATACCTTTCAATTTTTTCTCCGACTGTCTTGCCGACTGACATACCTGTTGATAACGGTCCTCCTGGTCATTGTAGCACCTGACAATTGCATGTTCTAAGATTTGTTTAGACACCATGAGTAAGTTCATGTTCTGGTTCGAAACCGAGGAACTGGATTCTTTGGTCTGTAAATATGGAGCACAAATGTTTCCAAATCGGCCTGATGTGAATTAAAAGCAAACGTCCTGTAATTCTAGGGAGTGCTATAGAAGTAGGCCCTTGAACCACTTTAGATTAACTGTACTCACAATTACCCGTGTCCTTTTGAGGATGTATGTTCAAAGGAGTGCTGTTCGAGTCGACGTGTGGAGAGAAAGTAAAGTGAGAATTCCTGTGAGAAGTGCACACGTGGAGATCATATTGAATCCTCCCTCTCCAAGCAGACTGTCGATCAACATGAATTCTGTGATGAGGAGCATTCCTGTCGCATGGCCGAGTTTGCGGTAAAATAAGGCATTCGTTCCCTTGAACTCAACTGTTTCACCGTCATCACCTTTCACTTCGGCATACTAATTTCGTTCCCGTTGTGAAGAGCTGTCATCGCTCCTCCAAAAGCACCCGTCGTTCTTCATGTACTCAACAAGCACACGGCACCTACAGCATCCCAAATGCGCAGTGCACCAAAATCGTCTCTCTGCTCCTGCGACGGTCAACCTTCTACATGGCAGGCTCAACAGCAGCTGGAAGAATGTACGACAACAAACATACCACTGGAAGCTGTTCATCGCGCTCTCTCGTTCGCCGAATCCAGGAGCAACGGGCCGCTGATCCTTCCCTGACATCCACGGACAGCAGACAGTTTCATATGCCCTCTGATGACTACTCATCGATGGATGCCTATGTTTGATTCATACGTTCCATGTCGCACCTGCATTCTAATGTTAGCCTGCCCCGAGATTCTCCCCGGCGAAGTCAAACATACAACGGCCTAACAGGTATAAAATATATACCCCGGACCTGTAGAAGACGATAAGCATCAATCGCGGCGATGCTGATCCACTAACATATCTGTTAATGGAAGACTGAGGTGTTCAAACTTCTCGAAACAGTTTCATAATGGTCTTCGAATTATTATAACGCTAGATCTTGATACGAATACATTAATTGAATGAGAACGAACCATTTACTCAGTGGGGGCGCAGCCTATAAGCAGTCCTGGCTGGGACAAATTCTTGGATTAGCGCTATCACATGCATCATGCATGGAAGGGCGTACAGTCTCTTCATTGCAGTGCATCCCTCACCATCCGTCGTCCACCAGAAAGGGCTGAGGTCAATATGTGCCTCAAGCGTCTACCGGAAACGACCATAGCCAAATATACAGCACGTCGTCACTTTTGGAACCGGCAACATCCTGCCACAGACTTGAATCAATGGAAGCATCTTTGGGAGATACCAAACGCCAAAGAAAGCTGACATGGATGTGGTGTGGGATGAGCGCTGGAAAGTGCCAATGTCACGAGGGAAGAACATGCGCAAGAGGAATGAGCCTGGTCCTCTCGGCATTTCTGAGGTACCTAGTATCGCCCGGCACGAAGGCAAGCACACCAAGAAGTTATCACAACAAAACCAACATATCGACGGTAGCACCTAGAACAACGGTTCTAAAAGGCGATGAGGTCAAAATGTGGATGGCTGAAATTGATGGGCAGATCGACAATGTCCACTCGTCATGACACAGGGTCAAGAGTTCTTCATCTGGTTGATTGTCAACCTCTACATGCTGTTGGCATGGGTCTCAATTAAGACATCACTTTTCGATAAGGCAATTGACCACAGGTGGTCAGACTGTCCACGATAGCAATGGCAGCCCTGTAGAAGAAAACCCAGACAGGATGAGGGAGCTGAGGGAACATGGTGACGGCTGTGAGTGTTGAGAACAGTTATCTTGAGCGTCAATGTTGTGGTTGTTCGCCCAAAAGACGCATACATAGTCGTGACCATGTGACGATAACTTGGAAGGGAAAGGCCGAGAATGGTTTTTAAACATCAATTTTCTTCCTTATCGACCGCCATGATATTTATCCTGACGATTTCTCTATTCCTATCTGCACCACACATGCTCAGCAATCCTAGAATGATAATTAGAGCATGACCTCTAACCACCAGCGGATATGCCACTTACAATCTGCCGACAATGGGCCCAAGTACTGCTGCTGTGCGAGCATATATTTCCTGGCATGGCGATTTCAAGTCGATGAGTTAGCCGGAACCTGAAGCCAAGCCCCGTTTCTAGTTCAACATTCAATGTCCCTTGTATTGCAGGACATGCTCGTTGCTACTAGAGGATCGCATATTACGCCAGTCGTGTTCTGGCTCTTGACTACCATGCCGCTGGCAACCAACAGCGAGTAAGACTTTGGGAGGTTCATTCCGGGAATGCAGTCGGATGCAAATGAGGGGTGTGGCAGAAGGGAATCCTGCCCTAGAGAACATGTAGTTGCGGAGGAATCGGACCGATGCCCTACTCTATCAACGTATAGGAAAAGATTAAGTCATCGGAACAAATGTAAATGTGGCTAATGATCAGAGGTGCATATACTGCTCTTTTGAACATTTCATGTCCAGCCTCACTGTACCAAAATAGCACAGGATGACGGGATACTACAGGCAATGGGATAGAGGGACTAAACACAATTCACCCAGCAAAAGTCAGCTGACATCATCATTCAGCAATGTCCAAAACGCACTTGCAAATGAATCCAAGTCGATCTTACTGAATTTTTTCACAACTCCCGCCACCTGCCTCATATTAATCTATCTATTTATGCTGTATAGTGCCTAGCATAGCTGCTTATATCACAATCTGACCAATCAAGCACAATTTGAGATGTTATTCTCAAAGTTCTCTCAATGTATAACCCATTGTATTTGCCACTCTTCTTTGCTCTTTCCGGCTACCATTTCAGGCCCACATCATCTGTCTGACTCTCCCTACCTTGTGACCATGTATGTCCTGTAAAAGGTCACTGACATCCTTGCCAATATCCCTCTGAGCCAAGCTCTGGAAACAAATTGGATTCATAAATTTGGCTTGCTATTGGATAATCTGAGCTGCCTTTTCAAGGTCATCTGCATGCTTTAGCATCTGTTGCATTGATTTTTGAACCTGTGGGAACAACAGTCAGAACTTCCCATAGTGAGAAAATCTGTAAACCTCTTTGTCAACACTGCTGAGTCACTGCATCCATTCTGGGTACAAAGTTGCAAAGCTGATGTTGCATTAGAGGCAACATGTCGAGGTCGCATTGTTTGTTCAGCATTCTGTACATGTGTTTTGATGTTTGACAGATATGCCAAAATAGGAATTATTAAGGGAGAAAATGGTCAGATGTTTGTGGCATCTTTATTCCAGTAAAATACAAGCAGAGTTCATATCACTGCATGGAGAATTCAATATTCTTGGCTGAAATATTGAAATCTATAACTGTATATTTTTTCAAGAATTGTGGCCAAAATATCAAAACATTATTCTTGATATTATTTCAATAATCCTGTATATCAATGAAATATTGAAAAATTCCCAAATATTGAAAGATTATTGCGAATATTACTTCAATATTTTTGTGTAATATATGAAATTAATATATAGTTATAAATTTTAATATTATAGGCCAGAATATTGAATTCCCCATACAGTGTATCTTATAGACACTATATGACACAAAGAACTAAAATAATAGGGTGCAGGCAGTGGGAGTTGTAAAAAAAATCAGCAAGATGGACTTAGATTTGTTTGCAAGTGCATTTCAGACATTGCTGAATGATGATGTTAGCTGACTTTTGCTGGGTGAATTGTGTTTAGTGATAGAGGGGGTCATATTGAAGGATGGTTATCAGACAACTTGGTATGTTGTTCATGGTTCACTCAACCAACACTCTAAAACTCTTTCTCTCTGTAGCTCATCTTTCCCCTGCTCATGGGCCAAGGAACAAGGTCTTTGTGGGATTTCCATTTTCAGCAACTGAGCAGCACAGATGACAAATTCTGAGTCCTATAATGTATATTATAGGTAATTGGTCTTTATGCCAGTTTTGACCATGGGAATGATGCTATTTGGGACTTGCCAAGCACTTTTGGGTAGCATTTGGCAGCTGCCGGGCACTCCATGAGAAATATCATGGGGAAAAAAGGCATTGACCATCAAAAGCCTGGGAATCTCCTGCCTTTTCCTTGCCTCAACACTTGTAAATTCAGATTCATGGTGTTCCATATGCTTGTCTTTCTGTGATATTTTTCTTTCTTTCTTGTCTTGATTCTCCTTCTTGCAGACCAATAATCATGTTCAACTTGCTTTCTACATGTGTTATTGTTCTACATCAACCTCACCGATCTTTTTTCAAGCTGTTTCATCCATTGTCAGCCCTTCCTTGGCTCGTTTGGTCATGACATCCTCACAGCTCTCCTTGTCCATGAACTCTATCTTCCATTTCAGTCACTTCAGTCCTGCATCTTCTGGTGCTAACATTTGCTCGACATTTGTTTGGCATCCTGTGTGATGTGAGTATTCTTTTTTGTTTTCTTTTTTGATTTTTTCACCATGTGCTCACTAATGTCATATTGCAGTCCAGCATTTAAATGGCTCGTAATATGAGCTTCATCCTGTGCTTTGTGCCCTTTGCTTTGGAGATGATAACCGAACATTGTACCTCGACAATGTCACCAATCCTGAACAGTCGGGGTCTGGCTTGTTGAAACCTGCTTACAGTGTCAGGAGATCTCCACCATATTGCAATGTCTCCACACATGCACCACCATTTCCCCTTGTTGTTGATGTTAGCTTTGAAGTACTGCACCTCATTATCTTCGATGTGTGTCATGTCTGTTTTTTCTAATCATTGTAATATTCTGACAGGGTCAATGTCCTTGTTGAATTCAATGGCTTCATATTTCCCACCTTCCCTCACCATTCAAAAATATCAGTTGGAAATTGTAAATGCTGAGAAACCTTGGTACGTCAATGGAGTCCATTTATCCAGCATGCCGTTTTTGAATTCCCTTGCTCCTGGCAGCCTGATCTCCTAAAGGGTAGCAATCACTTCATTGAAGGCTGGGCAGCCAAATCCTGTCAGGGTCACACTTTGCAACAATGTAATTGTTTTGTCTTGTCCGACACTGAGTCCTGTCAGTGGGGAACAAGGTTTCCTTTGTAAGCAACATGAATAGATACCCTGGTAACCTGATCACTGGGGGTAAGTCTGCTTCACATATCACACCTATGCATGCAAATACAAGCTCTTCTGATTCCTCTGCCACCCCCTTGACCAGACACCATACAAAATTGCCATTGTCTTTTTGAAAACTGACATTCATCATTTGTGATCCCTCCTGCATGATGTTGTTGGTAAACTCTCATTGCAGTCATTCTATGCTTACCTTGATTATCCTTGACAGGTGGTACTTGTTTGTTTTTGTGCTTTCTTCAGATAGCTTTTGGATGGTATCCTCTAAGGCATCATGGGCAATGTTAGTGTGTATTTCTCTCAGCCATTGTATATTGACTCACTTGCTTTTGCTATATTGTAGAACTCATCCATGCTGTACCTGTAGTAAAGTGTGTGCTTGCTGCCTTGATGGACAATGCAAAATGTGAGTCATTCAGTTTTCAAATCTTTATCATTATCAGCCCTACTAGCCCTTATGAGACTTGTTCTATTTCATATTAATTCTTTTCTGTCAGTGACATGTGCTCGTATTCACCATATTTATAGGATTCTCATTGCTTTGATGTATGTGAATTCTGTTGACTTCGGACTTCCTCAGTGTTGTGTCTCAAGACTTCTTTGGGTTTCAATGTATACATTTCATTGGCTAGGTTCTTGCATTTGGGTTTCATCCCTTGTTATCGTGCTATCTGTTGTATTATTGACATCTTTGTTTTCATTTCTGCTACCACTTGTGTTCAGGTGATGCATCTGGGCTTTCCCTCCTCTTCTTCACTTCATTCTCATTATTGGCTGTCTGATGTTGCCATCCACTGCAATTCTTTGGAGTCCAGGTCAATACATTTTGAAACCTGTGGTTTGCCTTTATTTTCATGAACATGTTTCATTTTCTGACATCTCCTTCATCTTATACATGTGCCTGATTTATATATCATACTGTAAAGTTTTGATGTCCCTTCTCTTTCTCTTGTTCATTGATGAGCCCTGAGGCTCTGTGTGCTTTGAAATCATGGATACAACCAGTAATTTATTGATTTTCTCCCACACATGGCCTTTCAATAAACCAACCATTACAAGGCCAGCACAGATTGAAGGGTGACAAACCATTAAATAAATACAACTTTGCGAAGTTATGACAGGCAGTAAAGTGGCCTGCAAACCAATAAATCAATAATATGCATATCCAGTCCCCCCAGCTATTGGACCAATCCCTCCCAGGAGATGAGTCATCAATCTATGACGATGCAAAAGCCCAGCCCATGCACATGATACCACCTATATGATCATATGGTATGACTGTGCAAAGGCAGTGCACAGCCAGGGACTTGTAATGGTTTATGGTTGAAAGCATGCAGGTGTGCTCCAATAAACATTTCAGCTTCGCAATGTCATACTCTTGGTGACTGCGCACTCAATAATGCTGAGTAAGGGGACAGTTGCCACCAAGACTCATTAGTGGAAGAACTGTTAAAATCCCACACTGCTCAGTAAGAAGGTATATAGCAGGATAATATTGTTACCAAGCATATGCGAAGCTCACTACTAATTACTGTGGTTACAAAGGTTGACAGTAGTAGCTTACACATTGTTGCAAGGAAATTAGTATATAAACCCCAGTGTATTAGCTAGAAAGACAAAATACACTTGGGAATTAATCCCCCACACCATAAACTATAAACTCTTCGAAGCTAAGCAGCTAAGGAGACTCCCTTACAATGGTCCCTTCAATACACTAGTGTCAAAGGTCTTCATGATGATGAGCCTTGTGGCTCTGTGTGCTCAGAAATTGGGGGCATACAAAACAATTTAGCAAAAACCTCACTTGCACAGATGTTCAATTAACCAATCCTTGCAAGTCTGTTACAAGTCAAATCCCCACCAGTCAGTCATTTAGGTCATGAAGTGCATATTCAATATGGTTCGTGAACCATAAATCATTAATACAACACCAAGGACATGGCAATACCAGCTACCATGGAACCCATACCAGACTAGTCATCTGATTCATGTCATCACCTAACAAAGGCGGCATGATGCAATATTAGTCATGTGACACTGCCTATATGCTCACTGACTGTGCATAAGCATGCATGCTGTGCCCAGCTATGGGACTCATAATGCAAGACATGCAGTCATGAAGCTAAATAAGAAATGAAGTTCATGAAAGCACTGTGCAACTAGTATCTGTCAGTCAGCTAAGGATGCCACAATGAGTTGTTAACTGGCATACCCAATCATATATTACACACTCGGTAAGAAGGGTTATAGCAATGATAATAGTGTTACAAACCCTTCACGAAGCTCACTAATCTATTACTGCAGTTATAAAGAATGACACCTTTAGATTACGTGAACTGTTGATGAGCCTAAACTTCCATGGCAATGGCAATACCAAACTCAAAGAGTATCGGTAATGTGCAAAACCACTGGCAATAAAGGCAATGTGTGTGAGAGTATGTTTGGGGCACCTCCATGCACTCCAATCAATTCCTCTAGATGCAGGTGTATACTGCGATGTGAGAGTCTAGCAAGTAGTACCCCTTAGCAGTCGAGTACTTAGATGTAGGCTATCCGCCGGTAATTATCTCAAATAAATGAGAGATGACAGAAACCAGTATGACGTGAATACCAGGAATCTGTGGGAAAACAAATTGGATCTGGCTATATTAAGTCGCTAGGCGATGATCTTCTTGAAAGAAAGATCTAAAGAAAAATAGTGAATATACAAAGGTAAAACCGAGGCCGGTTTTTGTTGTTGGGAGTACGGGGCAAAAACAAGGTCCTATGTCAAGGGCAGGTTACTGATCCTATCCTATGTTAATGCCTAACCTATAAATCCCCATGGGGATTTTCCTATCCTATCCTATGCCGAAACTAAAAATGAACTGGGCAAAATAATCCTATGTCGATGATGTGGGTCCTACAAGTCTTGTTCAGAGACTTCCCAAGGGGGCAGCAATACAATGTTGAAAACGAAACTGAAGTAAACTCCTATCTGTGAAAGTGAAGACAATGTGGCCTATAAAATGAAATGGGATACTATGTTTATGCGCAGCATAGAAAGGCGCCAAAGCTTATACCAAAGCTATGACCAGTTTATTGGCGAATAGCTGGTGCAAAACTGACTGGCAATCGAGTATTCGAAACTGGGGTGGTATGTGGTTGAGGGTCAAGACAACGGAGAGATGAATGAAGTGGTTAGACAGTGAAAACCAGTCCTAGGCTTATAGCGATGCGTGTGGTATGCCAAATGATCGATAGGATTGAGTGTATATGCTCATAAAGCACGGTAATACAGGGTATAACCGTTGGTGTGCCAGCTATTGGTCTCTAGGACATGTGGGTTGTCTAGTCTCCTTCTCTACAATACTCTACTGATTTTTATACTATAGCGTACATGATATATTTAGATCTACTTAGTAAGGCTGTAAGACTGCGGCTCTGTAAGTATTCGAGCATCCATGTGTATTGCTGAAGGCTTCAGTAACAGCAACTCTTTTGCATTCCCATAGGGAGATAATACTAGGCATCACAAGTGGCCAATGTGCGGATATTTAAGGTGCTGTTTAGCTGCGGACTGAGAGGGTATGGGGTATGTTCAGAGGCCGCCGAATGGGATAACACTTTCCAAAGGCCTTGGCAAGGATGCAGCATTAGTAACCATGGTCTATAGTGGCCGCAGTCCTCAATTATCGAGGGGACTCAAATGTTGATGCCTATGACATCATATAATTAAATGATCGTGCTGGCACTTCAAGCCATGATGCATAGTTGATGCGACATTGATGCATCAATGTTTCAGTAATCTGCACCTATTGCTGAAAGTAGGAGGCCGGCAATCAACGGTACCTTATTGTGATGATATACGAGGGTTAGGCTGTGTTGTCAGGAGGGAGGGATACCAGTGTCGGGAGGGTAGTGTTGATCTTATATGAAAGTAGTATGCCTCTGTAGGCAGTGTGGGGTTTACTGAAAGCCCACCCGGGAGCACTACCGGTTATTATGATGGAAATTGTGAAATTTCCAGGCATACAGAGCCTGGAGGCTTATCACCGTTAGAGAAAATTAGTATAAAAACCCAAGTGTATTAGCTAGAAGGACATAATATGCTCAGGATACTACTCCCCCATACCAAAGACTTCAGAACTCTTAGTGTTTGCAGTAAGGACATACTCACCAGCAAATCAGTAACTACATGCACACCTAACTGGTCATGACCCCACTGTTCCTAGCTTTACTCTGTAAACCAAGAGGGCAGTTGTTCACCTTCATTGGCATTCTCACACCTCTAGACCTCACACTTGAAGACGTGCACTTCAGTAGACTGTGCCGCATACTAGGCTACAACAACCACTTCACAAATCAACCAGTTTTAATAACTGCTTCATGAACTGACCTTGTCTTATAAAAGAGCCAGTAGCTCGAGACATAACACTAAGTAGCCTTGAATAAGCTACGACCTTAGGACCTATAGTCACTGCATGGAGGTGCCCGACTAGACTCGCTAAGAACCTGCCTTCAGATTCTGTGATTGATTATACTTGCCATTTAGGTGTTGTGTTTTCTGCCCACAGGAGTCTCTAGGTTCATCAGCAAATCATAGAGAACTTGTGTGCCATATTGAATTGTTGATCTGTTGTGACTCAGCTTCAGTCCTTACACCAAGAAGGCAGTAGTTCACCTTTGTTGGCACTCTCACACTGCTTGCACCTAATCCAAAAGACTTCAAAGGGTAATCCATACATAGGATTATTGCACTTTAGTTTCTAACATTAGCAGAATATCTGTTTGCAAAGTGAAATTGAATAATAACCTACAGTCTCATATAGGAACTTATGACTGGAACTGTAACCAGGATTCCGACGCCCAACACCCACTCAACCTTGCTATGCAAAGTACAATTTGGAAAGCATAACAACTAAGTAGCCTTGAATAAGCTACAATCTTAGGACCTACAGTCAGCACATGGAGGTGTCCGACTAGACTTGCTAAGAACCTGCCTTCAGATTCTGTGATTGATTATACCTGCCATTTAGGTGTTATGTTTTCTGCCCACAGGAGTCTCTAGGTTTATCACCATCAGACTCCATATTTTCCTGTGTAACTATGCTATTGCCATGCCATTATTTATGATGTGTTAAATATAAAAATTTTGATAATAGGACTCAGTTATGCCATACATATGTGATGGCCCACACCCACTAGTTTGAGTGAGAAAAGGCATGTTCTTCTCTGTGTAGCCCTTGGTTTTTGTTGCTGACATTAATGTGGCAGGTGTAACCTCATTCAGTCAATGCTGGGAAGGAAGCCCATGCATGAAAGACAAACCTGGCAACTATGGAAGAGTATATGTAGAGGCTGGCACTGTATGAAGAATTCAATATTCTGGCCCATAATATTAAACTTTATAACTGTATATTAATTGCATATCTTACACTAAAATATTGAAATGTTATTTTTAATATTCTTTCAATATTTGGGCATTTTTCAATATTTCTTCAATATATAGGATTATTGAAACAATATTAAGAATCATTCCTGCTACCTTGGTAGTAGGTTTATAGCATGCTATTGACAGCAACTTTGGCGATAGATTCACTTTCATCTAATTCAATCATGTCCCTCCTATTTTTGATATTGTGAGGTGTGGGGATTAAATCTTTATCCATTCAAAAGGTGCTACATTTCGCTGCCTAGTTTGGTTTTCCATGACTCTGCTCCGTCATGTTCTCCATTTGCCGCTTTCTTCCGTGACATTTCATATTTCCACCTAGTCATGCAGATTATCTGCCTTGTCCATATTTGCATATGTTATGGTTTTACTTTGACATTTCATCATCACATCATTGTCACCAATTGTGAGGATTTCAGTGCCATCACGTCTGACGTCTTTGGTCAATGTTATGACATCATTGTTTGCTGTATTTACTGTCATACATTACATAATGTATTTCTTATGTCTTATAGTAGTGGGTTGTGTATGGTTGTACAGCTCTTCCTGCTGCTTTTTGATTGGTAGCTGGATATCAGATTTGCACTGCACATCCTGCAGACCTCAGCACGGTGATGAACCTAGAGACTCCTGTGGGCAGAAAACAACTAAACTGTTGAATGGCAAGTGGTATCCATTTTACAGAATCTGAAGGCAGGTTCTAGCGAGTCTAGTCGGGCACCTCCGTTGAAGAGGTGTCTGAGTGCACAGAGCTAGAAATGCAACAGCGTCAAAGACACTGATCACAACTACACCCAACACTACACACACAAACACGCTCAAGTTTGTGGGGGGATTCTAATGCGATGAAAGTAGTGAACCAACACAACTGAATTCTCAATATCTCTAAGATACACGCAAAGCAATAGCACTCGTATAATATCTAGACTTCTCTAAGTCCAAAGGCTTTTCTCAAGAACAAGAGGGTGCGACTTCCATCGCCGGGCCTCAAGGCAAGGGTGTATAACACAACACAACTTCGTCAAACGTCTCCACAACTTTCTAGCAGTTGCTCAGGACTCTAATAACCACTGCACACAATCAATAACACCCTGAACACCACTTAAACAACTGCGCTCGAAGCAGAAACCAATTCCTATTAAACTCGACACACTAAATAAAACCTCGCATGTCGCGCGCTAAACCAGAACCTTCACAAACACGTGGAGAAGTGTCTACACTGACACAAAACTCCGAAACTTCCACAAGAGCCACAGGGTTTGAACCTATGTGCTCAAGCTTCCAACCGATCGTAGATTCACAGGGTTCAAACCTATGCAATCCAGAGAAACCCCGTCCGACAAGCCAAAGGGTTTGAACCTTCTGCCACCTGTAATGCCTCGCGTCACACAAATGCCCTCAAGAACTCAAAAGGGTGACCTTCAAGACACCGTACTCTTATTCTCTCACAGAGCGCAAGTCAAACTGAAACCAGACTCTCTGCATGGAGTGCCGCGCTATTTTCTTATCTAAGCACGTGACTTAATTCACACAATAGATATCTGATATGGGTTGTATTCTCTCTCGAAGTTCCAAACTACTCTAAGTGCTAGAGCGCATGGCTGAAAAGCTTTGCACTATTACACCGGGGGCTCAAAACTTGTATTCTACATCTACACTACAGTATTTATACATTTCTACATCCTACTCGTTGATACAATCTGATACAGTACTGTTAGAACCTCGGAACATTATCCCTCGCAACGTGCGTGCGTTGTTATAGCATGCCCAGGGCTGGACACTCGGTTGGAGGTCTATCTCAAGACCAGACTCTGTTTCCTCATGGTTGATACTCCACTCGCACTGCACTCTATACATTGGCATGTCACTCGTCATTTCCTTGGAGTATACCTGGATGGACAACCAATCATATAGGCTGTACCCTATTCTAAAGTTGAGTTTCTAGGTTTCTCTGGTTGGTGGGGGATACCCATGGTAAGCCTAGGCACTGCACTCTTTGGCTAAACTGTGTTCTCTCGGAGTTATCTATGCTGAGGCATTTATTTGGGACATGCACGTGTGTGCCGTGCAATCAGGGCCCTGTGCATCATCGATCACTGTGTCATGTAGTTCTCTGGAGATCAGGCATGTCTTTTATTACAGCTGCAGAGCATGTATGCAATCTGTTGGTAGTGCATTTAGTATCGAGTGCTGAGCTCTTGTACTTAGTGTGACCTCAATGAAGTATCATACTAAGTTAGAGCATGCACTCTACCAATAGTCACTTCAGACTTGCACGTGTGTGCGTGTGTTGTTATACCACACGCTATGTTGATATCACTGCACTCTATGACTAGTTTTATATATGTGCGCAATGCACGTGGCAGATCAATCCCTCTTGTATCATGTCTGTCTCTCATCAATTCATTGGAGCGCGTATCTGATCTGCCTCTAGTGTATTCAATATCAAGTACTGAGCTCTCATACTTAGTGTGACCTCAACCAGTATCATTCTAAGCTAGAGCATGCACTCTACTAATTATCACTCGAGGCCGGACTGCACGCAACTTGGTATCGTGTTCCACATGTATATTACTGCACTCTGTGTGTTTGACACTGCGCTCTATGCATATAGTACTGCGCTCTTTCTGTATCTTGTGTTACCTCAGTAACTAGCCCTTATACCATGTATGTATTCATACATATCGCAAAATTACATGGGTAGACACGTTGCGAGCGTGTAACCATGCAATGACTATCCTTCCTAAGCTAATAATGTTCTGTTGTTACCTCAGTAACAAGTCGGTACTAGAGAACTAGGGGAGTGAAAGAAGTTCGCTAGTGGGTTTGGTGTCGTTCTTATTGAATCAAACAGTATCTGTGGGTGTCAGTAACTAAAGGGTGAATATCCTATCTCAGATTACCCTTGAAGTTTGCTAGTAGTGGGTGGGAGGCTGAGAGCGCCAATGAAGGTGAGTTTCCCCTTTCTTTGGTTATAGACTTAAGCTAGCAGGCAACGGGCATGCAGCTATACAGTGCACAAGTGTAATCAAGTTTGCAATGGACTTGCAACACACTAGTGTATCGACTGTGAAGACCTTAGTTTGTTTGGGTCAATTGTGTGGGGGAGTAGTAGTCCCAAGTGTATTCTATTGTTCTAGCTCAAATACTTTGTTACTTTTATACTACTATTCTATACTACAGCATAATCTACTGATGTCAGCCGCAGTACTTGCTTATTGAGCATAGCGAACTTATTCGTAACACTATTACTGCGCTATCTTCCTTATGATAGCTCGCTCATATGGATATCTGTCTGCCCGGCTAATGAGGCCTAATGGCAGGACCACCTTACTAACCATTAGTCGTTCTGCAGTCACTACTGCCACAAGTTCGCAAACTTGTTTGGTTGGGTCGTACATGCATTGGCGCGCCTGGAGTTCTCTTTATTATAAGTCCCTCTTTGCTGCATACTACGTGTGTGTCGGGAGACCCTATGACTGCATGGGTCTGGTCACGTGTTAGGTACCATATCTTGCCATGTCAGATGCATATGACACGTATGTTTAATTGCGTCGGGCCGATGCCGGTGATTTGTGTCAGAGCCGACCTATGCGTCATAGCTTGCGAACTTCATGTGTTGCCTATGGATTTGGGTTGTTTAACCGGCATTGAACCGGCACACCTTATCTGACTAGGGTGCCGACCTATGAATTGATCGATAAAATTGTTGTATGTTTCCCATGAATTCTGAGCGCACAGAGCCACCAGGCTCATCATCTCCCCCTAACTTTAATTTTTATTGATTTGCTCCTTTCTTTTCCCACTGTACACTTCTTTTCGTACTGGCCAAGGCCTTTCACGTTCATGGGAGATGCCGGTTGTTAGGTGGATCTTCCTGACTGCTCAATGTGGACGGATATGTGCCTGGTAGTAGTTCGCTCATTTTCGAAGAACTTGAGTGATTTCTGCTACTAATGATTCTTAGCTTAGCACTGGAATGTTTCGCGAACTTGTTCAGGGCCGTTCGTGTTTCCTGAAACATCTTCATGTTGGCATCGGGTATGGGTCCTGCTAGAGGTCAAGCTTTAAAAGCTGTCTGGATTATCTTTGCCACTTCCCCTGGCAATCTCTGCTTTATTCTACAATGGCTCCCTCTTATGTTGAATCCGCTTCTTTCCATGCGCACAAGGCCACCACCTTCGTCTCATCATGCCCCAATCTTCTTCCTGGCTGCTCATCGACATCTTTGACTACTGATGCTTGGGTCCTCTATGCCTTCAAGTGTTGGTCCCGACTCTCCCAGTCCTTTCATCACAAGGACCTCATTTTCTCCAGCCCCATTGAGTGGCTGGAGTTCCAACTCGTACTGTGGGCCGCCTTTCAACAGATCGCGGTGAACGACATGCGTTTGTTGGGGGAGGAGTACAACTTTCTAGTTGCCGAGGCGGTAAGTGTCAACTTTCTCCTGAACTTGTTTTTAGCTAATTCCTTTTTCTAGTTGAAGTGCGGGGTCGCTATCAACCCGATTCCCGAACTTCTTTTGACTCAATATGCAGCTGAGGCGGCTGCCTCCTCTGCTCCTCTCTCCTTTGGCAGCTCTCCATTGGTGCCCGGGCATGCCTCCAATTTTCCTTCTCCTTGTCCGCCTTCGCCTATGCCGTTTGCACTCCCTCTGCTGGCATTGTCTCCTCCTCTGGCGACTCCTTCTCCACGGGCCCTTAAGTTCGCGCCTCCTTCTTCATCCTCCTCGCCTTTCGCTCTGGTTACTCTTCCTACCTTTCCTCGCCCATCAGTGTCGCCCATCATGTCTGACAATTATATGGTTCACCCCTTGCCGGCCTCCTTGGCACTTGCTTTGCTTAGGTGCATTCCGCCTAAAAATTTCAAGTTGGTGCCTCCTCCGGCAAAGCTTGCAAGTTTGTGATTTCTTCGGATAAGTTTGCAAACTTTATTGATTGTTTTCTGTACAGCCACCACCGGATGCACCTTAAGGTCTTTGTGTTCTACCCCAGCACCTCCTCTGCCTGTTGCTGGCCCTAGTAGGCCAAGGAAGTGCCCCTTGGTTTCCTGTGAGTTTTTCCTTTGTTTTCTTGGTGTCTTTGTCTGACTAGTTCCTTTACAGCTTCTGTGGATGATGATAGTGCTAACAAATGTGCTCATCTTGCTTCACTGCCCTGCTTGACTGCGGCCCAAAAGGGAAAAGGTTGTGTGACCTCCCCTGGTATGTCTCTTTTTGCCCTTGCTTGTTTCTTTATTAATTCGCAAACTTGTTTTAGCTCACATTACTACCAAACAAGGCTGATCCCTTGCCGTCACGAAAGATGTTCGCAAGATCAGTACCAAGGGCAGTCTTGGGGAAAAAACTCCCGAAGATGCTGTGGAAGTGGAGGACCCGGCTCTCATGCCATTGGGTCTCCTAGTCCCCGACAAGGATTATGGGGACTTCATAGGATGTGACGGCCACTACTTCCGTCATTCGTTGGGCGACCTTGTTGGTCACTTCGTGAGTCTTTTTCTTAACTTGTTTTTAATTTGTTTTTGACTTTTTGTTATAGATGGTGGAGCCATGTGATACTTGCAGTGCTGCCGGAGCACAATGCAGGACTATCCGTTCTGGCTCTGGCAAATGTTTCAGGTGTGCTATTCATAAGCACGCTTGCTTATTCCATGGTGAGCGGTCAGTCAACAAAGCTCGCCAAGTCTTTGTTCTGCATCCTGGTAAGTTTATTTTATTTTCTACTTGTTTTTCCATTGATCTTTTTCTTGTAGCCCTTGTCCAAGATCTTCATGCTCGACTCACTCAAGCTCTTGATGAGGCCGTTCGCATTGCTGATTACCAGGGCAAAGTTCCTGCCCCCCTTCGTCAAACACATGCTGAGAACGTTGAGAACTTGTCTGGTCTTTTCGAACTCGGGGTCAAGGAATGGAAGGATCTGGTTGATGTGGATGCAGAAGTGGCTTTTGAGGCTGAGGTTGATGATAAGGATGAGGATGAGGATGAGTCCTCTTAAAAGATATTTGCTAGTGTAGTATTCTTTGATTTTTGAACAATCCTTTTTGTTATGCTTCCTTTTCTTAGCCTTGTCTTTGTGTTTTTCTGCCACCTCCAAAATGTGTAATAGACTCTTTGATTTGTACCTTATGTTTTCTGGGTGAAGTTTCATGACTTAGTGAATTTCTTTGCTTCTCCTTTTGTGGGTCATGTGCACACCAGCTAATGATGCTTGATTGCCAGTTTTTGGCACTAATTTGCCAAGTCTGATTTCTATGAATAGATCCTTTGATATGTCAGATACCAGGATGCTGTTTGCGTAGGCTGGTGCCTTCATCATGTTTCCGAGGCCTAATGTGGTCGTGATTTTGTTTGTTATGATTTATTCACCTTTTTCCTGATTTTCCTCATCTAAGCGCCCAAGCGCTTATCTTCGTTAATCTTATCACCATCTCACCGCACCAATCCCACGACCAAAACGGTCGACTACCGTTCCATTACTACGGCTCACCTCTACCACAAGGCTATCGCTCGACTTATTGTCTTCCACTCGTTGTTCACTCGTTGTCGCTTACCAATGGACTTATTATTAGCATACAGACTTTAGTATATAAGTAGCACGATTCTTGCTGTAATACCTCAGCTTCGAGCTATAGTTTATCAATACCAATCTTACTCTCTCAACGACTAGCACCTAGTGCCGAGCCTTAACGAGTCCATCGCTACAGCGCTACTCCAGTCATCGGTGTCCACCGGTATATGACAAAGAGTTGACGCTTGTTTGGATCACGTGAGACTTGGGTCTAACATTGTTACTGATGTCGTTTGTTACTGCTTCTCTTTCACTAGGTATTTTGATATGGCCTAGGTCGCGAGAAAACACATTATTTTTGTTTACGGTGTATATGAAAGATTGTGGTTTTCTGAGTGATTTTCTTTCATACTATGGCCTGAATTTTTGTTGAATGATTGTATGTGTGTTATTATGCAATATTTTGTTGCGTCACAACATGTGTGCCATGTCCCCCCTCCAGACTTTAATTTTTCCATGTTTTTGATTCGTCAGTCAGTTTTCCAGTCATGAGGATTAATATTCAAGGATAGGTATGATGTCGGAACATGAATGTTGGAGCATCTGCTTGTTCTTCGGGTCCTTATGGTTTGGTCTGCAGTGATGAGAATAATTTTCAAGTCCATGATGAATGCTGGAATCAGCCGTTTTTCGACTTGTACGCATAGTGTCCCTTTTCTTATAAAAGCCAATAAAGTTCATGAACTTGTTTCTTCATCCGGTCGATGACTGTCATTGTGTTCCCTCCCAAACCTCCTGCCTTGTCCGAGCTTGTTGCTCAACTTGAGCACTTGCAATCCCTTACTCTTCCAAAGAGTGCGACTGAAGCTGCCATTGGCTTCTGGTTCTGTGAGGCCAAGGATCTTGAGGTGCAAGGTCATGTTTCTTTTCTTTGTGAAGTTCACTAACTTGTTTATAGACTCTGATTTCCATCCATTATGCTGAATTCCACCAGAATATTCAATTCAAGCGTTTCACGTCATGTCTCAAGCAATATCTTCACGTTCATGAGTATCATTCCAAGTGGGCCATCTTGTCATGAAACAGTCATGGCAGAGTCACCTTCTGCAGTGCCAGTGTTGTTGCTGCTACTAAGGTGACACCCTCGATTATTGAATGTATTGAAGACCTCCCTGCCATTGGTTCTACTATTGATGGCGACTTCTCTATGGGATCCCCAGTTCCAGATAACCATGAGTATGACTGGAACAAATCTTCTTGGTCTAATTCACCTGCATGTCCCCCCTCCAGAGCTGATCATTACTCTGAACATGAGTCTGACAGTGGCCAAGCCCAGCAGGCTGAAACCAATTCAACCAATGTGGACCCTTGGGTGTGTTATTTTTGTGTCGAAAACTTGTTTTGTCTAACTTTTTCTTTGCAGGATGACTCACCTGAGGGTGACTGGGATGAGCCTCCCAACCTTGAAAGTCTCACAGCTCGTCAAGGAACCTTGAAGGACACTCAGTGAATTGCTGAGAAGATTTCTGAAAGGATGCTGCCTCGTGTTCCTTTTGAAGGGCAACAATTCCGGGCTAGTTTTTGTGCTTTTTGTTCTGGCACACCTCATCACCCCCTGCATGAATGTCCTGCTTGTTCAGTGAAGGTGCGTCACGAACTTGTTTCTTCTAGCTTTGTTTTTGATTTTCCTTGTTAGGCTCATTGCCCTTGCTTATCTTGTTTGGCTAGGAATGAGGAGTGTGTCTATATTGGTCTCAAGGTGGAGTGTACTAATTGTGCTCGTCATTGGGGTAGAGGGTGCATTGGCGGCATTCCTGATCGCAACGTGTTGGCTTTCCCCTTCCAAGGGAAGCCTGAAGAAAACATTGATTCTATTTTGGCCAAGATTGATGCCTTGACTTTGTCGGCTGCTCCCTACGGTCTGATCGGCGGTATGTTTTGTTAATTAAGTTCGCGAACTTGTTTTGATATCTGTTTTCTTGTTAGCTGGTGCTACCACTTCTGAGGCTTCTCATGCTCAAGAGGTGGAGGATTCTGCCCGTGCTTATGTGGCTCTCAACTGGCGCCAGTTGACTTTTGATGGTCTCGAGACGCTCCCCTCGCTAGTTGCTTCCTGCAATGCTTTATTTTCCCACATTGAAGTTAACACTCACGAACTTCTTGCGTTGTTGAAGGTCTGTGCTACTCTCACTGCCAAGTACCGCATCGTGTGTGCCAAGTTAGAAGAGAAGTGTGCTGAGCTGGGCAGTTCCTTCGGATAATGTTCACGTCAAAATGAACTCCAAGAGAAAGGAGCCTAGCTGGTGGTAGGATATCTTCACAAACTTGATCTGGTTGTGAGTCCGTCATGTACTTTTAGTCATAGTAGTTGTTAAACATTGTTCAACCAACATCGTAGTTTTTCGTGTAACTTGTAAGGACCATGTGTAGTTTGTACGGTTGCTCCCCCCCCTCACTTATAGATAAAGCTTGCAAAGGGGTTCAACTCCCAAACTTTTGGCGTGATTTAAGCTAGTTCCACTTTGTTGTGTTCTTCCTTGTTGTCTGGTAATTCGTCGAAGGTATCTTCTTTTCCTGACTCTAGGAGTTGTTTCATTTGGGCCTGTGGTATATCGATTATTGTGCTGTTCTCTGGCAAGTCTATCTTTTGTCTTGTGAAGTAAGGTATCAATTGGTATGCTGCGATTGGTCTTGCAAAGGTTGATCCATCAAGTTCACACAGGATGTAGGCCCCACCCCGGTTCCTTCCAAGGACAACCAAAGGTCCTAAATAGTGGGGCCTCATTTTCCTATTCAGTGCTTTCTCTATTTGTGTGTTTCTCATTAAAACCAAACTTCCTCTTGCAAAGTTAAAGTCTTTAATAGAGTATTGATAATCTTCTTCAAATTTCAATGCTGCTTTATGCCTGGCTTCATAGACTTTTGACTTGATACATGCTAAGTCTTCTGCACGTTTCTGCAAGCTGATCGCTCTTCAAACTATCAGGGACGTAGTGCTTATGATATTTTCTGGTGGTGGCATAAGCCATGTCATTTTGACTATGTCAAGTGGTAGGAGTGGTTCAGTGCCTGTGGCCGCAAAGTATGGCGAACAGCCCATTCTTCTTCGTGTAGTTATTCTGTCTGACCAGAAAACAGAATGCACATTTTGACTCCATCGTTTCTGGTCTCCATTAGATGCCTTGAATAAGCCTTGTCATACATCAAAGTGAGGTTGCTCGGCTATTCCATTTGCTCGTGAATTGTATCCTGATATCCTGATGTGATTTATGTGGTATTTCTTCCCGAGGTATTCAATGGCAGCAACAAAAGCTTTGCCATTGTCTGTAACAATTTCCACTAACGCTCCCCATCTACACAGGATATCTTCAAAAATCCATTCTCCTATTGTTCTTGCTGTTTCTCTTCACAAACATCTAAATTCGGGGTAATGGCTCATGGAACACCGCCCTTGGACAATATATTTGAACTGTCCCGATATTGGCATGAGCATGGTGTCCATGTACATCTTTGAAAACAATGGTGCAGGGACTGCCACAGTTGCAGGCATGTAGATTTGTCTTGTCTGTCGTACTTGACACAGGTGTCAAGTGCACACATACCAAGCAATGTCTGCTTTCATGTCTGGCCACCAATATCTTGCTTTGACTAATTCATGTGTCACGTAGAATCCTCTATGTGCTACTCTGTCATGACATGCTATCATGACTTCAATTCTTTTGTACGGGGGTATCACAAGCTGATGTTTCCCTTGCGAGTTTTTATGCCATAATTTCTCATCTTTCTCGAAGAAATTCATCGCATATCGCATGAACTTCATGTAGTTTTCTTCGTTCATTCCTGACGGCCTTTCCAAGTTTGTATGCCAACGTAGAATATAATCCAACTGCTGATCTCATAGAACTTGTTGTGTGGTTCGTGGTACATCCTTATACGTTAGCGAACTTGTTTGTTCCTCCCATTCTTCGGTATCTTCGAGCGTCATTGAATATGTAGCTTGGGCAGTGTGTACATGACCTTGTAGTAGACCATAGTGTGTATGCAAGAAATCGTCCATACCATCTCCTGATGGCGGTGGGTCTCCTTCTTGAGGTGGGCTTCTTGATAGACCATCAGGTCCATGCCTAGTTCCGGGTATGTGTACTAGTACGAAATGAAAGGATAGTATCCCTATTATCCAGCGGTTTACTGCAGCTGATGGTGCAATGTCTGGGTTTTTGAGCATTCCCTTTATAGTGCTCACATCCACTTCTACCACAAAGGTGGGTAGTCCTATAAGGTATAGCTTACAGTCTCCTAGGGCCCTGTATAGCCTGTAGATTTCTCTTTTTGCTTGTGAATAGCCACATTCCTGGGGATTCAAGGTGATCGATCCAAACCTCGCGAACTTCCTGATTGATGGTTCATTTGGGTCACATTGCACCAGATAGTAACCAATGGCTGCTGGGCCTGTATCGACTGCAAGGATAACGGCCCCTCGCGAACTATAATCGATAGGTCGTAAGGCTGGACTACTTTGCACCACCTCCTTTAATTTTTCTTGTGCTATTATTTCTTCATGCCCAAACTTGAATTCAACATCTTTGCGGAACAGTTTCATTAGAGGGAGTGAATTTTCTGCAAAGTTTTCAATGAAGTTTTGTAGTACTCCCGCTGTCCCAACAAAAGCTCTTGTGTCTGAGATGTCCTTGCAGGGTCCCCACCTGAGTATGGGTTCTACGATACTTGGTAAGGGTAGTCATCCAGTGTATGTACATCTGTGGCCTATCACCACGATTTCTGGACAGCACAAGTATGCTTTCTTTCCAGAGAACGTGCCTCCGCAATATTTCATACATTGCACAATCCTATTTAAGTTCACGAAGTGTTCCCAAACAAATCTACGAATGCCCTGATTTTCTGGTATGGTTTCATAGGCTTTCCCTAGTTTGTATCTTGTAGCAGGACCTTGGACTGGTACATTGTCAATATAAGGGATAGTATATTGTGGAATTTCTGGTTGTAGGATGAAGGTAACGTCATCGTGAAAGATCGGGACTGAATTGGTCCATCCCATCAGTAACGTTACCAGTCGTAAGGCTCCATAAGGCGTTTGGAACGTAGTGAGGTCTCTTGAGCTTTCAGCTAACACTCGCTCATCGTATCCCATGAAAAAATCTAGCGTGGCCCCACAAGCTCTGCCTGCGAAGTTTTCTGCTAATTGATCTGTGGTGGGTGGTAGGCCAGAATGGGCAATGGTAACTTCATTGAGTGGTTCGAGACTGTGAACAATTCACAAACTTTTGCCATCTTTCTTAAGGACCGTGAACCAACAAGAACAATACAAAGAGTTTGATGGTTCATATACTCCCACGTCAAGCTTTATTTTAATGATTTTACAGATTTCACTGTATATTCCTGGTGGTATGGGTATGTTTCATAGTACCCAGGGAGTGTGTTCTACCACTGGGATATTGATTGGTGGGAAGAAGTCTTGTCTGAAGCTTCCTCGTTCAGCATCTTCCCAAGCAAATGCTTGACTTTGTAGACTCATGAAGTGGTGCATTAATTTTCTTTCCTCACTCCAGAGGAATCCATTGTTATGTATTGAGTTGATATATTCTTTTCATTCAATGTTATATCTTCGCGAAGGCTTGAATTCTGGGGGTTGTGGTGAAAGTTCGGGCATGTCTTTCAAGGGATCTCCTCAAATATTTTGAATAAACCTGAACTTGTCCGGTAAGGTAGCTAGTACCGGCTTAGTTTTCAAGGCTACTGGCTTATACTTTTTGCTGGTGTATATTGAAGCAGTTTTCTCAAACCATGGTTCATAGTTTTCATCGCCAATTATATTCAAGCCGTATAGATTATACATGTACTCGAGAGGCTTGGAGATGTGTTTAGAAGGGGTTTTCATGCTGTGGTGCACATAGATGGGCATATTTCTCCCATGAGTTCTAGTGTGCAGACTATCTAAGGGTCCATTTAGAGTGGTTATATCATGTACTGAAGGGATGTGGAGTTGGGTTGGATCGCATGCAGCTAAATATTGCATGGCGGTGTGGAAGTTCTCGAACTTGTTTCGTGTAGCATAGGCAGAAATAATGGGGTTCTGATTCTTGTCTAACTCGATGACTAGTGCCACTTCTTCTTGATCGTGTAGCTTTTCTTCTAGTCAAGGATCATCTTCTGTATATGCATCATGTGTCATGAGTCGTACATGGCCCCTAGGCCTGGTAGGTATGGTTGCCGTTTTTCCTGTGTTGGGATCATGAATTGTAATGGTCTGGTCTTGGTTCTCGTAGTTCCTGATGATGCTCCAAGTAAGAGTGTCGAAGGGGCGCCCGAGTAATATGTCATAGACTGATTGTCTAATGACATGCACTTGCAGGTACAGGGTGATGTCTCCGAATACAAATGCGACATTCCTGGCAAGGCCAAGCGAACTATTCAACGTTCCATTGGTGGATTGCATGTCTATAATTACCATGGGATCATAGGTTAACCCCAGGCGATGGCATACAGCTTCCAACATTGAAATCACTTGTGATCCCAGGTCAATGATACACTCAATCTTCAGCTGATGATCCACGATAGGCAGTATAGATCATAAGGCGATTGATTCAGCTGCACACTTAAGTGGGCCAATCTTTTCTCCTTTCTTGATACGATCTTCATAAGGATCCTGGACCACAAAACCCCCTTCAGGAGGATCTTCGTGAACTTGTTTGATCCGCTCTTGCTCAAATGTTTGTACTAGGGGCTTTGGTTGCCCATATAGTAGCATACTTTTTATGGAAGGATCCTCTGATGCGATGTTGATTTCAATGGTACCGGGTCCAGTGTATGAAACATCATTCTTAAATTGTTTGACAGTTGGTGGCACCCTGTGTTTTGTGATATTGTCCTTCATCATATCACGTATTTCTGGGGATAACAAAAATAGTTCACGTTGGGACAAGGTAATGGGAGTGTCCATGGTTCTTTCGTACACATGTCTGGCTACCAACGCATCCTCTATAGGAGCTTTGGTACAGTATGCCGGTTCATGTTCGCGAACTTTCCTGCGGTAATCAGGCTTTGCACCAATGTTGCGATCAATGGGCGGGGTGTAATTAGCCGGTCGTGCTGAAGCAAATGGGTGTATATCTTCGAGGATCCCTTCCTCATCAAGGGTCGGTCCGTTCTTTGATTGCCACATGGAGTCTTGTTCCACCACAGGCGTGTTCCATACCGTGGTATTGGCACACGAACTTGTTTGTACTGAGGGAATAAACAATTTGATTATTTCTGCTTCGCAAACATCTTTCGCTTGAGTTTGCGGGGAGTGAATCTCCAAGTCCCTGTTGTCTGATAAGTCAACAAGTGCGGGTATGTCATCTGTGTCTGGAGGAGCTTCTTGCTCGTGTGTTTCTTTTCTGAATGAAGTCCGCAGGGTTGATTTCGGTTTCTCAACATCTTTGCGAACTTTCTGATTACTGCAGGTATTTCTTGCCATGGTGTTGTTATGCTCTGGAGTTGACAGAACGTCGGCTACAGGCTTTGGTTCCTTAACTTCGCCTGTAGTACCAGGGTTGGTCTTTCGTGTTAGGCGAGGTACATGGACTTCAACTTGTTTGAACCAGGTTTTAAGTGATTCATCATTGGAGGCGTCTGCACAAGCTTGTAGACTTTGTAGTTCTTTTTCAATAGACCTGGTCTTAGCAATTAATGCTTCAACTCGTTGAGTGATGGTCATATTGGCCGGTAAGGAACATTTGTCCACTAGCTGAGTGTATTGTTCAGTGTTTTTAACGAAAGTGAGGGGTTCTCTCAGGAATTGCATCATGGTGGTATTAACAGCACCCAATTGGCCAGGGTTCTGTTGGTGCCATTCCTCTATCTTGTTGGTGAGGCAATTTCCAGGTAGACCCTTTGGTAAGTATGCTCCCGTGGGTAGCACTATATGATTCTTAGTCTTCCTTTGGCACTTGCCCTCACGGACCATCATGTCGATTTCTTTGCAAGCATTGATATAGTGACCTCTTTTGCCACAAAAACCACAGTTGCTGTCTCACGATGCTGGCGAACTTGCGAACAACGATTAGGGTCCTGATTGGTAGTTCGGGCGCCTAGGTTGTTGATCTTGTTTGTCCTGTAACTGCAGTTGTGCTAACTGTGCTATCTTGTCCTCAATTGCTTGTCGATGCAATGATATCTCTGACAGTTCTTGCTTGACCATTACTGGCTCTGGCATTCTAGCTGGGTAATGTTGTGGAATTCCTGTGGGTACTGAGGCAACCACTGGTGGATTATACGTAGCGTAACCACTGCTAGCATGGTATGGCTGCAGGGCGCTAGCGTACAGGCTCTTGCCTCGATTGGTTCCTTGTAGGACAAACTGCACGGCTTCATATATATTTCCCAGCAGGTAAGGGTCTGAAGGAAAGTGGTCTGGGATTTTAATTTGAAGCCTTCACATTATGCCTTCCCATATCGAATCTGGAAACCCCTTACTGAAAAGGTTACTGACTTCCGAACCGGATAGTCATTTCTTTGCTTCCAGGAATTGTGCTTTGGGGTAGAATTCCCGGTAGTACGTTCCTAGGTCCGCTAAGGATGTAACTTCGCGAGCATATTTGCCCACTACATGCTCAATATCCATGCGTTCATATTTGCATTCAGAGTCTGTGTCAGGATATTGTTTAATGATTGCTTCCTTGAGGTGATGATATGTTTTGGTAATGTCTGCAAACTCTGCCAGGATTTCCCAGAAGTCGGCTACGGCGGCTCCAAGGTAATGTGTAACCCATCTCTTCTTTTCTTGCTCGTTGGTTATATTGTATTGATCAAACAAGGCCTCTAAATCCTGCAGGTATCACACAAGTTCGCAACCAGGATTGGCTTCATCGAAGATGTTTGGCGCACTTCTTTCTCACCTAAATGGCATCCGTGTGCTCATAACTATTTGTGCAACCGGGGCACCTTGAGGGGCTGCTGCTGCTGCTTGACCAGCAGCAGCACCAGCTTGACCAGCGGCGGCTCCTGTGCCTGCAGCTCCTGCGAGTCCTGACATTGTGTTCTGTGTGTTGGCTGGGGTGTTGATAGTAATTTCTATTGGTTGTGATATGAAAGGAATGTCGTATTCCTCGGTTTCTCCTTCGTTTACTGGTGTAGTAACGGAGGCAGGGGTTTGTTCTGGTGAAGTTCGCACAGATAGTTCAGTAGTTTCTGTGCTCTGTGTTGCGAGACTTAATCTTCTTCCAAACTCATCAAGGTCTAGTCCTTGGTCTGGGTAGGGTGTCGCAGTATCTGATGCCAGGGTAAGGTTACCCGCAGTATGATATGCAGTCAGTAATGTGTCTGCGAATAGACTGGTGGTAGGTTGGAGACTGGATAGAACTTCATCTTCTTCAAATAAATCAAAGGGTTCTGCAGTCGATATATCTAACTCTTCTTAGTAGATGTCTCCTGGAATGAATTGTTCTATTTCTTCTTCTTTGATAGTTCACAAAGAAGAACTGGGGATTGGTTGGTTACTTGGTGGGGTGTCAGCAGTTAAGTGCTCAGTATCTTTTTGCCACTGTTGGTGCTGGGATGTTACACATAAAGTTCGTGAGGTAGTTGGTTGGTAGGGTTTGTTATGACCAAAGTTCTTTGGAGGAGCAATGGTCAAGGTATGAGTTTAGGAGATAGAGTTGAAATTTGACTATTATCCCCTCGTGGTGGGCTCCAAAATGATGAACCTAGAGACTCCTGTGGGCAGAAAACAACTAAACCGTTGAATGGCAAGTGGTATCTGTTTTACAGAATCTGAAGGCAGGTTCTAGCGAGTCTAGTTGGGCACCTCCATGCAATGACTATCCTTCCTAAGCTAATAATGTTACGATTTATTTACTTTTTACCCTTCAAACCTTCACATCGGCACTATATGCATCACGTTCGTGACAGTCGCATCAACTTCCATAAATCTTCACCATCACTGTCACCAAGGACTATTATTAGACCCATCTTTCTAGTATATAAGTAGCACGCTTTCAGCTGTAATACTCAGCTTTGAGCTAAAGTTTATACAACCTCATTCTTCTCTCGATCCACTCGCGACGACCTGACTGTTGCATTAGTCTCTGACCACGACCAGACAATACTGAGACTCTGTTGGACTCGGGTATTACCCGGCATAGCCCAGCAGTTTACTCTAGTTTGGTTTACTCAGGGCTAGTCCTAACAAATAATGTTCTGTTGTTACCTCAGTAACAAGTCGGTACTAGAGAACTAAGGGAGTGAAAGAAGTTTGCTAGTGGGTTTGGTGTCATTCTTATTGAATCAAACAGTATCTGTGGGTGTCAGTAACTAAAGGGTGAATATCCTATCTCAGATTACCCTTGAAGTTTGCTAGTAGTGGGTGGGAGGCTGAGAGCGCCAATGAAGGTGAGTTTCCCCTTTCTTTGGTTATAGACTTAAGCTAGCAGGCAACGGGCATGCAGCTATACAGTGCACAAGTGTAATCAAGTTTGCAATGGACTTGCAACACACTAGTGTATCGACTGTGAAGACCTTAGTTTGTTTGGGTCAATTGTGTGGGGGAGTAGTAGTCCCAAGTGTATTCTATTGTTCTAGCTCAAATACTTTGTTACTTTTATACTACTATTCTATACTACAGCATAATCTACTGATGTCAGCCGCAGTACTTGCTTATTGAGCATAGCAAACTTATTCATAACACTATTACTGCGCTATCTTCCTTATGATAGCTCGCTCATATGGATATCTGTCTGCCTGGCTAATGAGGCCTAATGGCAGGACCACCTTACTAACCATTAGTCGTTCTGCAGTCACTACTGCCACAAGTTCACAAACTTGTTTGGTTGGGTCGTACATGCATTGGCGCGCCTGGAGTTCTCTTTATTATAAGTCCCTCTTTGCTGCATACTACGTGTGTGTCGGGAGACCCTATGACTGCATGGGTCTGGTCACGTGTTAGATACCATATCTTGCCGTGTCAGACGCGTATGACACGTATGTTTAATTGCGTCGGGCCAATGCTGGTGATTCACATTGGAGCCGACCTATGCGTCATAGCTTGCGAACTTTGTATGTTGCCTACGGATTTGGGTTGTTTAACCGGCATTGAACCAGCACACCTTATCTGACTAGGGTGCTGACCTATGAATTGATCAATAAAATTGTTGTATGTTTCCCATGAATTCTGAGCACACAGAGCCACCAGGCTCATCAATGGACTTGAAAGGCCAGAATGGTATTTTCACAAAGATTTTGGGTGCATGCTCCTTCATCGATGAGCATCCTGAAAGCTTCCTGACAAGGCATTTTGGTCTTTGAATTATGCCATACCTTTTCATTTTAGACCAAGAGCATAAATTAGCAGGCATCATTGGTGGAGAACAACTGACTTGCCGGAAAGAAAGTGTAATGCAGATGCCGCTACCGGCTTGCCGGCCACTGCACTTCCCCCTCCCGATCCAGGCTTTCCTCTTGGAAACTGCCAGACTGTGAGTGTGAAGCCAGTGGCACCAGGCAAATCCTTCCTTCCCTGATGGTCGTGTTTTTCCAAGATCACTGATACACCATCTACACGTTCACACCTAGATTTTGCGATTTTACAACAATACTATCGTGGATCTATCTGACACTAGTGAGGCTTTAGAGGACTATAGCGGAGGCTTCGAGCTGATAGTCAGATTAGTATGCGACTAGTAAAACCAGGACTTAGAGATGGCACCCCTGTGGGCCAAGCTCTACCAGCCGGTCACACTAGTATCCTGCCACCTAATGGGCTAAGCAAATAAAGCCATGAGTGGACCAAGGACACGACTAACAAACCAAACCAGAGGCAGAGGGCACACTTAGCATGGAGTTTGATCACTAGCATACCGGTCTTGGCAGAAACACCTAAGTCAGGATAAACTAGTTACACAGAATCTCAAATAGGACTTAGGAAAAGCATCAGTAACAGATCGACTTTGCTGGAGATTCGACTAGTGTGATACAGATCTCATATGATCAGCACTAGTATAGCCAGGTAGCGGTTCCGATCATGATCGACTACTGTTGCAGGCATGTCTGTCAGGCTAGTCATTCAGCCTTGACAACCACAGGCAAATAGCAGCTTTGAGACGTGGGATAGGGCTCCTGTCAGAGCTCCTAGGTCCCACTAGTAAGCATGCAACTGGCTCCAGACCGGCTATTGCGTGCTCTTTCACCATTTCTTGTGACTAGCCCAGCAAATCTTACCAATAATACTCCCTATTCAGCTTAATTAGACCCTGATTGTGCCTTATGGCTGTAGTATATAAGTAGACAGACAAGTACACATGCGGCAGGCAAGCCTTCCCTGTGATTGTGACATATTAGTCAGTATTCTAGTGCCCCAATTAAAGGATTTTGTGCTTAAACCTCGACAAAGCGACCACTAGTCATGGACTCACCTTAGTATCGAAGTGAATTGAAGCCCCTTTTGAATCTACTGTTGTGTCAAGCAAAGACCAGGAGTGTTTCGGAGTTAGTTCAAGCAAGTTCTCAGCAGTCATAGTAGTATTCTTAGGCCAAGAGTGCCACTAGTTTGCCAAGAGTGCGACTAGTCAAGTGTTCATCACTTGTAAGGAGCAGTTACAGGGCCAAGAGAGCCACCAGTCCAAAGCAGTCATAGTCCCAGCAAGCATAGCAGCTCGAATCAAGTCACCTTTCCCCAACCGTGTCTTAAAACCCTCGCTAGTACAAGTGTTACCTTTGTTAGGCTCGCTAGTAACAACTAGAAGTCTTTTTGAACAAGTCTACTGGATTATTGTAGTTTGCAGAGTGCTTCTACCGTACTTGAAACACCTGAATTCAATACATTGGTGATAAGTGTAGAGTTTTGAGAGGTTTAGTGTTGGTTGTAGTTCGTTGCAACTCACTAGTCCTTTTGCCACTTGCCGTTACCGAGCACATCATCGTGTACCTCGCACATCAACAGCAATTTGATGGAGGATGGTGACAGTTACAGATGATTATTGTTGTGAAGAGGATGAGGATGGTACTTGAGGGAAGAACTGGTGCAGAGAAGATAGAGGGCCGCTGAGTAGGATGTGGAAGGGAATGATGTCAGAGAAGGAGAATATTTGCACAGATGGTATAAATAGCTGCATGCTCAATCCTAGGAAAGGGCAAGTGGTGTTCATGCAACCTACTGGGGATGGCAATGCTGTCATGCGACGATGGGGAGGAAGCAGGGTAAGGATCTACATAGAGTGATCTAGAGCGGAGATGCAGGATAATTTTCATTATGTTTTTTTTCATTTGTTTTATGGATTTGTCGTTGTGTCCCATGAGGCTTAGAAATATGATTCTAGAACACAAGAAAAAGTGACTGGTCTCAAGGAGATAAGGCAGGCAGCGACGAAGCACAGGGCAATGACAAGGAAGAAGTGCGTGCTGTGATGTGGTCAGAATGATAGCGTAGAAGCAGGATAAGTGGAACTCACTCAAATCCCTCTTGTAATGATGCATCCCCTCTTTTATATCCAGGTAGAACAGGCTATGCAAGAATAGTTCAATTCAAAGGTCGAAAAGTCTAGGCTATGCACTTACATTTCCAGCTTCCTTGCTCCTGATCTGCAGAATGTCCAACTGTTGTCCAAAGGGTTGAAAACTCACTAATGCGACTGCTTTCTTTTTCTTCTCTGTCATCTCCTCACTCCAACAGCATTTGAATAGTCAGATATTGCACGACTGAATCATGGGACTTTTCATTTTAAAAAAATCTGAGCAGTTGGACAGGACAAGTAGCCTACTGATTCAATACTGGGGGATTTGGTGTACTTGGTTTGAAGCCAATGACTTGTTGAATACACTTTTGTCCTGTAAATTAAGGTGTAAATTAAGATAAAGACTATTTTTTGATGGCAAAAATTAAGAAAAACAAACCACAAACAGGAGAAAGTATGCACAAGTATGAGAAATGGTACTTTTGATGCCAACTTCAACTCACAGGGTCATCAATATCAACCTAAATATGGCAACACACCATCTTTCGAGTCTTGAATCTGTCCTGCAGAGACTACAGCATCATTCTGACTCAATTCAAGGTGATAAATTCAAAACAGATACCACCACTGACATATTCGACATCATAGGACATTGACATGTATCCTAAACATCTTGTAATTCAGGGAGAAGTCATGGTTTGGGGTTTTGAAGCTGGATATTTGCATGTTTGATGTCAAGTGTTGTAGTGGGGACCTTGACTCCGTGTGATCGTGCAAATATCGATTCAGTGGGTTTAAGACATACCTGATTGCGAAGCACCAGCAGGTTGAAACATCGAAACTACCCACTTTTCTTGGTTGTCGTTACATTGCTACCATCGCTACTGAGAGTGAGCCAAGAGATGTCACGCTAGAAGATGTTCACACTCCATCCAGAATATAGGAAGGTTTGGCCGACTTGCCAGACAAGTGCCAATTGTTGTTATTCCTTGCATTCAGCCTCTATTCACCATAATTGATGTCGAAAGCACTGCATACCTTCCATAGTTGGATATCAGAACATAAACTAAACTTCCTTAGTTGATTTTTGTCTTGTTGAAAGACGGAAAATAGTACCAAGTCCTCAAAATTTGTCTCATAATTAAATCCTGTCAAAATACATGAGGCACGAGTAGTACCATAAAACAACTGAAAATCAGGGTCTATTTGGCAAGATTGAATGGACAGTATTTGTCCCCCTCGGTCCAAGAATCTGCAGTTTCAACATCTACAATACTGTGTTAAAATATTGAAAACCATTGAAGGATAATGCAGTTACCTATCATATACAGATCACCATCTTTGGTGTATAAAGTAAAATGAGAGATTTCAGGAAGCTCTGGATCAGTTGGGGAGCCAGCAAATGAGATGCCAATGATACCGCTGAAGAGTGCATGCTCCACTTTGTATCCTGGATCAGAGAGCCACTGATCTTCATCATCTACTAAGCAGCTGCCCCAAATAGCAATGGGAATGAAGTGATGGCACATCGAGTGAGCGACACCGTGAAGGATTATAACAAGTGCAAGAAACAATGAGCCTGGGAATTCATGGTCCAGAAAATTGGAGATACGAGCGTCTACCCGAGCGATAAGAGGGCTGAGTGCAACAGCCATGTTGGGATCTTTATCAACAGATGCAACTCTTGGAAACCATTCCATGAGGAAAGTAGCCACATCGGTAATGGTTGGCATGATGTGAGGGGACGTGATTATCAGGAGAAAAATGTCTACATTCTCTAAAGAGAGCAAGGCATTTTTTAGTAGGAGGGCCACTTCAGACAAGGTGGGATTTATGTATTTGCTTTCTATGGTTGAAGGACAGAAGCAACTTGAATGTATTAAGTAAGTGTTGTGTCCTCAGGTCCCACTGGCACTACCATGGCAATCAGAGCATGCTCTGAAGTTTTGTGTCCATCTCAACATCTCAGGGTCATCTCTCATAGCGGTTGGTTAAATCTTCACTTTTTAAGTATGGGCATGTATCTCAAATGGCATCCGACTCATGTCTTCAAATTCAAACCTCAGTAGATTTTCATGGATTCAAAACATAAGCTCACCGTGGGCCATGGCCAGTGATGGGATTGGAAGGCCCAGTGTAATATTCCAATATTCATCTGCCTAAGGCACCACATTGTCATCCCAAGAGAGCCTAAATTCAAATATGGATAAGAATCAGACATGGATCCTGGTTCCATTTTAGAGACATCCTTTGTTACCATGTAGAAATGTTTTTATCAGATGTCAAAGACAACAGTATGACTCCATTGCCATCGAAAAACAGGGCCACAGTCCTCATGTTAAATAAAATTCTGGTCCTTTCTCCTTCTTTTCTTCAGCAGCCACTTTGTCTCACACTCAATTAACTTGTCATGTCTGGCAACACCTTTTGGGTTTACAAGGAGCTTCCTCATGCATCCAAACTTGATATTCTGTGGTTCTCTTCTGACTGGTCCAGTAGCGCGATACTCCAATCAAGATGGTAAGTTATTGGGAGATCATCGTTTTCCTACTCGCCATTTATTCATTACAGGCCAGCCCAGTACACTGCCGGGCAGAGTGGATGCCATGCTCCTGAAGATGAAATATGAAGAAGGATCCCTCCCAATGGCCATGAACATTCTCATGTTAATTGAATATGGATTGGCTGGAAGTACTGAACCAAAGATGCGAGATCATTACATTTCCATCCTTAGAGGGAGAGTTTCCGTTGATGGTCCAGCTGTCACTGACAAAGAGCGGCAAGTGATCCACAAGTTCTTCTCACAACATTTTCCTCGCGTCTATCTTTCTCAAGCCTTAGGTGCAGGAGTGTACAGCAAAGTATTCTGCAAAGGTGGAAACAGTTCTGTAATCTTCATCAATTATGACCTGGCCATTGCTGCAAATGCTACAAAGTCTATCTCCAAGTCCAGTGACACAGAATGTGCCAGCATCTTAATCTTCATTGCCATGATCTATCATGAGCTTGCTCACGTATACAATTTGTATCTTCACCTGGGAGATTTCCAGTTCGCTACACCTGAAAAGATGTAGTACAACAATTGTATGTCATATGATGACCATGGTAACATCTACGGGGAATCTGGGTTTATCGTCGAGGCATTGTTGTTTGGCAGTATTGTGGAAGCCATATACGACGGTCGATACAGTGTAGACTTTGTTAACCTTTGAAACATTGTGGGTGTTGTCTTGGAACGGCCTCTCCTCACAGAACTGGCAGATCCCTCAAATGATCAAATCCAGGGCAGAGTTGTATATAGTGAGATCTCATGTTTGGGGTGGAAGTCCGATCTCATTTTTCTTGTCATAGAGTGTGAACAAAGACTCATAGAGAGTTTCTTCCAAAATGGGGGTGTATTTTTGCCTTCACCATTCCATCACTCCGACAACCTTTCACCTTACCAGGGGGTCACTGATTTTCTTGAGAAGAACGGTTCCTTTGAATCCAAAGTAGCTGAAAATTGAACATACGTGAGTGTTATTCCATGTCAAAGGTAATTCACATACTTTTGCTGCGAGGAGAATCAGACCTGTTCAGTACTTTGACAGGAATGAGTGGTTTAAGGGGCATTCACTGAATATCCGAGTGAATTCAAATCATGACCACAATTCTAGATTGTACGAGAGGCAAATGCAACAAGGTAATATGCAGAGGAGGGGAGACATCGACTAGCATGTGATGAGAGTAAGAGGAAGGATACAAGGCACTTATCTGAAGACAGGTCAGCCATATGACCACGATGTCAATCTTTCATCGATTGTACACTCATCTCTTGCACACCATCATATCCATATTTCTTCAAATCTCACTAGATGCAAACATCGATTATCCTACAAATCATCAAGCAAACTTGGACATTTCAGCTGACTTGGCTGTTGCCTGGTTAACTGCCACTCATGTCAAGGCAGTACAAGTACAGTACATACCTCAGCTGCTGTCAAGCAATTCCAGACTCTCAATCTTCTCATTCATTTAATTTTTCAATTTTCATCTCCTGTACACCGGGTTGAATTCTTTATAGATTGCCATAGGGCTGGGACTTGTTTCTGTATGGAATACAGATGTACAATATCAAGGAGGAAGTGTATGGAGGAGATATACCACCAATATTTGATGGGGTATTCATCTGGACCAGACATGAGTGGGAAATCCGGACTGGATCTAGTCAGGATGGCAAGGGCCATTATGACGCAGGCAAGAAGGAAGGCAGTGATGTGAGCAAACAACATTTTAGATATAAGACATGAGACGTGCTCAAGTTGGAGGTCCAACAGCAACTTCTGTCCTCTTCTTATACTCTTGAGTCTCGACACAAAATCACCTGAAGGGTATGTTTACTAAATCATGGTAAGCATCTTCACCCATATGGTGCCCTTCAAGCCTCTTTGATGAGAAAAGGGGACTAGAAGCCTCTCGCAGAGCTTAGGCATGGCTTCAGATCAATGCTTTAAGTGCTACCCATAACAACAGCACCATGCTCCATACAAAATTTGTGGGAAATTCTCCGGGACCAGGAGGGTGTACTAGGGTGGAGCGGCTGTATCCACGCCAAGTTATGAGAAACATTTGGATATGTCACTGCTCACCATACCAACAGTGAGGCAGTATTTGATGTAAAAAAAAACTATGCTTGAAGCTTTAAAGTTCTAGCATTGCTCTATGCTGTGCAGCTGGTGGTTTCATGTGTCAATATGGGGATAAGAAGATGGGAGAATTCAATTACCTGGATCATTCTGCAGCTGATCCACAGTAAGGAATCCCAACACTAGCAGCATTGTAGTCCAGTCTCCATCCAGACATCCAGCATTACTATACCGCAATGATGTGCTCGGTAATGGCGAGTGGCAAAAGGACTAGTGAGCTGCAATGAACTACAACCAACACTAAACCTCTCAAAACTCTACACTTATCAACAATGTATTGAATTCAGGCATTTCGAGTATGATAGAAGCACTCTGCAAACTTCAATAATCCAGTAGACTTGTTCAAAAAGACTTCTATTTGTTACTAGCGAGCCTAACAAAGGTAACACTCATACTAGTGGGGGTTTTAAGACACGGTTGGGGAAAGGTGACTTGATTCGAGCTACTATGCTCGCTGGGACTATGACTGCTTCGGACTAGTGGCTCTCTTGGCCCTGTAACTGCTCTCTACAAGCGATGAACACTTGACTAGTCACACTCTTGGCAAACTAGCGGCACTCTTGGCCTAAGAATACTACTATGACTACTGAGAACTTGCTTGAACTACCTCTGAAACACTCCTGGTCTTTGCTTGACACAACAGTAGACTCAAAAGGGGCTTCAATTCACTTCAATACTAAGGTGAGTCCATGACTAGTGGTCGCTTCATTGAGGTTTAAGCACAAAATCCTTTAATTGGGGGCACTAGAATACTGACTAGTATGTCACAATCATGGGGAGGGCTTGCCTGCCATGCATGTACTTGTCTGTCTACTTATATACTACAGCCATAAGGCACAATCAGGATCTAATTAAACTGAATAGGGAGTATTATTGGTAAGATTTTGCTTGGCTAGTCATGAGAAATGGTGAAAAAGCATGCAATAGCCAGTCTGGAACCAGTTGCATGCTTACTAGTGGGACCTAGGAGCTCCGACAGGAGCCCTATCCCACTTCTCAAAGCTGCTATTTGCCTGTGGTTGTCAAGGTTGAATGACTAGCCTGATGGACATGCCTGCAACAGTAGTCGATCATGATCAGAACCGCTGCCCAGTTATATTAGTGCCGATCATATGAGATCTGTATCACACTAGTCGAATCTCCCACAAAGTCGATCTGTTACTGATGCTTTTCCTAAGTTTCCTAAGTCCTATTTGAGATTCCATGTAACTAGTTTATCCTGACTTAGGTGTTTCTGCCAAGATCAGTATGCTAGTGATCGAACTCTGTGCTAAGTGTGCCCTCTGCCTCTGGTTTGGTTTGTTAGTCGCATCCTTGGTCCACTTGTGGCTTTATTAATTTAGCCTGTTAGGTGGCAGGATACTAGTGTGACCAGCTGGTAGAGCTTGGCCCACAGGGGTGCCATCTCTAAGTCCTGGTTTTACTAGTCGCATACTAATCTGACTATCAGCTCAATGCCTCTGCTATAGTCCTCTAAAGCCTCACTAGTATCAGATAGATCCACAATAGTATTGTTGTAAAATCACAAAATCTAGGTGTGAACGTGTAGACAGCGTATCAGCGAAAGTCGACGAGGGTCACCATCCACGTTACAACATACAAACTGAATAGTGCTTGTCACAGTGATAAAATTTTGGAGACCTGAAAAGATGAAACCTGCACTTGTGCCAAGAAGTGAGCAAGACTATATTGCCATAGAGACAGGCAAGGTTGATGGGATGAAAGCAATCAAACAATATGATATTGGTTGAACATCACAACAATGTTCGACTTTCACAATATAGTAATGCTGAATGTCTGGATGGAGACTGGACTACAATGACAAAGAGTCTGGGATTTGGACCTGATATACAGACCAGTGGTAGTCTCAGAAGTGAGAACACATGTCTCATTTTGGATCCTAGGGTAGAAGGGTGACTCGGTGGTGATAGTGACTGAGGAGAACCAGCTGCTACACTTGGCCAAAGTCTGTGCATGCTTTTCTATGTGTTTATGCCCAAGAACATGAAGGCATTGATGAACCTAAACTTCCATGGCAACGGCAAACCAAAACTCAAAGAGTAATGATTAGACCTGAGATAAAGGTACTGTGTTGTGTGAGTTGTTTGGGGCACCTCTGTGCGACCTAATCACTTCTTCTAGATGCGAGTTTATACTGCGACTTTTCAGTCAAGCAAGTAGTACTCAAGTGATCAAGTACTAAAAGGTGTTGGCTGTAGGCCGGTGATAATCTCAATGACGAGATTGAATGGAAGAGGGTATGATGTGAATACCGCAAATCCGGTGTAAAGAGGAGAAATGACTAGATGAGATCTCTAGACATAGGTCCTATGAAAATAAAGCTATGTGTGCAGCAGTTAGTTTATAACTGGTGGGGTGTTGATGTACTGGGCAGCGATCCTAATAATGTCGGTCAATGTGGGCAAAAGTGTGAAAATATGTTTATATCCGGTGAAGAGGCTGGCTGTGGGCACTTGTGGAACAGCACACAGAACGGTGTGATACACACACCAAACCACACACACACTCACACAACTACTCAATAATACAATCACCCTCATAAGTGCATGGGGGGATGAGATTATGTCTACTCTGCGGCTATTAGCACTTTAGAACTCGTAAAGCTCCTCTTTATCTCAGCATGGTACAGTGTTTACTCATTTTCGATTGATCCTAGGGCTAGAATCTTTTTACAAGAAGGTATACTTTGAGGCACAACCTTCTAGGTGAATAGTAATATTCAGATTACACTAGGACCTACGTCCTATAACACAACAGAACACAAAACTCCTCACTACAACACCGAGCTCACTCTTTAGACCACTCAACCAAGTACTGACTTAGTGAGCTTGCTATTCCCCAAGGGGTAGGGTTGTCAAGACTAACTATGACGACAATAACAGACTCTGACTCTTCAACAGTTCTCAGATTCAGAACAGAAACAACTCAACAAGAACAGAACAGAAGTGGATTCAGAAACAGACTGACAGAACAGATTTCAGAACTTCTACTTCAATTCATACTCTTTTTAACAGACCTCGGCAGTACTCAGATGGAACAGAACAGTGACACTGATTCTTATTCACTCGGAACTTAAGCACACTTGTCAGATCCTGAAGTTATCTCTATTCCTTGAGGTGAGCTTGTTTCTTTATATACAATGCTCGAAGCTACAAACTTATTCCTTTATTACAGTACTCGCTTTCTATGTGCGCACTGCAACTCAGGGGTTCGAAACTTGTATACTACACCAGCCTTCTAGCTACTTATACTAAAAACAACTATTAATTACAAATATTGCCATAGTCCCCAGATAACTAGACTCCTATGTGTGCAGCCTGCCACTGCTGCAGTCCTGCTTGGCGTCCGACTTGGTGTTGCTGTATGTGGTGTAGTTTCCATGTCGAGCTCGCTAAGGTCTTACAAGTGCTTGCTAATCTCAAGTCCGAGGACATATCTCCTGACCGGTGGCAGCCATGCCTCATCTAACCCTGGCTCCTATTCAATCATTCTTCCAGAAGTAATTCTCACTGGCAACAGTTCCTCGACAGTGTGACAACCGCAAAGGCACTTGTCATACAACAGCTTGCACATCAGATTATTGTCTTATCTTATCTCTCGCATGGTTTCCGGACCAGGCTACGAAGGTATGGTGTGTCACTTTAATTTAGTATGTGCTGATCATTTTAAATTGCAATCCTTTTCATCTTTGTTTATAGGAGCAAGCTCTCTTGGTAATGGACAACTACCAATGTCCGAACAGGGTTTATGAACTTCCTGTCAAGCTAGCCCGTCAAGTACAAGCTGTAACTAAGTTCCAGTTTGGGTCTGTCACGTTGTGTCATTTAGACAGGTAGTATTATTGTTCAGAGGTACTTATTATGTACACTCACTTAGTCCTTAGGCCCATTTCTCTCCTTGTACTGTAGTACCAGGTATATTCACTAGATCGCAAAATTACATGTATGGAATGTCTGCAGTCGTAACACCAGTGGGGCACAGAGATAATGAGTGCTGGTCCTATATGAGACGAAATATACTGAAGTCAATGTCGAAAGCTGAGTCTACTTGGAGACGTTCCTATCCTATGTTAATGTCAAACCTATGAGTCCTCTCGAGGGGCTATCTTATCCTATCCAATCCTATCCTATCCTATAACGGTCCTAAATGGTGTTGAGTCCAAAACGATCCTATGTCGATGATGTCGATTCCTATAAGTCTGCCAGAGACTACCCAAGTGGGCTGCAATAAACAATGTTGAAAATAAAGCCAAATAAAACTCCTATGGTACGAAGATGAAGACAATCTAATCCTATAAAACAAAAGAGGTGGTGTATGACATGAATGCCAGTGTTACATGCTCGATGCAGGTATCAACCACTAATGATGGGGTGCAAGCTAAGGTGCGATGTGCAATGCCGGAGATAATTCTAAAACTGGTTGATCACAGTTTAGAGTGTTTCTCAAGGAGAGTGTGAGGGAGTACAAAGCTCAGACAGTGTAAAACCGGTCTTTGGCTTATAGCAAGCATATGGGGTGCAAACAATTGCTATTGTTCATATACTGCGCTATGCATGTGGTATGGTTCATTAAAACAGGGGCTAACGGTTGTAGCAAGTGTGTAGAGACGAGATTATATCCGGTGACAAGCATATAGCGGGGCTAATGGCAGAGTAACGGGTGGTAGTTGATTAACTACTGTACTACGATTTTCTATCCACTCTTATACTACTGGAGATAATTATTAATAGTGGTACTTAGTAAAGCTACAAGGCTGTGGCTTTGTAAAGATCCTGGCGTCCATATGTATCTCCATAGTTGCTTGTAACAGCCAATCCTCTGTGTTACCAAAGGAAGGTAAATTTCCTAGATCATGGGTCTTCTCCAGCATGGTTATTGAGGTGCTGTTTAACTGCAGACTGTGAGGGTATGATTGATAACCTGAGGTGTATGAAAGGAGTATCGAGCGCTAGTGACCTTGGCATGGTGTTATTGGTAAAACCGGGCATCTAGCTGACCAAAACCCAGTGATTATTTGAAGCAGAATAATGGTCAATGAGTATGACCTCATATAATTAAAGGATCAATGCCGGGCCTTTATGCCATGATGCGCTAATGATGCATCCTGATGCGTTGTATGATTTATCTCCAGTGGTCACCTAATTAGTCGATATTGGTGCCTAGCCATGATGGCATATGATTTGAGCCACAAAACGAGTTGGGATGGATATTCTTCATTATATCCAGTCGTTGAAGTGTCAAAAAGGTCCTATATTAGAGTGTGCACACCAGAGATAATGTTATATCTGATGCTAAGTCAGTTGTCACTTAGAAATGACAAAGTTCACAAATTCTGAGCATACAGAGCCCTGAGGCTCATCAGCATGTTATCATCAGTGTTATCTTCATCATCGCTGCAAAATAGTTGACAGAATGTGCGAGTGGGCAGGGCGCAGCGCGAATGACTGTCCATCTTTCTCCATACAATGGAGTTGACATAGATCCTGATTTTTGCCAAGTCCTTGGGTGTGAGTCAGTACATAACACTGGCCATCCGTTTGTTCCCAGTGATTGTTGAAAGAAGAGAGTGTTACAACTGAAAACATGAAAGTTGGAAGATAGCGCCAAGGAGATGCATCCGATTAGGGTAGTGAAACTATGCCAAGAGCTGGGGATTAGGGTTACGGGCATAGAGGATTCTACAGACTGGTATATTCACCCCACAGTATGTTAACCCTGATACATCCTGTATTGCTGTCCTTGACAGTGCAAGGGCACAGATGTTTACGTTGTTGAAGAACACCTTGTTTCAATTTGTGAGATTAACTGGTCTGCGGCAGACAGCACCATAGTGGGAATCGGCATCATTATGCCGACTATCCTGGAGGTCAATTTGAAGAGGTTCATTTTTAGAACGATGGAGGTATAGAGGGACCCAGGCCCCATAACTATCACAAGGTGCCTTGGAAGGCCGACATTGGAAGTGAAGGGATATCATGTTTTTTCTTCTAAATTGCCATCATTTAATAATACTGAATTGCTGTGATTTTCCTTGTTAATATATATACCAATTTTATTGTAGTAGATACAAGTTCCCATTACTATGATTACTTTGATTAATTTATATCTGTAACAGCTCGCCAGAGCCCCAGATAAGGTAGCAGGCTGTGCCGCTTGCCAGCCTTACCTTGTTATGTTTTGATATTTCAGCCAAGATTCTTGGAACAATATACAGTTATAGAATTCAATATTTCCATCAAGAATATTGAATTCTCCACACAGTGTTGACTCTGGCAACAAGATTCCCTGCTTTCTTTTGTATACCCTTGCATCCACAGTTGCTCCTTACCTTCCAAACTGCTATTGCTTAAAGTTGTATACCATAATGACAGTAACACTGCATGGAGAATTCAATATTCTGGCCTATAATATTAAAATTTATAAGTATATCAATTTCATATATTACACAAAATTGTTGAAGTTATATTCTCAATAATCTTTCAATATGTGGGAATTTTTCAATATTTCTTTGATATACAGGATTATTGAAATAATATTAAGAATAATGTTTTGATATTTTGGCCAAGATTCTTGAAAAAATATACAGTTATAGAATTCAATATTTCAGCTAAGAATATTGAATTCTCCATGCAGTGTAAACAGTCTAGTCATTTTTACTGGTTTTGCCAATCCAGAGAATCTAAGAGGCATCATACTGGGCCTGATATTCTTGCCTCCAGTCCTCTCTTGCCTGCTCATCTCATTCAGCAGCTGCATGGCTCATCAGTTTGTATATGATGCCATAGTATTTGATGACTTAATGAAGCTGGGAGTAAAAAATAGAGAGATCATGAGCCAACACAAGCTATTCCTGAAATCAATCTCATCTAGAAACAATTTGTGGGACTCATAAGAAAGAGTGTTGGAGGATATCCATCCTGTTCCGTCATGCATTATATCCTATATTATTTTCCTTTTGATTGTCACTCATTCCTACTTACCTTTGATATCATAACTCCTGTCATTACTCAATCTTAGCTATATAACCTTGCCATAGTTACCCCATACCTCAGTTGTTTTGCTTATGCTGTGCCAGGCTGAGGTATGTATACCTATACTGCACTTACTCTTACCTTACTCACACTCTTTTGTAGTTCTTACATTTATTCTTCTATCAGTAAAGAGATACAAGGACATTCATTGCCTCTGCACAAAGGAGAGGAGGATGACCCTCAAAGGGATTTGAAGGAGGAATCACAGAGCCATACTGCTCAACATTGGCCTGCCAGTGATATATGCTACACTTGGAGACATCCATAAGAGATGCAATATCATCATCAATGAAGTTGTTGCGGTATAGCTGCTCCTTGAGGTCCTTGTTGATGTGACAGATACACCATGTATATGTCAAAAGAGACAATAAGAACAGGAAGTGTGTATCAAATCTAGACTTGTTGCTTTGTGCTGGTGCTTTGTCCAATTGTCACTTGTGGGAAGCACAAAGCAACAAGTCTAGATTTTAAGAGAGGCTGTTAATAAACTAAATAATCACAATACACTGCTGCTTGGACTGCAGCCATGTTTCTGGAAATGAGCTCCAGTAAAGTGGTGCTTCAAATGAGCCAACACGACGGAAAACAGGGTAGTTGTAAGCTTCTGTATTTGCAATCTGGTCAGTCACTGGAACTAGGACAAGACCACATGCACACTGCTCTTTGACATTTTGCCCCACAAAAGCAATGTAAACATTGACATCCTGCTGTTTTTCTATGGCATCACTATAGGCAAGTCCTATATTACTTTGCCCAGATTCAGACCCATATTGATCAAGTAGTGCACCTGTTACAGTAAACAAGTCTCCTAACCCATCCTTGTCTGTTGACCATGTAGCTTGCTGTATAATTGTTTCAAGTACCAAAATACCACCATCTTCGACTTTGCCGACAGGGTTAACCTTTTTAGCTGGAGTTATGTTGCAGTGAATGACTGTGCAATACATGCCATTATTCTTGCTGCACCATTCCATTTCTGCTCTACCATCCCTTGATGCCCAGCTCCAGGAGGGAGCATGACAGATGTCTGGTCTCCTGCGGTAGTTACCACGGCGATGATTACCCCATAGTAAGCTACCAGGAAGTTGGTGCTCCCACAGGCCAGCGAAGTACTTGCTATATGGCCAATACTGGTGATACTGTTCGGCAATACCTGCTAAGGCATTGAGTCGGTCTCTCGGCCTCGTGAGGGTACGTTGCGTGTACATTGTTACAAGATTGTACCAGGCCTGCGCAATATCGCTATCTGCTGAGAGATCACTATCGGGCATAGTTGGAGAAAGGGGGGAAATGCGGTTTGGTAGACGGGGGATATCTGCGGTACGATACAGTTGGACAAAGTTGGGTGCGCCATTCATGTTGTCGTGGATTGTCTGGCACTCGTACACCAAGGTATGCGTGGCATAGATCAATCTTCGCGGCGACAATGCACGTTCCTCGAGGCACCATGCGCGTTTATTGACAGGTTCCGGGATGGGGTCCGCGCTTCCTCCCATTACCAGACGCATGGTCCCAATGTCACCATCAGGACAGCGAAACGGGAGCATGCTCTCACCACAGCTCAACTTTCCCACAGTTGGGCGGCGATCGTGCAGAAATCCATCGCTGGCCTTGTGAGCACAGGCTGCGATAATAGTGACATATGAGTTACGGAATATATGCCGTATCTGTGCAATTTCTCGTGCCTTGTCGTCTTCCGAATCCTGCAGTATGCAGAACGAATCCACCCACAGATAGCGAAAACCGAGTTTATGCGTCACTATGATAGCGTCTATGATCGTCTTGGGTATATTTTCCGAAGGGATGCCTACAATGTATGAGTCCAAGTTTTTGTTCTTCAGGCGATTCGGCTGACCCTCACCCCACACATAACTCAGGGCAACATAATGGTCTTTAGCGCCCTTACTGACGAAAAGGCGAGGCTGATTTGGATCTAGGCAGTCTATTACTCGGGTGGGCAAGCGGGCGCATTCGGGCAGGGAGCAGTGCTCATGGTGGAAACACTCGAGGACACGTTTCTTGATCAAGCCATAGGCAAAGGATGAATCGACATCAAGAAGGATATCGCGGTCAGGGATGAACCTAGCTGCAGGATCATCTTGAGAATTATTAGCTTTATTCGCGACAAGTAGGTGTTATCAGACATACCTTCAGCAATAAAGATCGGGAAGTGGCTCTCCTCTTTTCCGTTGGTGAGGCTGAGGGCAGTGACCCCAACGAATCGTTCAAGTCGTACCATCAGCTGGTACATCTTATCTTTGGGAGGCTGCCGTCGAGGCCGAGTCTTTTCGATCAATTCGCAAACGATTCTGCACCACTCGCACTGGTGACGAAATTTGATCGAGTGTCGACGTTGTTGACGTTGGATCTGCCTCCATGTAGGCGTTGTATATGAGAACCCAGCTGATTTTGAATAATAGTTCTCAGGTAGGGCTTCCCAGACTATTCGGAAGGATTCAACGGAAAACACTGTGTTCCAACAGGTCTCGTAAACCAGCTTCCGTATGTCAGGATGAACATCCTCCATAACTGGAGCACTCCTTGAGAAGTCGGTCAAGTCAAGGGATTCGCTGTCGCTGTCGCTCCAGTCGGACGAGAGGAGAGACATCGGAAGAGCACTCCATGTTTCCGGAAGTGTACGTTCCACACGTGGATGGTCGGTCGACTGGGGGGGTTCTCGATCATTGTCAATCACTTCTGACGAGGTGGATTGGAGGGGAGACATGGAAGGAAGCCCCTCGTGTTGATGCTGTGTCAGCCTTTATATGTAAGGCGTCAAAACAGCTTTTGTAGGGAGCGCTCAACAGCCTCTTAAAAACTTGCAAAAACATAGGCAAACAACTAAACAATGAAGTAGATATCAAGTGGTCACGAGCCTCATCAATATTTTACTTTCATTGACTCGAAGTTAAGAGCTGATTCCAGCGTCACTGCTGCACTGTCTGAGCTCAACTTCGGTGCCAAACTGTGGAGGCTTAACAAGGCTACGAGGTGAAGCAATACTAACCTTACTTCACTTTGGTTTGGCGTAAGTCCTCAGCGTTCGTCGAAGGTTCTTGGAAATGCTAAATAGCCTAGGTATCAGAGGAAGAGCAAATAAATATGGTAGAATGACTCACATGCGTTCAGTAACAGGTGTGCCATCGATCCCATCGTCTGAATAACAATTAACATGCGCAAACGTCATCTCGAAGCCGTTCCATCCCCGGCCTACCTCCTCTCTCATCCACTCCTCGCAGGATGAACCGCGCCCTGGAAGCGGCCGGGGAGGATCGGGACTTGAATGTCGCCTGCAGAATGCATGTCGGGGTCTAGCGTCCTCTCCGTGATGATACGCTCGCCATCTTCTCTATCACCTTCAGCTTGAAAAACTGGGGGAAGGCAGCGACGCAGGCATGGGCAAGCGATGGGAAATGGGAAACGTGTCTTCCAATGTCTGCCGCGGAGCATGCGGACAACATCAGAGAAGTTTTCAAAACGGCTCTGGAGACAGGTCGAAAGGAGGGTGAGGACGAAGACGAGGACCTAGGCTTAAGCAATAGAATATTAGCCACGAAGAAACGGAGTACGAAAGCCATAAAACTCGTCTGCGTTTGTCGCACCTTCCTGAGCATGTTGACAAACCCAGCACACCCCAGACCTTACGTGCGTTGGTTGTTGTGGTTGGACATATGTCGCTGACGGATTATGGAGGGAGTGACCATTTGCGGGGTAAAGAATCTTCACAAAACTAAATTAGCCTACAAGGATCAATGAAAGAATAGAGACACCTTACCTTAGTCGACCTTTGCATTCTTCACCCTCCTACTTGCCATTGTCCTTGTCAGAAGCTATCCTATCAGCCTCATTCGCGATGTATTGTCTCGACGGTGTTTGAGGTTATGGTAGGAAAAGATCTATCCTACTTAGCTTCAATGTTATTGAGTGCGACATAGCGGAGAACTGTCCTGGGGCCGCTGTGACGCGGGACGTCACGATCTTGCGCACAGGGATTCGCATTCTTGTATGGTCCTAAGTAGTAAGAAGTAGTTAGCACTGTCGAACGTCGATAGAGGTCAAGTTCCTCTTTAGGAAGAACCAACGCGGGGTCCGGCCCGAGACGACAACTTCCGCGTACTCTCCTACGGGCACGGTGAATTTTGCGTGTGCGTTTGCGTTAAATCAACATGGGTGTGCGTTACTGGGTGTGCGTGGGAAAAAATGCGTGGCTGCGTTTGATGCGTTTGCGAGAAGTGCGTTTTCTCGTTTTGTTTTTGTTCTTGTCAGTTCTCAGTTCTGTTGCTAGGCGTGATTGATAAAGCTCTTTCCCTACATCGACGTATTCTTCATACTCTTATGTTCTCCCCCCGGGCCGAGAATGTGGACCCCAGCAACATTCCTGCGATGGCTTGGCTTGATATTCAGAAGTCGTCCGAGTCTTCTGTGATTCATCGGAACGGGACTCTATTCCCACAATCTTGTTCTCGCGTCGCTATCGATGTATAGGGAAAGATTAGCTCATCTGAACGAACATCTACGTGGCTAATGGCAAGAGGTGCGCGTTCTGCTTTTTGAAGATCTTCGGCCTTGTTCATGTTGATCCGGTCCAGCGCGAGTGTACAAGATTGCCTGGGACCATGGATGACGAGATACAGGCAATGGGATGGAAGGATTCGTATCGAAAGATGGTTATCGCACTCGGTATGTTGTTCACGGTCCACTAAGTCAATGCTCTGAACCCCTTTCTCTCCTAGCTCGGTAATGAGGTCTGCGCGGTAACTTCATATTCAGTGACAGAGCAGCACGGACCGGGAGGACGATCTCGAAGGGAAAAAAGGCGCGTTCTTTTCTGTGGAGCCCCTGACTTTGGTTGCTGACATTAATACGGCAGGTGTATGCTCGTTCAGTCGATACCGGGAGAGCAGCCCTGCCTTTGTGCCGACACCGCATGGAATGACAAAGCTGATGGTCCCGGAAGAGTTTACGTAGAGGCTGGTGGGAGGATCATCGTGACGGTCGACCAATCTCTGACCCCGCATCGGTGTAGCCCTCTGTTAGTGATAGGGACAAGGAGAATTGGGGGGAGGGGCTCCTGAGGTACGGGTTCGCTATCATGATTTTCGGCTAGGACCTACGTCGTCTTAACAGGATATCGCGCCACGGAGGACGATTTCGTGGGACGTGGGCTTAAAGACTCGGAAAGGACCTTCATTTTATGTGGAACCTTCCGCTTTCATCCCAATATCAACACGAAAGGTTGTTATGCATATCTATCGCAGCACCCTTGTGCTGACCTTTTCTTCAGCCTATGTCGTTCACTAGCATCGTTGGTAGAGCAGCACAACTCGGTTTCAACACAATGTATCATGTTACCGTGCGATGCGTTCGTCGACCACGCCCTGAACGTCGTTTATCGGTTTTTGGTTTTTACCATCCATACAAAAGCTCATTGCAACTCCACGACGTCGAGCGTCTCCTCCCCTTTGGCTCCTCAGCCATAACCCGAAAATCCCTTGCCACTGCGAGCGCCACTCTCTGCCCTTGCAGTCCAGTCTTCTCCTTCCGTACCTCTTTCATCTCAATTGTACGAACCACTCATCAAAGTCATTCCCCGTCAACGGCTTCTCTGGAGGATTTTCTTAGGATTTATCGCGTTTTGTTGGGTCCAGATGGTGGCATGGATAATATGGTGCCTCGGCGGCATTGAGGGATTAGTTATTGGCGACGTCATGGTTCTAGTGACGCCGTCGACATCAATGATAGCATATGTGTGCTGGGTAGCGGTATCGTGGTGCTAAGAAAAAGGCACCTCACAGGTCCGTCGACGCGTTCTCACTGAATTCCGTCGCTTAATCCAGTTTTAGGTTATCCCTCAACATCAATGACGCGAAGCGAGGCCTTCAAAAACTTCGCAGAACGCTCCGGCGAAACAGAGCACTAAAGTCTTGCATCCTCAAAGCTTCCCTTTCCTGGTGTTCCGCAAGCCCAGCGCATTAAAGATGTCCTCCTAGGCTTCCCAACATGTCGGAGCATCCCGTGACAAAAACACGAGCAGTAGATGGTTCGACTATCGAGGCACCGTCCCAGCTGGCAGCCTTTATGAAAGAGATTGGGCATCCATCGAGGATTTTCAGACTTGGCCGTTGAATGGACATCATGTTCACGGCAATGTAGCTCCTCCCGGGAAGCGTCCACAGCTGGCAGAGCGCATCTTTTACCGCTCCCGTCACAAGCGATGCACGCCCCCAATACGTCGGCCCCACCAAGTCTCTCAAAGACAGCCGTTTCTGCTCTGTCGGAGCCAAGACACCCCGATTGTTCCGGGATATTATAGTGATTACCATTCGCACCCTCGTAGCTTTGCTTTCTGAGACCTCTATCCGCGTGAAGGTGCAAGCAAGTCAGATGCTACGCGTTATGTTCTCAATGACGTGCAAGCAGGTCTAACAAGGCCTTCGTTCACACCGATGATACCCGCGATGGATTTAGTTCTTACGAAGGAGTGTCAAGACTTGGCCTCCGGAGAGCGCCTTATATCTCGATGACCCGGATCCGTTCGCCTCCGTGTCGTCCGCCCAAAGTTACATCTAGGACTAGCAGGAAGAATCGGAGCGAGCGTACGTCCACTTATCCTCTTCCCCATGTCTCTTTCTGAACCCATCATAGATACCAGAATATGGAATGACTGAGGACCTCTTGTCGGTGATTATGACACTGCACTTTCTCTTTTGCTAGGGAATGTACGTCTCAGGGTTTACAGTTCCGAGCAGCCTATGACCCTCTATTCAATGTTCATCACTTTGGGCGGGAGTCTAAAAGCACGCTTGGCCGCCTCGCTGACACTTAAGATCACCACGCTGAGAAGATTGAACTAGAGTAACTAGTGAGTTAATTGGTCTTTTCTAATTTCATACCGTGGTTGCATGTTAAGAGGCGCGCAGCGGTTAAACGTCTAACAACCACCTGTCCGTTCCTCCATCTCAAGAAATACACAAATCGCCGTGTCGAAGACCTCGCAGAATGTCAGTGCGAGCATGATGTAGAAGTGAGGCCTAGACATCTCGTCAGTTTCAAGTTTACTGATCCAAAGCGTTGCCCTCTTCATCAGGGCGAGCTCGGTAATAGCAGATATGATTTCAAGGTAAGGATCACACAAAGTAATTAACAGACCTATTCTCAACTACTCCCAGCTCTTTCAACCACCGTCCATTTCCGTCAATGCACCGCTTATCAATGTATACGAGTCTTCGGGTATCGGATGCTGGTGGGTGGCGACGATCATGAACGTACGAGTCCGTCCAGTATCACATCTCCGCCCGTCGTCTAGTAGCCCCTTCCGAGCCTCCCACAGCCAGCCCCCTCACCTCACATAGGCCCCCTCAATGCCAATCCGCGTCCATCGCCTCAAGTCGCGTGACCTCCTCGTGCAGACGCTGTCGCTCCAGTCGGACGAGAGGAGAGACATCGGAAGAGCACTCCATGTTTCCGGAAGTGTACGTTCCACACCTGGATATTCGGTCGGAACGTCGGTCGACTGGGGGGGTTCTCGATCATTGTCAATCACTTCTGACGAGATGGATTGAAGGGGAGACATGGAAGGAAGCCCCTCGTGTTGATGCTGTGTCAGCCTTTATATGTAAGGCGTCAAAACAGCTTTTGTAGGGAGCGCTCAACAGCCTCTTAAAAACTTGCAAAAACACAGGCAAACAACAAAACAACGAAGTAGATATCAAGTGGTCACGAGCCTCATCAATATTTTACTTTCATTGACTCGAAGTTAAGAGCTGATTCTAGCGTCACTGCTGCGCTGTTTGAGCTCAACTTTGGTGCCAAACTGTGGAGGCTTAACAAGGCTACGAGGTGAAGCAATACTAACCTTACTTCACTTTGGTTTGGCGTAAGTCCTCAGCGTTCGTCGAAGGTTCTTGGCAATGCTAAATAGCCTAGGTGTCAGAGGAAGAGCAAGTAAATATAGTAGAATGACTCACATGCATTCAGTAACAGGTGTGCCATCGATCCATCGTCTGAATAACAATTAACGTGCGCAAACGTGATCTCGAAGCCGTTCCATCCCCGGCCTACCTCCTCTCTCATCCACTCCTCGCAGGATGCACCGCACCCTGGAAGCGGCCGGGGAGGATCGGGACTTGAATGTCGCCTGCAGAATGCATGTCGGGGTGTAGAGAGTACCCATCCTTTCTAGCGTCCTCTCCGTGATGATTGATACGTTACTTTGGCAAAAAGACTCGCTATCTTCTCTATCACCTTCAGCTTGAAAAACTGGGGGAAGGCAGCGACGCAGGCATGGGCAAGCAATGGGAAATGGGAAACGTGTCTTCCAATGTCTGCCGCGGAGCATGCGGACAACGTCAGAGAAGGTTTCAAAACGGCCCTGGAGACAAGTCGAAAGGAGAGTGAGGTCGAAGACGAACACAAAACTAAATTAGCCTACAAGGATCAATGAAAGAATAGAGACACCTTACCTTAGTCGACCTTTGTATTCTTCACCCTTCTACTTGCCATTGTCCTTGTCAGAAGCTATCCTATCAGCCTCATTCGCGATGTATTGTCTCGACGGTGTTTGAGGTTATGGTAGGAAAAGATCTATCCTACTTAGCTTCAATGCTATTGAGTGCGACATAACGGAGAACTGTCCTGGGGCCGCTGTGACGCGGGACGTCACGATCTTGCGCACAGGGATTTGCATTCTTGTATGGTCCTAAGAAGTAGTTAGCACTGTCGAACGTCAATAGAGGTCAGGTTCCTCTTTGGGAAGGACCAACGCGGGGTCCGGTCCGAGACGGGCCAGGAGAATTATGCGTTTGCGTGGTGCGTTTATGCATTCTTGTGCGTTTGGTGCGTTTTTGCTTCGACTAGTACTGCCATTAACCTGTTGTAGAGGTATTGCGAGCCATCAAGAGTCATGTATATATATCAGAACTCACATTATAATGAAATTGATCCTTGTAGCATTCATTCGTACCTCAGAAAATGCCCCGGATGTTGTTCTGTAAGGATAAGTCAGCACGCATCTTGAACGCATCTCGCAGGTCTTCACACATGCATTGGGACAAAAAATGCATGCGTTCAAGATAAAACGCATCCACGCATGTGACTGTGACCTATCTGTGACATGTGTGTTAGGTGCGTTAGCGTGCGTTCAACTGAAGTTCAACCACACAATCATGTCCCCTAGTACTTCTGACTTATAGAAGATCATTTGCTACTACTTGTTACCGCTAGAATGGCCCAGAAAAACTGTCTATTTGAACAGGAACATCTTCTATATTTGACATCAGTACTCTAAGTTTTCTTATTTTGGGCATGCTTGGCTGGGTGTCCAATTGCTTTTGCACTACCATCCTGAAGCAAATTATCTGCAATGTCAGGCTCTGATATTGCCTTATGCTTCCTTGATATCATCCAAGGCTTAGGTACTGGCCCAGTTGCTCACTTCTTCACATTGTCTTCTTCTCTTGCTCGGAACCACTCCTGCCATTCATCTTCACGGAAATCTGGTCCCGGCTTTTCAATGTCAACAAATGTAAGGACTACATATAATTGTAAAGCAGTGAGAAGCTCACCTCTAGTTCAGATTCTGTGCCTTCCCTCGCACCTTTACCATTCTCTCCTCCAAATTTCCAAGGATACCAGAGCTGGCTTTATTTTCGGACTTCTCATAGATATAGGTACAAAGTAATTTCAACAAAAAACTGTATTTCAACAAAGTAATTACGACCTAGTAAGAAACAATAAGAATAGGAGTCAAAAACAATGTTAGCAAGAACATACAAAGGTCAATGTACGTTCCCTATTGGGAAGCTTCATTGTTGTAGGGCGAAAGTAGTCATATCGGCCGTGGCGATGTTTAGCAACAGAAATGACAAGAACAAGAAAAAAAATCCAAGAAAACGCACCTCTGTCACGCACGCAAACGCATCAAACGCAGCCACGTGTTTTTTCCCACGCATGTTGATTTAACGCAAACGCACCGAACGCACGAACGCAAACGCAAACGCAAAATTCACCGTGCCCGTCCGAGACGGCAACTTCCGCCTACGGTGAATTCTGTGTTTGCGTTTGCGTTCGTGCGTTCGGTGTGTTTGTGTTAAATCAACATGCGTGTGCGTTATTGGGTATGCGTGGGAAAAAATGCGGGGCTGCGTTTGATGCATTCGCGCGTGTGACAGAGGTGCGTTTTCTTGGATTTTTTTTGGTCTTGTCAGTTCTCAGTTCTGTTGCTAGGCGTGATTGATAAAGCTCTTTCCCCACATCGACGTACTCGTCATACTCTTATGTTCTCCCCCCGGGCCGAGACTGTGGACCCCAGCAACATTCCTGCAATGGCTTGGCTTGATATTCAGAAGAAGTCGTCTTCTGTGATTCATTGGAACGGGACTCTATTCCCACAATCTTGTTCTCGCGTCGCTATCGATGTATAGGGAAAGATTAGCTCGTCTGAACGAACGTATACGTGGCTAATGACAAGATGTGCGCGTTCTGGTTTTTGAAATCTTCGGTCTTGTTCATGTTGATCAGGTCCAGCCTGCGCAGGTGTACAAGATTGCCTGGGACCATGGATGACGAGATACGCTGGCAGGCAACGGGATGGAGGGATTCGTATCGAAAGATGGTTATCGTACTCGGTATGCCGTTCACGGTCCACTAACTCAATGCTCTGAACCCCTTTCTCTCCTAGCTCGGTAATGAGGTCTGCGCGGTAACTTCATATTCAGTGACAGAGCAGCACGGCCCAGGAGGACGATCTCGAAGGGAAAAAAGGCGCGTTCTTTTCTGTGGAGCCCCTGACTTTGGTTGCTGAGATTCATACGGCAGGTGTACGCTCGTTCAGTCAATAGGGAGAGCAGCCCTGCCTTTGTGCCGACACCGCATGGAACGACAAAGCTGGTGGTCACGGAAGAGTTTACGTAGAGGCTGGGTGGGAGGATCGTCGTCGACCAAGCTCTATCGGTGTAGCCCTTTGTTGGTGATGGAGAATTGGGGGGAAGGTCTTCTGAGGTACGGGTTCGCTATCATGGTTTTCCGCAGCTGGGACCTACGTCGTCTAAACAGTATATCGTCCCCCGGAAGACGATCTCATGGCATATGTTTATGTGGAGCCTTCCGCTTTGATCCCAACCATCGATACGAAAGGTTGCTATGCGTATCTATCGCAGCATCCCCGTGCTAACATTTTCTTCAGTCTGTGTCATCCACTAGCACCCTTGGTAGGGCAGCACCAACGCTGTTCGTATCATGTTCCTCGATCAAGATTCATGGAGCGACCGGCACAACAGTGCAATTCGTTTGTCGACCACATTCTGAACCTCGTTAATTGGTATTTACTATCCATACACAAGCTCATGGCAACTCCGCGCCGTCTATACAGACAAGTGTCTCCCCCCCTTTGCTCCTCAGCCGCGGCGCAATAGTCGGCTTCTATGGAGAATTTTCTTAGGATCTATCGCGTTTTGTTGGGTCCAGACGGTGGCATGGATAATATGGTGCCTCGGCGGCATTGAGGGATTGGTTATTGGCGACGTCATGGTTCTAGTGACACCGTCAACATCGATGATAGCATATATATGCTGGGTAGCGGTAGCCTTACCTATCGTAATGCCAAGAAAAATGCACCTCACAGGTCCGTCAACGCGTTCTCGCTGAATTCTATTGATTGATCCAGTTTTAGGTTAGCCCTCAACATCAAAGACGCGAAGCCTTCAAAAACTATGCAGAACGCTCCGGCGAAACAGAGCACTAAAGTCTTGCATCCTCAAAGCTTCCCATTCTTGGTGTTCCGCAAGCCCAGCGGTCCTCCTAGTCTTCCCAACATGTCGGAGCATCCCGTGACAAAAACACGACGCCAAAGCAGCCGTAGATGGTTCGACTATAGAGGCACCGTCCCAGCTGGCAGCCTTTATGAAAGAGATTGGGCATCCATCGAGGATTTCCGGACTTGGCCGTTGAATGGACAGCATCGTAGCTCCTCCCGGGAAGCGCACATAGCTGGCAGAGCGCGTCTTTTACCGCTCCCGTCACAAGCGATGCACGCCCCCAATCCGTCGGCCCCACCAAGTCTCTCAAAGACGACCGTTTCTGCTCTGTCGGAGTCCAGACACCCCGATTGTCCCAGGATATTACAGTGATTCCCATTCGCACCCTCGTAGCTTTGCTTTCTGAGACCTCTATCCGCGTGAAGGTGCAAGCAAGTCAGATGCTACGCGTTATGTTCTCGAGACGTGCAAGCAGGTCTAACAAGGCCTTCGTTCACAGCCGATGATACCCGCGATGAATTTAGTTTTTCTGAAGGAATGCAATGGCAGTGTCAACACTTGGCCTCGGGAAAGCGCCTTATATCTTGATGACCCAAATCCGTTCGCCTCCGTGTCGTCCGCCCAAAGTTACACCTAGGACTAGCAGGAAGAATCGGAGCGAGCGTACGTCCACTTATCCTCTTCCCCATGTCTCTTTCTGAACCCATTATCGATATCAGATATGGAATGTCTGAGGACCTCTTGTCGGTGATTATGACACTGCATTTTCTCTTTTGCTAGGGAATTTACGTCTCAGGGTCTAGAGTTCCGAGTAGCCTATGACGCTCTATTCGGTGTTCATCACTTTGGGCGGGAATCTAAAAGCACGCTTGGCGGCCTCGCTGACACTTCAGATCACCACGCTGAGAAGATTGAACTAGAGTAACTAGTGAGTTAATTGGTCTTTTCTAATTTCATACCATGGTTGCATGTTAAGAGGTGCGCAGCGGTTAAACGTCTAACAACCACCTGTCCGTTCCTTCATCTCACGAAATACACAAATCGCCGTGTCGAAGACCTCGCAGAATGTCAGTGCGAGCAGGACGTAGAAGCGAGGCCTAGACATCTCATCAGTTTCAAGTTTACCGATCCGAAGCGTTGCCTCTTCATCAGGGCGAGCTCGGTAATAGCAGATATGATTTCAAGGTAAGGATCACACAAAGTAATTAACAGACCTATTCTCAACTACCTCCCAGCTCTTTCAACCGCCGTCCATTTCCGCCAATGCATCGCTTATCAATGTATACGAGTCTTCGGGTATTGGACACTGGTGGGTGGCGACGATCATGAACGTACGAGTCCGTCCAGTATCACATCTCCGCCCGTCGTCTAGTAGCCCCTTCCGAGCCTCCCACAGCCAGCCCCCCCACCTCACACAGGCCTTCTCAATGCAGAATCCGATGTGCCAATCCGCGTCCATCGCCTCAAGTCGCGTGACCTCCTCGTACAGACAGATCCCGCCTGTTGCCGGAAGCTCCGTATTTTGGATCTGCGTCCTGTTCCCGTTCCCGGGTCCGGGATACAAGAAGAGCGTATCTCTCCCTCATCGCATTCACCAGTTCCGCCCATGCATCCTCCACGGACTGCGTCTCGGAATAAGCAGGTATCGCCTTCGACCGCAGACCCGGCAATCTTATCTATAGCACCTTCCGACGCCCGACGTGGCAGGGTGTGGAACACGTTATGGAGTTCTTGCGCGATGTCTTTCAAGGACGACAATTGCTTGTAAAACCCCGTCTTCAACGTTCCCCTCCCCGTCAACAATTGGTACAGCTTTAAGCGGACCGTCCTCCGCATCCCCGCCAACCTCGCTGATCTCTTGTAACGTCCACGCCCGATCGAACCACCAACAACAACGACAGCTATCCAAATCGCCCATCTCCATACTCAAGGGTCTCCCCAGACCACTGTAGTAGGACACCACCATCTGGTTTTGGCGGTACACATGTCCGATGGTGGGCACGTCGGGCTTCCATTCATCCTCGCCGGGCCCGCCTCAAGCGGAGCACATCCAACCCACGCATACTCCGCTCCTAGATTCGACATCTCGATCCGGATGAGTTCCAAGCTGGCGTCTTTCGGGAGGGAGGCGCGGGGCATTCGTATTCGTTGATGGGTGTCTGCGCTTCGTCACATCCGTCCAAGCATGCGATACCGGTGTATGGTCCACTGCGATTACTGCACAGACCCCACACACGCCGGGGTGGCAGGAGCGGGGTGAGGCTCCGCTTGTCGACGAGTGCCGTTTCCCGCATCTCGCTTCTAGGGTGCGTAATTCATCCTGGATAGCCGTCAGGTCGCCGTACCATCGTGGGCGGAGTCGGAGTCGCGCGTATGCGGGACCGAAGTCGTAGCCATTCGAGATGAGAGGACAGGGATGGGGTGTCCGGGGTGTATGAGGTTCCGAGGGTGGTGTTGAGGCGATCCTGGTGCCTAGGCTCGCACAAGAAATGGATACAACAGAGCTAGGTATGACCGGTCTTCGATCAGTGCACGTCCTCTGTTTTATGACTTTAATAGATGATTCCGTTTGTCCAGTCTCAGAGAGAGCATAGTGGAAGAGTGTGATGTCTGCAAATCGCAAGCTGCTAATGCATCTTTCCTGGCTTTTCTCCTTATTTTGTCCCTTTCCTCCCTGTTCGCTTCTTGATCTTGGTCAGCCAGAAACCTGTATCTGACTCGGAGGGCATACCGATATTTTCGTCGACAGCCATTTCAGGGCGATCCTGATCTTGGGTGATGAAGGGCGCGGGAAACCATAATAGCCTAAATACCGTACACACCGATCGATCAGAGTCCAGTTGAACCTCCGGAAAGCTAAAGTGTAAAAGGGCACCTAATATGTGGCATTTGATGACGGACCTTCGGAAGAGCGGCCCGCACTGCAGATGCTCTCGTCTCATACGCAAGCACGCTCTGCACGCATTCAGCCAAACCTGCGTTTGACGCGTCGTGCGGATACAGCCCCTGTCCCGCTAAAGTCCCTCTCGCATGCACATGCCTCTCCGCACTCCATCCAGCGTTCTCGGCGCGGAGGAGAATTAGGAGGGCGTCCAGCCAAGATATCGCAGAGGTCGATTGGAGCCTTCCGCAGCATCCCTGTGCTAACCTTCTCTTCAGTCTATAGCACCCCTCTTCCAACACACCGTAGCATGTTCCCGTGACCAAGACCCATGGGCTCGGCGGTCACAAGCTGTGACAGGATTTGCATCACGAATACATCGATGAACTCACTTTGACCCACAATGTTCTCTTCAGCGATGTCCCCAATCATCGTGTTGCTTAAGGCGTCGAAGATTATCCTCCGTTGTGTACGGGAGTCCCCATTCGCTCGCACAATTTAATGATCCCCGAGAGCGCCCCCATTCATTTGACCCCAACATTCCTGCGCCTCCCCCCAGTGGTCTCATCATCCTGCACATCTATCAATCTTCCTTTCTCCGATGTCGTTCGTTGACCTGCGCAGGCTTCACTTGATGCCCGTCTGGTCGAGGATGAGCCCAAGCCCAGAACAAGATCGTGTTCGAACAATATTCATGCCGAGGATTTGTTATACGAACAGTGTGTATTCTCAATCTGTTGTCGTACTAAGCTTTCCCAGCGAGAAACGGTTATACGCAGCACGGCGCGGCTCCAAAAGGCATGGATATATCCCTCGCCTTCCTGTCCCACCACACCTGTCCTTCTGAATGAAACCCCTTCAATACACATACCGAACAGCTCACCCCTGGACCCTCCACTGCTACCCTCACCACACCACGGTGCTGCCCGGTCCGTCCGACCTTCTCATATCAAACGATCCACCGCGCAGAAAGCACCACCCTCCAACGTGCGACGTGCCCTGCGTGCGCGCGCGGAGGCTGTAAAATCTCTCGCCACGCTCTTTGGTCAACTAGAGCGGGTGAGGACGGGGAAGACAGTGGGGGCGAGCAGACGCTAAGCGCATATATGTGTTTGAGGAGGGTGGGGAACGCCGCTGAGGTTGTGAGAACCGAAGGGGCAAAGATTACGTCCGTATGGTATGTTCCAACTGAGGAGAACCGGATGGCATTGAGCAGCGATGGAGAAGGAACCAGTACGCCGGTTGAGGGATATAAATGGCGGTTAGCTCCTTGCTTTGTATATATCGGGTTTTAATTTCACGGATGTATTCGAAAGGTTTTTTGCTTGCGGTATAGTGTCATTAACCGAAAGCAGAAGGAAGGCAGAAAATAGCATTTATTAGTTGCCAGTGCTCCTGGGACCTGCACAGAAAACGTGGTAAAGGATGCGACGTGACGTGTCAACCAGAAAGGGCGAAACACCCGAAACAGAACATTTGGATGCCCTCGACCCTTGTTCCATAGTCTGTCACCGCTTGTGACGGATTCGAAGACATGGATCTGATACGAATGGGCAACGGAAGTCAGCTAAATACGCTCACCCCAGGCCCGGGGGTCATCGATACCGAGTCGCAGTGAGTGCCAGCACCTCCATCCAACAAGGTTTTCGCATTTTCCAGAACTTGGAGAGACTTGTAACAGAACACTTGGACGTCTGGACCTTTATTCTGTAGTCCGTCACCGATGGGTGACGACCCCGACATGGATCTTACCCGAACGGGGTCCGGAAGTCGGCCAAGTACTCTCATCCCAAGGGCCATCGATATCGAGTCCGCAGTCAGTGAGTACTAGTGAGTGCCCGCACCTCCATCCAACTTGAAGGTTTTCGAAATTCCCAGGCTTTGGAGAGACTTGTACCACCGACAAGAGCATGGACTGAACGTGAGCGGCAGGAGTCCGTACCTCTGAGCACCGCAATACTTTTCCACGGGTAGACAATACAGACGACGAGGTGCCCGTGGTGTATCAGTCCAGGACTCGGATGCCTCACTCCAGTATGCCACTGCGACTTGACATATTAGTAACTGTGTAAAGGCGAAGTGAAAGAAACGCTGTCATCGTCATCGTCGAATGATCATACCTTTCTCACGTAGCGTTTGTCTCGCCTGGAACGGCGGGCGCTGGAAAAGGGACGTCGAGCTATCGACACTATATGTCGACAGAGGCGACCGACTATCATGCGGAACGGACCGTAACTTGGACTGGGGGGCACGGACATGGGCGGCAACGAATGGATCATGAATATAGAAGGACTGTGCTAAACGTTATCCTCCTCTCTTGAGCTGAACTGCGTCGATGACCGGGACTGGCAGCCCGTTCTCCCAACGGACGTCCAGCCTTGGATTGGCGTCTGGGTGTTCGAGGGAGTCGCCACAGCGGACACTGCTTCGCGTCCGAGCCAATGTGGTGGAGCGGTGGCGACTTCGTCTGGGAGACCTGCCTGACAGACCACAGCGACATCGTAGGAGATGAACTAGTGCTCACCCGCGCTGACAGCCCCTCCGCGGTGTCAAAATGTGGCCTCCCCAGGCTACACTGCCGCGCCAGACTGGACGGCCGCAATGCCTCGCTCCTCCTCCTCCAGACGCAGTCCAGTCTCTCCTATCGCGCTTCCCACCATGTCCTAGTCGCTGGCTGGTGGTACCGGCAGGAAAGGTCCCAAACAGGAATGCCCGGGTCAGTCCGATCCTTGCCTAACATCACGCGTGGGTGCGTGCGTAGGAATGACAAGGTTGCTGCTCTTCCTTTCCCCACCAACACCCATGTCCTCACCCGCAAAGAAGTTCTACGGCGCGTCGTTAATACCTGTGCGCCAGCTGATCTTACAGGATGTCTGCAGTGACCCTTGGATCCTCCGAGCTCAAGGTGTCGAAGATCATCCTCGGGTGCGCGTTATACGGGCGGCCGGATTGCCTCGGTCGAGTGCAGGACGAAGAGGAGAGCATTAAGCAGATCAAGACAGCGTACATGCCCGTTCCCCTCTGTCCTTGATCCTTATCTGATCCAATCTGATCTCCCTCAAGTTTCGATGCGGGAATCAACACGTTCGATACGTCCAACGTACGTCGGGCTCCTCCCCGCGCTGCTCCGCGGACTGAGCGTCGCTAGGTGTATTCCAACGAGCAGTCCGAGGTCATCTTGGGCAAGGCCATCAGGCAGGAAAATCTGCCCCGAGACAGGATCGCCGTCATGACAAAGGTTGCGCACGTTTGTGCTCTTCGGGTGCGCTGGGCTTATATATATCCTGCAGGTGTTCCATCCCGTGCGTCTCGACGTTGACGGGTGCGGAGATGGCGAAGCAGCAGAACACGCGGATTCCCACGGATACGCGAAGCAGTACAGCCTCGCCCGCGAGGTTCGTGCAGCTTTCTCTCTCTCTCTCTCTCTCTCTCAGCTCAATCCGCATGCCCAGGATATCTTTTACTCTATCAAGAAGAGCCTGGAACGCCTACAGCTGGATTATATCGACGTCCTGCACTGTCATGAATACGATGCGAGCACCCCGACTCACGAGACGGTGAGAGTATTCGCCAAAGCTAAACCGATATCTGTGACGACGACGACGGCTGATCGGACGTCGCCATCCGGAGCACCTTATCATTTGATCATCGCCCCCCCGAATATCTACGCTTACTTGCGAATGGCTGACCTGCGTTTGGTAGATGCAAGCTCTGCATGATGCGGTCAAAGCAGGGTGGGTCCGATATGTGGGGATGTCAAACTGTCGCGCCTGGCAATGTACGCTCCGTCCTTATCGCAGCATGCTTAATGTCCTCATAACCACCGGTCGCTCACAGTCTATGTTATGCAAAGTGAGGCCTGCCCCAGGGGGAGCGCAGAATGCTCACGCGCTGTATCAGGCCACGCGGTCAACAACGCCCTCACACCGTTCATCTCGATGCAGAACGACTACAACCTCCTCTATCACCAGGACGAGCACGAGATGCTGCCCACCCTAAAAGTTCGTCTCAATCGCATACTACACGACTCGTTATTTGATTAGCCAATCACAGTTTCTGGACGTTTCGTTTCTCCCCTTGGGCTCACTTGTTAATGGCGCGATGAGCATGCCGCTTGACGAGCAACTCGCGCTGCCTGCTGATACCATGTGCGTTTCTTCTTCTTCTTCTTCTCTTCCCCGTGGCTCAACTCACTTGGGAGCACAGGGTCCCGGGAGGACGCCAGGAATGGCACAATACCATCATCACCAGGTAACACGCCGATCCAGCGTCATCCACGGTCCCACTGACATCGTACCCCTAGGCTCGAAGAGATAGCCCTCCAAAAGAACATCACTATGACCGAGGTCGCCGTCGCGTGGTCCATGAGCCAAGAACGTCAGTACCCCGAAACGCGGTATTCGTCACTCTCAAATCCCGTAGGTGTCGGTGCTTTGATTCTCAGTGGGCCTACGACTAGGCAGCTTTTGGACGCTATCCGTACGCAGCCTTGGTAATTTTTGTTTTGGTCGTTCCGACACGTTCTACGTAGGTGGCGTGGATGTGCTGCTGACGCCGGCAGACGTGGAGTATTTGGAAGAGCCGTATGTCCCCCAGAAGCTTCGCCACTGATGAATATCAGGTAGCCTCCATAAAAGTCGGTCATCTCAACTATCTCAATGTATTTCTTGTATTTTTTTTGCGTTCGTAGTTATCAGGGATATCAAATAGTGACCTTGGAAGAGCCGTATGTCCCTCAGAAGCTTCGCCACTGATGAATATTAGGTAGCATCCATAAAAATCGGTCATCTCAACTATCTCAATGTATTTCTTGTTTTTTTTGCGTTCGTAGTTATCAAATAGTGACTCGTGTATGTACTGTCTATTTCCGCGAAATCGTGATACTGCTATAAACATTCAGTACGAGAATCATTTGAGTTTCCGGAATTATTGCTATCCCTCCATTGTGCTTGCAATCTGCGGCGAGTTCGTCGTCTGTGGGTGTGCTGAAAAGTAAACAATATAAACCCCCTAGCCATCTGGATGCCACGGCAGGGGCCGTATATAATGGCGACGATGAATGCGAGGGCCAATTGCAACATCAACTGTGCCATCTCGAAATTGGAAGAGCCTGATGCACGGAAATGAGGAAGAAGTTCCTACTTTCTGTGTAAGGGTTAGGAAGTATTATTAAGATTAGCAAATTCAAGACCTGACTGATACCGTGTGATGTGATACTTATACGGAACGTTTCTGGATTCAGTGATGAGGGCGAAGCGGCCTGGGAAGCCCTGCCATCAACCCGTCACCAATTAGGACGAATTCTACCTTTGCTAGGGACCAGACGGTTGTTCCAGTTCAGTGCGCGACCAAGGACTCACGCCATCCCATTCGATCTCCGATTCTTCGAGGAGCGGTGTGGAATCCAACAGCTGGACAGATGGACTAGCCTTGGTAAGTAGCGCAATACTTTTCTTGCCCAAGATACCCATAGCATTTCCCATCCAACCACAATCAATGACAGCGCCGATTCTGAAACATGATTGATGACTCTGCGCTCATCGCCAAACAGTGCCGTCGAAGACTGGGAGATTGAGCCCTCCGCCACGACACCTGGGATTCCGAGCAATCACGATAGAGCCAGCCTCTCTGAACCGCTCGGACCGCAAGAAAACTAATCGTCCACAACGTAGTGGGATCAGCGTTACTATGTTCGGGAAGCGCTACGCAAAACGCATCTTGGGATGCCTCGCTCAAAAACACGTATCTGCACCAGGTGAGAGCATTTTTCTCATCAATACCGGCCGAAGAAATGACCCATACCTGAAGTTACTTAGAGCCTTATCTTACTTGAAACGATGTCGACTGTATCGCGGAGAATGGTCCGAAACTTGCAGCTTCGAGGGGGAACAGGCTGAGGAAATTACAGCGTTTCGAAGGTACGCCCGAGAGTGATTCTCCCATCCTCGCCACTCATGTCATCTCCATGGCATCTGAATCGGATTAGCAAAGAATCGCACTACCACTTTTTCAATCTTGTGCAACATTACTTTCTGGATACGGCACCTAGGTGCACTACCGCGGATTTTGGTCGTCGATGCGGTGGTCTACGACCACATCTCGGTAGCATTTCATGCTGGAGCGATATTACTTGCGGGAGCATAACGGCGACCAAGGCTGGCGACGAAAAACATCGCTAGTAGGCTGCAATCCAGTCCTACAGCACTTCCTGTGGTGTCATGGCCGTCATTTGCAAGCATTGTCCCATTGAAGATGCTCGGCTCCTCGGCTGTCCGTTTGTGTGGCTGGCTGGGGGGGGATGCGGTGTCTTCATCGTCCTCTCACCACCACCACGATGACCTCGCCTGCAAGCACAAACATGACCTACGGTTCGTCCCCAACAATGGCATCGCTCGGGGCTCACACCGTATCTGAAGTGACGCTTGGTTCCTCCGGGTTGAAAGTATCGAAGATTATTCTCGGTTGCGCCGTGTACGGGAGTCCAGATTGGTACAGCTGGGTGCAGAATGAAGAAGAGAGCATTAAACAGATCAAGGCAGCGTACATACCTATCTCCCCTTCTCCTTGATCCCTCATCTGATTCCCGCCAAGCTACGATGCTGGAATCAACACTTTCGACACTGCCAATGCACGCCTGGGTTTAATCCTGTGCCCATGTGCGAGCTGATCGTCGCTAGGTCTACTCCAATGGACAATCCGAGGTCGTATTGGGTAAGGCCATCAGGCAGGAAAATCTACCCCGAGACGGGATCGTTGTAATGACAAAGGTTCGTGTGTGCTCTCCGAGTGAGCTGCATCTATACCCGTTGCAGGTATTCCATCCTGTGAGTCGAAACATTCACGAGCACCTGGACGGAAAAGCAACAGAATATGCCGATACCCATCGATACGCGAACCAGTACGGCCTCAGCCGCAAAGTCAGCAGCTGCCCTTGCTTTATGCCAACCCGTCATGCTCATTATAGACTGGAACGCCCAGCATATCTTCGACGCCGTCAAGAAGAGCCTGGAGCGTCTACAACTCGATTATATCGACGTCCTGCACTGCCAGGAGTATGATACGAGTACCCCGATACACGAGACGGTGAGAGCATCTGTCAGGAGACATTTGTGACAGCTAGTAACTCGGAGGATGCTGCTCTGACGTCACAACGGAGGGCAGTCCTTCGGATACAGTTGCCTTCTTTGGTTGCCCTTGAGCCACCAGCATCTATATTATGCTAATGGCTGAACTTGTATTTGGTAGATGAGGGCTTTGCACGACGTGGTCCAACTGGGCTGGGTCCGATATGTTGGAATGTCAAACTGCCGCGCCTGGCAATGTACGCTCGTCTTTATCACAGTATGATCTTGCTCTGATAATCTTGATCTCTAGTCAGCGCTATGCAAAGTGAAGCCTACCCGTTCTAAACAAGACAGGACTGACGCTCGTGTGTAGACTATGCGATCGTCAATCACCTCACGCCGTTCATTTCTATGCAAACCGACTATAATCTCCTCTATCGCGAGGACGAGAACGAGATGATTCCTACTTTAAAAGTTCGTATCAATCGGATATGTGACTCTTTCCCTGATGATTTGTGTCAGTATCATGGCGTTGTGTCTATTCCCTGGACCTCGCTTGCTCGTGGGGCGCTGGTCATGACGCTTGAGGAACAATTCGCACAGCCTCTTGATGGCAGGTGCGTTTCCTCTTCTCTTCTCAGTGTTCCAATTTATCTGTCACCGCAGAATCCCAGGAGGACGCAAGGTTTGGCACAATACGATCATTAATAGGTAGCGCGGTGGTCAAAGTAGTCATCCCATCACGCTGACATTCTGCGTCCAGGGTTGAAGAGGTAGCCCTCAGGAGGAATGTCACCATGACCCAGGTGGCCATCGCATGGTCTTTGGGTAAAGAATGTATGCACCGAGACGTGTGATATTCCTTCGTCTTACATCTCCTAGGTGTTCGCGCTTTGGTTATCAATGCGCCTGAGACTGGGCAACTTTTGAATGCTCTTGGTGCGATACTTGTTTCTCTTTTTGTTTTTCACATCTCACATCCATTTTACGCAGGTGGTATGACTATGGTGCTGACCGCAGCGGAGGTACAGTACCTGGAAGAGCCGTATAACTCTCAAATGCTTCGCTACTGAGCTCTGGGTGGACAATGTTGTTTGCTCAGTGATAGCCAGAGTATTTTCCTCGCAAAAAAGGTTGATACTAGTTCCACGCATCTCAGATTCCCATGAAATCTACTTCATTGTTTCTTGTTCTTGCCCTGTTTTAGTAGCTCTCTGTAACTGTAATGAATGAATATACCTCTCAAGCCGTGTGTTTTACTTGCAGAAGTAGTGTGAACTTTTTGACATTGTACATTTGAAATGCTACACTGAAAGGTACGAACAAATGGAACGACAAAAGAATAGCAATATTCGGAAGACCAAATAAAATTGAGCATTTATTCCACAGTACCGTATGTCAGCGGATTTATGAAGTTCTTTGTAGTGCGTATACAAGTTCGGATCCTGGCCTTGAATCTGTCACCATGGGCGATCTCTTGTCCCCATCTAGAATATGCTCTCTTGCCCGTGCGATCCGACACCCATTACTAGCGACAAGCAGCACCCGGACACTAACATTTGAGAGAAAACACCAGTCCTCGAGGAACGGCCGAGCCCTGGAAGACAAGCACAAATATACCACACTCGACAGTGACGGAAGACACTGAACTGCGTCTTCTTGTCCGTCGTCAGCCTCTGTTTTGTACGAAAGGACCGGGAAACCCTCAACAATTGGCGTGATGGGCGATGGGCTGTAGTGGTCAGAGCCAGGTAGAAGTAGATATCTTCGAAAAACGCCTTTCAACAAGACCCTGAAAGGAGGGAGATATAAGTAACAAGAAAGCAAGTAGGGATATAACGAATGCAAGGGATAGATTACAAGCCTACCGAGTAAAGGGGAAAAGGTCGACGATCTGTAGTCATGTAGAGATTTAAAGAAGTAATAGTCTTGCCTGAGTTAACCTTCAGACTCGCATGTAGTCGTAATCTGGATTCGACTTGGCAAAACTGTTTTCAAGTGCGGTTGACAAATTTCCTGGGCACCAGGGCAGGTGATAGGAAGTAGTTCAGTGCATCCTCCCAGACTCGGGCTAAATCCGAACGCCCTCTGTCTCGCCACCATGCCTGCGGCCGTGCAATACCCTGCGGTTCCTCCTGGCTGTTCTCGTTCATCTCATCGATTATTGTACTGTTACCCACGTTGTGTTCGTCACGACATCGTTGACATCTCCGTTGCTTGGGCCTTGGAGGGCTCGAAACTTGTTGTTCTACACGGGGAACCTTTCCGGAGGCTGGGACAGAGGAGAATAGTGCATGCTCCCCAATCTACCATAGGCATTCTAGGCCGTGGAGAAAGCTGTGAGGAATCTAGGCAGAAGGGGCGGCAGTGTCAGGCGTCGAAGATTCTTTCTTGGTTCCTTCGGCGCTGCTCGTCCCTTCGGCCTCATCCTCGCCAAATATGGTATTATAATCTGCCTTTTGCATGTATGTGTTAACGATCCGTGGAAGAACAGGTAAGTCTACGCTTGAATTTAGACCGGCATGGAAATGGCGGTGCCTTGCTATCAATGTCAGTCAATCAGTCAATCCAAAGTTATTAACTGACCGTTTTCCTATCCCAACGCCTGGGTTAAACAAAAAATTCTTTCCATATTCCATATCCGTTATTTTGGTGATATTCAAACCATCCATCCAAATTAGATTCCCACCACTGAGATCCCGGTGGACATCCACATTAGCCCTGGCAACATCCTGGTATAAATATAACATCAAGGGCGAGCAACAACAGAATCGCACCTCTTGTAGCACTTTCTAGTGCTCGTAACACATCGCCAGGATGCGTCAGCGAGTCCAACGGCTTGCCAACGTCCTTGTGTATGATACGACAGTGCTTCTTGTTATTATACCAATAGGGTCCCCCGTCAGGTGCGCCCTTTGGTATCGTGGTAGTAAACCCCATTACTCGGGATGGTATTCCTTTGTCGGACGAACCAGACGACGCAAAGGTGCCGAGTAGGAAAGTGTGGAACTGATCAGGAAGTTGCGTCCTCATGAAAGAACCGGTTCTATCGAGGTCGCCATTCCAAGATATCAGTTCACATTCTCCGATCTCGAAGAAGTAGTGTTTGAAGTCCTCCTGGTCCGTGAGAGAGTTCTGGATAGATTCGAAAAGAGACCGCTGTTTTGGCGTTCATTCATATCATCAAGGTTCCAGACATCCTTCAAAGCGTAATACTTATCGATCGCCAACTGCAACGCGTCGGATCGTAGGATCAAACCCGAGATCTTCCAAGGAGGCAAAGACAAGAGAGATAATATAGTGAATGAGGGGGCGGGAATTCTGAGTGGCGACGAGCACTATGAAAAAAGCCAAAAAGACATCGGGGAGCACGAACCAAGATGAAATTGAAAGCCTCTGTGACAAAAACGTGCGATCTTGAGAAAAACCAAAATCTCGTCGACGTCCTCGATAGTTGTATCACGAATAAAGTTACGACAGGGGTCGGAGTATAAAATTTGCGCGGCATTGCCAGAGATCTTCCTGACATTCTAACATTGTCGATCAGGCAAGGAAAAAAGGAAAAGAATTGAAGGCGAATCACGTCACGTAGATCCCGCACACGGTTCCTCAGTTTGTATTCTTCAATAGTGGCCAGATCACAGGCCATCAAGTCCTACACAGACGTAAGCCCTCAGGCTATGATTATTATGGCACGCAACGCCACTTACTTTGCTGCTCCCGCCGGCGTTGTGTAGCTGCTTACCCAGTGTAGCAGAGTTCTTCGTCACAACGCGCGCAGTCTTGTATGTCCATCTGACTTAAAATCGCCATTCTTCCCTCCGACAAGGCGATTTCGTCTGCTTTTGCCTCCATAAGAATGGTGGCCTTCGACGGGGAGACAACGGCGCGAGCTGCAGCAATGACGTCCTTCCAGGGCTCCTGCATGGGTTGGAAAGCTGCATTCTCATTCACACCGATTTCTGAGGACGTTCTCGGGCAGTGTTTCCAACGCCCATCCAATAGCATTTTGCGCTTCACAAGCTCATCGAAAACATTATCGATATCCTGTGCGTCCACTTGAGGAAGGACGGATTCCTGGTAGAATTGAAGTGAAACTTGGAGAATGGTTGGAGAAAGGTCTTGGATAATCATATCGCGATGATAAGACATATTAACGCGTGCATGGCGCCTGGTTTTGGTGCTGTTGACCTTGCTAGGAGTCTCCTTTACTGTACCAATATTGCAGTGCCAGACCAGGCAGAATCGTTGTCAGGAGGTGTAACAGAGTCCATTTGCATACCAGGCTTTCGTAGAGCGGGTGACAGGTAAGACGGGGGGAAGGAAAGGAAAGGAAACCTCGGAAGGTTAATAACTTGAACGAATCCACGCTCACGTGAATAACTTACATAATACTCTGTTTTGCCACTTTTCGCGCTTCCAAGGCCCCGCCTCTCACAGAGGAAATCGCCGAAGACTTACTCAACGAAAACAAGAACAGACGGGTTTGAAACGTCATCAGCGCCTCAAGAGCCGGTCCAATTTTGGCTGCCGCCTCAGAAAATGCATTGGCAGAGGCCCTCTCGAAAGCTAGATCCAATGTCTCGTAGTATACGTTCTTATACACTGACCATCCGCGTAATGTGTACAATGCATGATATCTTCCGGCTCTGCTGCTCTCACTGACGCTATCTTTACAAGTCGTTGAAGTGCTATAGATCTGCTTGAAATAGACCAGATTCCAGAAGGCTGGCGATAAGTTCAGTTCGAGCCTCGAGTGATTGAGCTGCATTTGATTCATCACCCGGCTGGTGTATCATGTTACAAGTTCTATTGAATTCTTCTAACGAGTTTACTACGGCACTACGACAGGAAGAATGTGTGCTTATACCGGTAATCATTACAAGGACGACCTTTTACAAATTACCCATAGCAAATACAAAGATAGTCGAACGAATGGAGGAGGAAAGGCACAAGTATTTTTGAAAGGATTATCAGAGGAGGTCGACTTCTTGCAGTGTTATGCCTTTCCCAAGAGTTAAATTCATTTTGCATAGCAGGTTGCAATGGCAGACTCACTGATTATACAACTACCGGTCCATGGGTTGAACCAACTTTGGGATGAATTAAACCCATTCCAACAGCCCAATCTTCCCTCTTGCTCTCTGAAACCAGCTTTCTCGCCATGTCCAACCTCCGCTTGTATTTCTCTGGCTCTGCTTTCGTCTGCACGACACAGTCGTACATTTGCAAACTTCCAACTAACGAATTGGACAGCGTCAAGAAGGCGACAGAGCAAAGCAGCAAGCATGCAATAAGCAAGCTTCCCGCCGTCGATGCATTAAAGGCGAGGATAACAGATGCATAGACCATCATCGTGGCGAACGTTACAGAGAAGTTCTCTAGAGCTGAAAGGTCTCGCAGCCATTGGCCCGCCGTTACGGCCTTCAGATCGTTTATCGTCCCCTGCAAACGCACCCAACGATCCTGGCTCAGCAGGATGAGAAGGTCCCCGTCACCAGACTCTATAGCGCCTTTCCATCCCTGCTGGCTCCTCCGCTTAATGACAATGACATTGATTAATCTGGCTGAAATGAGCATCCCTAGCGCCCCAATTCCCCACCAATCCCCGATAAGGCATAGGACCACGAACACCGATGTAGTCGATATCGGACATAGGAAGTACAGAATACTCGCGGGAATTCCGGCGACCGACAACGACTGGACCACTCGTTTTGGGAGGGGTATATCGATATTTTGAGAAGGATTCTGGGACACCCGGGCCGTGACGAGGTGTCCGGTCGTGCCAATGCTTTGCAGGTAGCTCACAGTGGCAGGGTTTTCAACGCGGAATACGTATCCACTGGTCATCGCGCCAGTCGTAGGAAATTCTCCCCGATTGATTTCGCCAGCACATTGCTGTGTATGCATGCCCGGTACCAGGACAAGCACGTCGAGGAAGCAGGCCCCTCCGACTAGCGCTGTCCTCTGTGCGACCGCAGGGAAGTCTGCGAGGGCGATGAGCCCTGCGGCTTCGAGGGTTATGGGACTTGAGATAGTCCAACTATTCGACATGAGAGGAAGTTGGCGAGGATTTGAGAATTCAGACACGAGAAAAGGAGAAGGAAAGTTCTGATGAGGAACGCCAGGTACGAAAGTAGCTGTGTAGCTAGGATCTGGTGATTGTATTGCTGTATGATGCTGTATAGAAGAACCATTCATCCTTTACAGCACGGATATTATCGCGAAAGACGCTGATATCGTGTCAATCGTTGACGCGTTCAACGTACTTGGTAGCACAGCCCGCAATGCAATGCTAACATTGAACATCAAGACCTGCATTCTAAAGTCAGAAGCATCAACAAACCGAATGGGAAGGCTATGCTGATACCCCCCAATCGGGATGGAAAGCTGTAAAGTATACAATAGTGAGGGAAAAGCCGATCAAGGAATGCCCCGGGATATACCATTTCAGACACGTACAGGTGTCGAGACTTTCCAAAGCGACAACGAGAAGCCGCCATTGGTAGCTTTCCATCCGAACCCAGTCTAGTAGTAAGCGATTAAAAGACGAAAGCGTTTCGCTATTGTACTTGAATTATCGGGACAAGTTGATCCTGGGGGATAAGATTTACCGGCAGCGTCGTCTCCGATCCCTGTTCGCGTATAAAATTGTGACGACAGGGAGCGACGTGTACATTGACCGATTTGGACAATTAATTTCATTTGATATCCTAAGACTTGGAAGTCCACGGGTCTGTCCTACCCTGTTGGCATTAGGATAAAAAATTCCATGTCTCGGTATTCGAAGGACCAACTTGAGATGTGCAGACGGAGCATCAGGTAAAAGCGTTCTGAGAAATCAGGGCATGAAAACATTAGAAATCGACCGGAAGACGGACCGAGTTAGCCGATGCTCCTTCTCTTCGACCAGCGTGGTCATCTCCAGAACTTTACGTTCGCTGCCTCATACTCAAAAGACCCGCCCGGCCCTACCATCTCCCTTGACTCTCCTGTGATTTGGCTTGAGTTATACTCCATCTTGTCACCACGAATTTGAGCATCCTGTGCTTGAATGTAAGTTGAATTTTTCGCGAGGGTCTGGTGGTCCGCGATTCTGATGAAAAGTGAATAACAGTTTATTCGATTTAACCCTCAAAGAATTCCGCTCTACAGCTAGGAGATCAAAATTCCGTTACTCGCGGGATGCCCATCGCCCGAGGCAAGTGCCGGGAGGCAATGCCTAACAGCTTCTCGCACTTTCCCATACAAGTTTTAAGCGCGGAAGGTGCCAGTCAAGCTGATGCGCAGCATACTTCGGGGGAAAAATTGTCTGCCAGGAGCTTTACGGTGCCTTAGCGCCGTGTAAACTAACCAATAGATGTCGACGGATCCAAAGGCTACAGCTAGGTAATTTAAACCTTTATATTCAAGGAAGAATTATTTTGATTCATGTTCCAGTCGGATCTAAAAGCCCTAGTAGGCTTCAAATCAATAGTAGAGGATCGCGGTCGTCAATCCTAAATTTGGTTTGAAGGCCTTGACTGATGTTGGTTCAGGTTGGGGCGTAATTTACACTGAAAGTGCACGATAATCGTTGCTTCAAAGTTCACTGACAATCAAAGCCTCGGGCGTCGCGAACGCGAGATTGTGATTCTTCTCATCTCGAGTGTTACAGACACTACAGCTTTGTGGTTGATGGAAGGCTTGTTCATCAATGAACCAGGTAGGTATCAATACAGGCACATTAATCCCGTGTTCTGATGTGGGAAGCAGATACACGTGACGGGAACACGTTCCCGACACCGAGAACTAGCACAACAGCATCTCGGAGACGTCCAGTGTATCATAAAGAGCTCTGCGTCTGATCATCACCTCAGGCTTCTCTTGTCGCCCCAACGTCCGACACACTCTCATCATGTTCAATACTTCTTCTCTCCCAGGGCCTGTCACCCTTGATGCCGCGGGGCTTGTGGCCCTAGCAGACCTATCTGCTGTCGCTTTGAGGACAGCCCTGATGGGTACGGCATCCTATCTCGACATTCTTATACTTGCCCCAGGCATGCACACACAGCAATCTGCCGACGACGTTAATCGCGGCGAGTTTCCAACAACCGGCTCCATGACGAGAGGAAATATTTTCCGTGTCGAAAATCCAGCGACAGTCAGATACCTACAGGACATCAGTCGCACGGGTTGCCTTGTCACTGCCAAGGTATCTTTGAAGTCCCGATCCTGCCACACATTCATACTCCCTCTCTCTGGTATCGATATCTCTCCCATTTTCCTCGCCGGACCTCGTGCAGTCCTACTATACCTGCTCTGTCCGGTATTGACTATCATTGTCGTTGCGTTCCTTGGAGTCATCAGGGATGGGTGGGCTTTATTAGTCCTTGCGATGCTTATTTTCGCTAGAATGATCAATGTTGTCGTTATAAAGCGGAGAAGCGAAAGGGATTGGAAGGGTGCGAAAGAGGAGGGAGATCTTGACCTCTTCGTGCTCCTCAGTCAGGATCGTTGGGTCCATTTGCAGGGGTCGATAAATGACCTCAAGACGGCGACAGCAGGCCAGTGGTTGCGGGATAAGACTGCCAAAGAGAGCTTTGGCATAGGCGTCGCTACGCTGTTCGTTTATGCGTCTGCAGCTCTTGCTAGTAATGCGTCGACTCTGGGGAGCTTGCTCATCGCATGCCTGCTGCTGTCCTCCGTCGCTCTATTGGCTCTCAGCAATTACTTGACGCGATGCTTGCAGATGTACGACTGTGTGGTAGAGAAAGTCGACGGAAAAATGGTGAAATATTCACGGAGAATAGAAATGGTGAGGGAACTCATTCATAAAAGTCGGAGGAGTGATTGGGCCGAGAGGATGGAACTGGTCACGTCTGATGAACTAGCTGAGATTCTAGAGTCCATGCCACCGTCTGATGGTTCAGGGAGTCCCAAGCTGGAGAATCGATCGATTTCCTCGGATACCCTGAACTGTTAGCTAGGACGGGCATGTATTTACTTGTATCAAATATTTCTTTAATTGTACGACTAGTTCTTTCTTTTCATATCGAGGTCCCGAAGAGCTCTGGTGAAAGGGAAACCCTGTCTCGGGTCGTCGATGTAGTTCCCTATGAAATCTGATGAGAAATGAGATTGACCATGAACGAACGTTTTATGATTTTCCATTTAGCTACTTGTCAGGTCTCATGTTCCGAGAGAGCATTAACACGAGTAATGGTTCTATACCTGGGCGCGCACAGGCCATGTTCATTATTTCATTGCAAACACCAAGCCGTGAAAGGAAAATGTATTCAAAATCATTCATGACACAGAAGACGTTCTTTTCAGTCCGAGATAGTGGCGAATATAGGATTATGGATGCCTGAACGTTGCGATGAGCTTTCCACTGCAATGCTTGTAGTCGGACCGATGTACCCTCTTCCTAACAGATTTTACGCGATAACCTCCGGGACTTCTTCCTTGAATCGATGGATTTGTGCTCAAATACCCAACAACCGTGAATTGACCGTACGGTACCTCTCCTAGTACTAATGAGAACCTTGCACCCATACAGCTACCAGCTGCCAGTGGCCCATAGGACAATGCCGCAAGCAGTTATGTCACCGGCGGCCTGTATGCCATTCCACATGCGATCAGGTCAAGCAAGACAGGACGAGGTATCGACCCAAGAGACCAACCACGGAAGAGAACACAATTGTGGCGTGGGAATGTTGTGGTACTCGGACCGTGCTTTCCAAGTTCCTTTTTCAAGTTGCAGCTGCATCCTACCAAGGGGCCGCGAATATCCGCCACCGAAATTGGCTTCTCGTTATCAACATAGCGAGAGAAAATGTTGTTGTTATGTTTTTCACTCGGGGGTCTTCCCTTCGTGTTAGACTCATGCCACACTTATGTGTAGCTGCTTTTGATATCGTCGTTGTCGCATGGTGATGGCGGAAAGTTCCCTGCTATTCATATGGCTAGACGACGAAGGCTAGATCTTGAGGCATCGAGTCAGTAGGCGCAGCTATCTCCTTTTTCATTCGTCTTTGCTCATGGTCCGTTTATTACATCAGACTTGTGGAATATCCAGAGCTAGACGGCACAGTCGGCAAGGCAACATTTACTACCAGTCAGAAATCATCGTTATTCTTATTTGCAGTGTCTGTAAACTCCCTGTGTATTATGCCAGGCCTAAGCTTGTCCGAGTCCGTGTTTCAAGGAGCGTCAACCTTAGTTGAGATTTCATTTCTTCTTTGCGATCTTCTGTTCATCTTCTGATAGAAAATATGGCAACACCCTAATTTTCATGACCCATGCTTTACCGCTACCACGAATACCTGACCCTGACCCTGACCCCGTCGCACCTTTTTTGGTACAAGAGGACCCGAGAATCTGCATGCTAAACATCAGAAACGGGAAGAAGTGTATATCAAGACGAGTGCTGGCTTTGAGTTCAAGTTTGGTGTTCTGGAATCTGGAGAGCGCCACATCAGAACCATCATTCGTATAAACTGCGTCGACTATTTCCGTGTATCCGAAGCGGACTCACGCGACCCTTATATCATCTTCTATGGGACGCTTTTTTTGCAAACCACTACAGTCATGTCTACTGCTCGTGTCCGACTCTTGTCCAAATGCTGGTACTTTGCAGGCGCCTGTCTGTATTTCCTCGAGATTCTTCATTACCTCGATATCCTCCCCCAAACGGTGTTTGCCACACAAGAGCGCGTTCTATCTGCAATGCTCTCCACAGGTGCTATCACTGGCATAGCAATCTTTACCACGGTCATCCCACTACTCTTTCTCCTTTCTTCGAGACGAGATGTCTGGCGAACTATCTGGACAGACATCCTCGACGAATTTCCGCCACAGCCAATGTTTTTCGTTGGTCTCATCGTTAACGATGCAGTGTATCAGCGTGCGGCAGGAACGTCGGTGTTGGAAGGAGGGTCGGCGAGAACCGGAGTGCTGATCGCGCAGTTGTGGGCGCATATGAAATATATTGGAATTCCTCTTGCTGGATCTGTTGCGTTTACGGCATACTCTATCGTAAGGGAGCAGGCGAAAAATACGGAGAGAGCGCTGGTCAAGGCGTGAGGTAACCTCTCTGCTCTGGATCTCCAAAATGAGGGACTGACCTTTTTGTTGATGCAGCAGGTGGTGTGTAGTGAAGTTACTCTTTAGACAGGCTTTTCGCAGAAGCCTACAATGTACAACTTTTGATATTGCATATCTCTAGCATACCCTTCTCCTCTAAAAGCGACAGTCTTTCTTTTACCCATTCTCTGGAATACGGCCCTCTCCGTAAACTGAGGTCTTTGCGACACTGCGTCAATACAACCTTTAAACGACGAAACGCCGACAGTTTTGGATGAGTGAGGGCCTTGTCAAGACTGCACCATTGCGCGGCCCAGTCTTCATCTTCCATGATCACAGGCTCTCCTTCACAATGGTACGGAGGTATGACTGTCAGCGTCAGCGTCTCCAGCCTGGCGGGCTCGGCCGTGCTCAAGGAGAGAATGCACCAACCATCTCATGACCCTGATATGCCAATCACAGTAGAGATCGCATTTCATCTCGACGCGGAGAGTTGTCATAGTTAGAGGGAGCTTGTCAGGCTGCGCAGGCCAGCTTGACCATAAAGCAGGTGTATATGCTTCATCTTGTTCAGAAAGTATCCGACTGGATCGAGTGGTTCCACACACCTCCATAACGGAAACGAATGTCGAAGCTCTTCAGAGAGCTTGAACTTGCACGGACGAAGGTGCATATGGAAGACAGATACTCGGCCGGGGGATAGTTGATGTGGAGCTCATGGAGCGAATCGATGTAGATCGTTCGTAGGTCCTCCCAGCGGAAGAGTGATTCGACGACGGATTTGCTGAAGGATGTTCCGTATAAAGATATCCTCTTGATCGTCGGGAATTCTAAAGACTCAGACTCGGACTCGGAAGGCTCTCCTAGTATAGTTTGATTCTCGAAAAAGACGTTTTTCAAATCAAGATCCCTCAGACCAGGGAGACGAGAGATAAGGACGTGGAGCTGCCACGGGTTTTGAAAGAAGACGAACGAAAGGGACAGTGAGGCTAGGTTTGGGAGAGAAGGAAGGAATTTGCTACGGGAAGGGATGTGTAGTGGTGAGACGACGCCTTGGAGCTTTATCTCTTCTATGTACCCGATAATCCTTTGGAAGGAGGGGTCATCAGGATCGATGTTCATCGTTCCGTTGAATTTTAACTTTAGGGTGTGGAATAGGTGCACTCGCGTCCGGGGGCGGAAAACCCGACAGACGAAAGAACAGGCGAGTAGGGTGTCCCTATCACCCCGGAGACAGTCGATGACTGCATCGATGATTTCAGGTGGTATATAATCTGTAATCTGCAATTTGTGTAAGTTGTAGTAGCGATGTCGGGAGATCTGATAAGACTTGCGGGCAAGTTCCGGGTGGCTTTAATCGGTGCAGCTATCATGCTTGCACTACACCCTCGTTCAAACAGGATCTTCGCTTGAGGGAAATAACGACTAGTTCCTTAGACGAACTGGAGACCAACCGTGGGTCTAATAGTCAGCTTGACAAGTGGTATATGTAACGGCAAACAGGCCCAAGCCTCAAAGCGTAATTTACCAATTGTCAAATTCAAATAGGTAGTACAGCTTCCGCTGCCTCTCCGTCTGACCTCTCAGTCAATGTCGATTCTGAAGCCTTCGTATGGGTTGGTTGAACACAGTATTACAGTACATGAATCGAGGCATGGATAGCCGCCACTGAATTCATGCCTTAAACCTCGTGCGAGACCTATAACCCATAGCATGAGGACAGTATGGGAGTTAGTCCCTGGTATATTGACGACTATCCAGTAAGGTACTTCGACAATGTTTGTCTCGGTCTATAAATTATGCCATAAAACATCCTATGATATCTCCAAAAAACCCAGATTCATGACAAGTTCCCCGCGATCCTTCAAAGGCCTACGTTGATCGGAGAGCAGCCAAGAGCGATAACGCCGTTCTAAAGAAATGTAAGCGTCAAGCCAAACTGCAGAAAGATTATTACTGACGAAGCTGTTGTTTTCACAGCAGACGGTTTGGCTGCTGCATGAGGTACCGCCAACGCCAATAACGCTGATGGGGCTGCAGGTCAGACCGCTGTAGAGATATAAATTAGTTATCGGAAACGTCTGATTGAGATACAATAAACCTACACATTAGCAGTAAGGTCGCTGACGACGACTCCAAGGAGGCCAAAGAGAGTTAGAGTGCTAGTACTCAAGTCGCTCGCCTAATAATTCTGTTTAGCTGCAGTATGAAATAAATGAAGGAATGACAAACTCACGCTCTGAGTAGAATCACAGCACTGCACGGTACCACTCCCGCCGCGAGGAAGTACTGGAGAGATGACTGGGGAGACTGTGACGACCTGGTTGCCCTTAATGGCAGCGTCATCGGTTTCTTCGACATGGGGAAGGGCGGGAAGGACTGCGGAAATGACAGAAGAATCCGTAATCTGCCTGTTTGAAACAATACTAGGACTGCCTATAGGAACGACAGGGGAGATCGTGGGGGAGATCGTGACGACCTGCCTGCCCCTAATACTAACAGTACCATCGGTTTCTTCGTCAAGGCTAACGGAGGGAAGGACTGCGGAAACGGCAGAGGATTCTGTAACCTGTCTGTTGGAAACAATAGAGTTGCCTATAGGAATGACAGAGTTGACGACGGGGGTGATTGTAGTAGCCTGCTTGCCCAAAATGCCAGTAACCTCGTCTAAGGGTAGGATAGAGGAGATGAGAGGAAGGACAGCGGCGTTTGCAAAGAGAGGAAGTGCTAGGAGAGCAGTGAAAGAGCGACGAAAGAACATTGTGAAGTGAGATAAAACCGTACGGTTGTGAGAGTTAAGATTACCCACCGCTGATTCAATCCCTTATATAATTCTCTCAGTCGTGTCTCACGGACAGATCATCGGTCATTAACTAGAAGCGAAGACCTGTGCGAGTACCCACGACGAGCAGGATGAACGAATGACGCGGTGAGAAATCATCTAAGCGCCGTAGGTATACTTTCATGATATAGGGGAACCGAGCAAGCAAGCATCAGTCGAAGATAGTCTTGTTACGGCGTCAGCCCGCTTCAACTACTTACCGTTTCCAGTGGATGGCTTCCTTCGGGCGGACACTGCCATGGAGTTACCGAAAATACTTTACAGAAGTGAAGCATCTCGGGTGATGACGGATGTTGCACGCCGCCATTCCGGCTCTGCAACCCGCTCTTCAGAAAAGACTAATCCAAGCAACCAGAGAAGACAAATACTGCAATATGACGGTTCAGATTTTCGCACCGACCCAAGGACAAGCCGATGAGATACACCCTGACTGCCCGAGACCATGTTTTCGCATCGAAGCCGCAGAAGTATTGATTGAACATGCAGCCTATTGATCGTCACGAACGGCCATACTGAGCTAGGACATGCTCTGTGCGTAGTAACCTTCGAATCCGTAATTCGAAGTATTTGGAAGTTTAGAAGTTAGAACCAGAAGTCGATCATGAGATGAAAGATTTATGTTATTTGTATTCGGCTGAGATACCATTTTCTAGGAGGAAAGTAGGAAGAACATTAGCATGAGTATGTTACTGTACCGAACTTGAAGGAAGCCGTGTTTCAACCGATAAGAGTTGGCTTGCTCAAGAGTTCAACGGAGGAAGGGAGGTTGTACCACCACGCATAGAGGATATGTCGCTGGTTGGAGTTTCGGAGCCGCCGTGAGCACTAGAGATTGACACATCATATTGACGTTGATGACAAGACTCAGTCTCTTGAACAGAATCATCAGAAATTTAATATTGAGGCCAGATCCAAAACAGGTACATACGGAAACACGGCGAAAAAGCACGTTGTATTAGGGAAAGAGTATATCCGCTGATCGGTATGTCACCCAGGGTTCGCAGCCGATAATGGATACCAAGAACGACCGAGAACCGTCGCGGTGTCCGGGCTGTTACTCCTTCTAATTGGCCCTCGTAGAAAATTGCTGAAAGAGACATGGAAGACCTTCCCTTGGATATGTGCTCCAGTGATGCTTCGGAGGCGAGCATGATTATGTTCCAAGAGATCGGCTGACCGCAGAGAACGAGGTAGTCCACCAACGGATGGATACTAAAACCATCGATTGTCAAATTTCAGCGGCAAATGTAGGACAGCCAGCACTTGATTATCCGATTTGGAGAAAAAATGAAAGAACTCGTACACACGACTTTGATACTCCCCGGCAACGACGAAAGAGAGTAAGAAGTTCGAACACTATTTTCGTGGGTCGACGGAAATCTTCGCCTGGGCATGTGAAAGGGACGAGTCCTTCTATTGTCGACATCAACGATGCGGGTCTTGGATCCAGAGTCGGGGAAGGAAGACGAAAGAACACGAAACGCACTAAAAATTGGCAGCAACCAATCACGACTGATATCGCCACACTATGCTCTGTTCAGTGTCAAAGTGTCTCGATCTTTAATAGTTTGAACTACTCGCAGTATCGCATGCGCTTGGCAATGCACATCGGAGCGCAAAACTTGGACGGCATATGTCCTATCGCATGGTCGAGCTCGGTCTCTAGCATAGGCACTCTAAGCAAACGATCGATCCCAGTATATCGTCCAAGGGAAGAGCCGAGCAGGAAATCGTAAAAAGTACTAAGAGATTCACTGACACCTGAACATAGTATGAGACGCGCGACTTCAATACCGCCAGAATTTCATGATCACCCACTCCAGTTCAGAAGTCCTGCAGACATCCAGCGGCGAAGAGGAGGATGTAGCAATGAACCAGGATATAGAGATATAAGCTGAGCCAATTCGTCGTCAACATCGCGTTACTTCTGGGCATTGGCAAAGACCGATGGACAGGGTACTCGTCTATCTCAGTAGACAGTATCAATATGTCGGACAGTAACATTGTGCTGCAGGGTAACGTGAGTCCTGTTTCGTCATCAAGATAGTTTATTCTCAATCGAGCCTTGACACTGGCAGCGATACCGGGTGTATATGACAGTACATAGACCTATGAATGAGCATGAAAATCAAAAACGAAATCCTGGAGTCAAGATCAATCGCTCACCAGCATTGGGGAATGAAACGTCGACGTCATTTACTTAAGTAGCATTTGTCCGTGCGGTAGGAAATTGGAATCCTCAGTTGCCGTAGTAACTTAAAGAAAAACATGATATATCGCAGGTTCGAACATCGAGCACGACGTCAAGGACGTTGACAGAATTTATCGCTCAGACATGGTGATGGTGAAAGGGAAAGGGGGGTTTGTTTGTTGCTATGACCAAACAACTCATCCATCAGCGAATTGAACAAAAATATATACGGCCGTATAAGCCCATGGCAATGCTCGAAATGCATGGCAACGTCCGAAATAATTGCGCCGGCCTTATATGCCCATATGAAGCGTGAAGAAATGATATCCTACATGTATCCTTACGAGCATTCCCAATGTCAGGAACACATGTCAGGCTTTGAAAGGTTTCAGTACCGTTACTTAATGTCATAGGCGAGTATAACACAAGCACCCCCTTATAGCGAGTCTGTAATATCAGAGATATATTGTCATCATTTGGGGACTGCTGTATGCACTATTCTCATTGTCATTCACGGAGAGATTTGGAAATGATACATGCATTATCATGGGAACAAAATGTACATTATTTCGGACTAAAATTTATACTGTATGTTCCCCTCGTTCCTGCTCATCCCTCTTTGTTGCCAGTCGCTTTACAGAGCCGCCATCAGGAAGGGACTGGGAAAGTCGAGTCTTTCCTGTCTTGAATACACTACTAGTGAATGGAACATCAGTAGAGAATCTTGCGACAGATGGGAGAATCACTTGGTCCACCATTCCAACACAGCATTTGCCTTTGCCGCCGCAATAGGTCCAGGGGTATCCTCAAAGTAATCGATGATGTTGTTAAAGAAGACCTGATGGTCGAAATCTCCATCAACTTGTTGCCAGCCGCTCTGTGTGAATGCGATCCGAAGCTATATAACTAAGATGAGCATACAACCCTAGATAAAACATCAAAGAACCCAACTTGTACAGCCACGTATGCAATACTGCGTGCGGTTACTGACTTCAAGCCAATATTATTAGCTACACAGTGTTGCGAATTTGTCTTCTGTCGTTTGACACGAGAAGCTGGCATGTTGAGATCAATCTCATCTGCAGATCGTGGCGATGTCATGAGACATTTCCAAGCCTATAAAGATCCAGAATATAGATAAGAATCGGTTAAAAATGAGATAGAAATTTGAGTGACCTTCTGAAGGATTGGCGCCTGTGCAAAACCTTCATCGCTGTCAGTGTGGTCCTTCTCAGGGTCAGGAAACAGGAATCGAGGCCAGGATCCTGCAGTAACTGGGTACCGTGGATCACCATTCCTGATCGCTTCACGTACACTAGAAGAGATGAGAAGCCAATATACATTGTTGAGGGGTCATGCAACGTACTCCGGATCTGACCAATCATACTCGATAGGACAAAGAAAAGCCCCAGTGATGTAATGGTCGAAACCACGACCAATACGACTCTGGGTATCCAACAATTCCTCCTGCATATCTGTCAGTTTTATTGAGCGATTTATCCACTCAGGCACGTTAACCAGGAGACAATGAGTGTCAGCGGTTCTGGCAGCGCTAGCACCGTTGCTGAGCTTCAATTGAAATCGATGACTATCAGACACTAATAACTCAATATGAGGCTTACTGAGGTACAGATGTCATTAAATTCGCCAGCGGTGGTCTCATTGCCCAGGAGAATCCTTTCGATACGGGGACCCAGACTGTCAACCATTGCCTTGTAGCCTCGATGCAGTCTGTCTTGCCTGTATTATATGAGACATTGTCAACAGTTCTTGAAATATCAATGAAAAACATACTCTAATGTAGGAATAACAGAATCATCATCCTCTGAAGATGATTCATCTTCAAATTGTTGGCGCCGGACCTTCTCGTCTATGACACTCCGGACACTATCAAATGGGGACATGATATGAGGAAGCGCACGCCCCATCGATTTGAATGATTCCCTAAGGAAATATATAGAGCCGATACTAAGAAGAGAGCTATAAAGACACTCACTGATGTTTGACTTGGGGAGTACCCTTCAACACGACAACTTCTTCCTCTAACTCTGCAATGCGCCGCTTCAGAAGACCAATGTTTGAGTGGGACAGCTGAGAAGATCCAGGTAAGTTGGGAATTTGTGATTCTTGAAGTGATGCCATTGTTGCTGCTGATGCTAGTGGTTTGGCCAGGATGTCGACAGGACATGGGTATTTATAGTGAAAAAGTTGACTGCCGATTCGGAAGAACAGTCCGCATCGGAGAGAGAAAAATGTAGTTCTAGAAGTCCAGAGGCCTTGTAGGTCCGTGTCGGGCGCAATGGGCCCTCATGATGAGGGAAACTAGGAAAGTTCCAAATGAGCCGTGAGTGATCAACACTTATCACGTGGTGTATCACAGCCACTCCGACGCGTTAATCTGGTGATCGTGAGATGCCTGTATTCTACTACTCTAACTCCAACTCCGAGTCGGACCCAATGAACTTACTTATAAGACCGCTAGTCACACTGTATACTCTTTTCTCATACAATGCACCTCGTCTCACTTCTCATCTTGATCTTCCTAATGTCTGAGCTCGTTCTCCCTTTTTCCTGTGTTCCTGCTGAAGCAGGGTGTGGCCGAAAATTCAGTACATCAAAAGGACTTTCACTTCACAAGAACCGCTGCAAAGCTACTATTCAACTACGGACACAAGTGACACTGGACAAACCCCGAAAGCGCAAGAAGCATAGGCATTTGGATGATGCTGTTAATCTTATGGGAGGGGGGGAAGGGTCACTGGCACTGGATAATTTGGAGACGGTATATGCTGGGACCAGTGTTCAGGTATGTTCAACATATATTATCCTTCTTTATAACCTAACACTGCTAATTATCAGGCAACTGACTACCAAGATGTGGATATTCCAGAAGCAGCAGCATTTCCATTTCCACCTACAGGTACTCTGCCTGTACCAGCACGCCCGCAGCGTGTCCACCGACTTCCTCATCGATTTGTTGACAAACTCCCTGAAGCCGAACCTGCAGTAGTCACTGCTACTTCTGACGAACCAACACCCATCATCCCTCGAGTGCGCCTTATTGTCCATGATGCTTTCAAGACCGTGACCAATGCATTCCACATCTTCCGCTTCTTTCCAAATCGACCATCTTATGATCCTGAGGCATTGGTTTCACCACAGGACCTTGCCAACTTTCCCCAGTCCACTGAGCATGAATCTCCGACATCTGAAGGAGCCAGTGCAGTGCTACCACCACCTCCATACCCTTACTTGAGCATGAGTGTGTATCGCCTCATGCAATGGGTCAACTCTGGGAGTAATTTGAAGTCTGAAAACGAGGTTAATCGCCTCGTTAATGATGTTATTCGTGCACCAGACTTCCAGGCCGATGATTTTAACTCCAGATTCAAATTTGATGTTGGTAGAGAGCATCAGAAACTCGACGATGCCATTAACTTGCCTTCTTTGTCACAGGATGGATGGCGCGAGGCTACTGTGGATATCAAGATACCTACTGGTGGAGACCAGGCCACCGGTGGATACATCTTTTCAGTTCCGGGATTTCGGTACCGTCCTTTAGTAGAGGTCATCAAGGCGGCATTCACTGATGCTCAAGCACACTTCTTTCATTTCTCTCCATTTCGGCGTATATTTGTATCTCCACTCACCGGGCACAAAACACGAATATACGATGAATTATACACTTCGGATATGTGGCTGAATGCACAGCGAGACCTCCAACGTGCCGCAAATGAACCTGGATGCAAACTGGAGAAAGTTATTGCGGCATTGATGTTTTGGTCTGATGCGACTCACCTCGCTAGCTTTGGGACCGCCAAGGCATGGCCTTTGTACACGTTCTTTGGTAATTTGTCAAAATATATCCGTGCAAAGCCAAACTCGGGTGCATGTCATCAAACAGCATTTTTCCCTTCGGTTTGTTCCTTTCTCTACCGAGATTAATTCCGGCAACTTACAGAATTTGCCTTAGCTTCCAGACTCGATATCTGACTTCCTCCATACACTCAGCATCAGTGCAAATCAACGGAAGACCTTGCTGACCCACTGTCGGCGCGAACTCATGCATGAGGCATGGAAACTCCTTCTGGATGCCGATTTTGTACATGCCTATGTTCACGGCATTGTTCTTAAATGTGCTGATGGTGTTTATCGTCGTGTATACCCTCGAATATTCACCTATTCAGCTGACTACCCTGAGAAGTATGCTTTAATTCTTTTCATGGCTGAGTACTGCTTACATACAATTTAGAGTACTCCTTGCAAATATCCGAGACAATGGGACATGTCTATGTCCTCGCTGCCTTGTTCCCAAGAAGAAAGCTGATCAAATGGGTCTCGTTTACGATCTGAAGCTACGTTTTCGTCTTGCTCGGACATATCTATTTGATGAGATAACAAGGGCGCGTGACTTTATCTTCAATAAAGGGTATGCGGTTGGTAGTGCAGCGGTGGAGAGGTTATGTAAACCTCAGTCTATTGTTCCGACCATGGTGGGTTTATCTGGTTACCGGTATTTTAACTCAACAACAATTAACTCTATTATGATAGAATGCCTTTGTGGAGCGACTGGGATTAATGTTTAATCCCTTTCAGATGCTGGTCGTAGATCAAATGCACGAGTTTGAACTAGGCGTGTTCAAGGCAGTTCTCGTTCACTTCATCCGTGTCCTCTACGCAGCAGGTAAAACTAAAAAGGCACAGCTGGTAGAGACTTTTGATGAACGGTATGTGTTCATGTAGTAATCCCTGTCTCAATGCAAGTCTCAATTAATGTCTTTTCTCAGATTCCGACAGATTCCAACATTCGGTGTCGATACCATACGAAAGTTTGCGGACAATGTGTCTGAAATGAAGAAGCTAGGGGCTCGAGATTTTGAGGACATTCTCCAGGTGCACTGCCTTCATCATTTCTAAATGATATATCCTGATTGACTGCAGAATTTAATTCCGGTCATTGATGGTCTACTCGATGAACCATACAACTCCTTTCTTTGACACTATTTTTTCGTCTCGCTGAATGGCATGCTCTTGCTAAGCTGCGGATGCATACTGACTTAACCCTGGAGCAACTCAAGAACATTTCAACCACCCTAGGAAAAGAGCTTCGTCAATTCCGAGATTGGTCAAAGGACTTCGACACCGTGGAGCTTCCTCGAGAAGTCAACAATCGAGTACGAAGGACTGCAAAAAAATCTGAGGCCGAAGCGTCATGCAACAATGAAATACAGCCACCGCCAGTCCCAGTACCAAATCCACAACCAGGACCGCAAAAGCGGCAGCTCAACATCAACACATACAAATTCCATGCCCTTGCCGACTATGCTCCCACAATCTCCATGTTTGGTACAACTGATTCATACTCAACACAGACAGTTTGTAGTGCCTCTCAAACTCTGGAAGACAACTTCGGACTAATACTATTACATAGGGAGAATTAGCACATCGCACGGTAAAGGCATCATACGCTCGGACAAACAAAAGCTGGGCCATAAAACAAATTGCCAACCATGAGCAGCGACGGCGACATTTGCGACGCCAGCTTGGTACAGTGCGTGGCATGGAAAATGTCTATCCAATAAAATATTCAAAGAAGGACTCACGCAAATCGGGCTGCGCCGAGCTTCATCATATTATATCGGAGTCTCGAAAATACCGACATGATATCATCTCCTTCGTTCACCAAAATGGCCAAGATCCTGCTAAGACTGTGAGTACACAGAGTTTATTTCGACTTGATGTTTCACGGCAGGGTTTTGCTACAGGGATTTATTTTCAAGCTCAAGAATCATTTACTCACCCACTTGCTTGGCCATGATTTTGATGGCGATGACGAGACATACTCTGATGTGCAGCGGGCATCTGTTCACATAATCGGCAACCGAATATACGCTCATAAAACAATGAGAATCAATTATACCTCATATGATATGCGACGCGATCAAGATTCGATTAACCCTCGAACACATAGCGATGTCATGATGGTTTCTCCCGAGACTGGCGCTCATGCCCACCCATTCTGGTACGCTCGAGTCCTTGGCATTTTCCATGTACAGGTATGCCATACAGGACCTGGGGCCTGTAGCCATGCTGTCCAGAACATGGAGTTCCTGTGGGTTCGATGGTATGGGACAGAGCCGGGCTATAGATGGGGATTCAAGAGAGCTCGCCTTCCCAAAATCGGATTTGTACCTGTAGATGATGAGGGTGCTTTCGGTTTTCTGGATCCGTCCCTGGTTCTCCGAGCATGTCATTTGGCTCCTGTGTTTTCATCTGGTCGTACTCGAACACTTCTTGATTTTTCCCCATCAGCTGCGAGACATCCGAGAGAAGACGAAGATTGGGTGAATTACTATGTTATGATGTGAGTTGAATGGGCCTTTCTAGCTAACTGGTGACTCATCTTGTGGTCAAGCTTTGTTGACAGAGACATGTGCATGCGCTATCTTGGTGGTGGCATTGGACACGGTGCTGACCCGAATCTCAAAGACAATGATAGCAGAAGAGAAGCCGAGACCACAGACAAAATGGGAAACGACGAGCGAGATGATGAAGCTTCTGTGGGTGAAGAGACAGAGGAAGACGATGAAGATGGTGGCGAGGATCAATGCTCCGAAGACAGCGGGGACAGTGAAGGTTTTTCTGAAGATGGTGCCGATTCCGACTCCGGTGCATCTGTAGAGTCGGGCTACTTTGACGTTGAAGATACGGGATTTGCTGACTTGTAGCACAGTTATATGCCAATAGAATCACTAGTGCCGTTTAACAACCAGTCTGTGTGAGTCAGACTGCATCATACTGAGCTTCTAGTAGTGTTATACGAGCCGACAATAATCCTGTACAGTATCGAATGCCAGATAATCATTACGATGGGTTCCCACTAGCGTACGAGAAAGTTGCAAGCTTATGACTTGACCATAAGACCTTATAAGACCTGGACATTCGGAATAATAATTCTGCCGGACCGTGGTCGCCGCAACCCTCGGAAACTTTTTTCCCAATCTGCTGATGTCATCATCGACCTCAAGCCTTTCTGCGTACTTCGCGCACACTGGGAACAGTATTCTGGCTCGGGACGCGGTCGTATTTTCCATCATTGGCCAAATCAACTTGGTTCGTCAGAGTCCAGACTAGTTTTTACTGTCTTTCCTGTGTCCCGATTATTTCGACAATTACAGGGTCTACTTTTGATAATCGGCGACGAGCATGAAGGTTGGTTTGGGTTACAATTCATGTAGAAGAATATCTTATGTATCTGGATTCTGTACTTAATGTGACCGGTAGCTAGGACAGTTTCATGTCCTCCCTAAAGTCTGACATCGATGGCGATACTGGACAATCCTAGCCATGTTGGCGTCGGCTACCGTATGCCGAGGCTCCTAGAACGAGTACAAAAGTGACAGGAAATCCTCGCCCATTAACGGAATCCATGATATAGGAATCTAATTGACCGCTTGAACAGTAGCCTGGGTACTGCTCTTCAGGACCTCATGAGCTATTTATTTTATTGATAAGAAATGACACTACGCGGACGACGGTCCAGCGTACTAGTATACACAGGTCATATCATGCATTGATATCGAAACAATTCACGGAAATGAAAGAAAAGTATCACGGGCGAGGCCATTCTACCCAAACGATCATATTCTTTCTCCCATTAGACGACGTCCAATATAAATTCCCTGTTAATTGATAGGGTGACAGCTAAGATGTCGACGGAGATATCTTGTGCCGAGCGTCTCTAAGTATCGCAGATAAACCCGAGTGGCCTAAAGTAAATACCACAGCACAAGCTATCAGGTAAACGTTAAATCCTCCCATTATTTAGTGAAAATCATCATAGTATTCGACGGTGTCCACCTCAAGAAATTTCTTCTCAAGCAGGAGCGGTAATCTTCCCTCCACCCAAGTCTTGCAGTACGATCCTCTCCATGGACTGTGGTCGCCAACATATGGTCTAAATGTGACCTTCAAGCAATGGAATGTCGACGATTTTAAACGAGCGAGAGCCTTATCTAGGCTGGTCCACTGCGCTGCCCAGTCTTCGTCTTGCAGGTAATCGTTGTTCCCCATGTGGTCGTATGGGGGTATGATTGTCAGCATCATCGTCTCCAGCCTGATGGTCCCATCCGGTCCAGATAGAGAATCAAGTAACCATCTCATGACCTTGACATGCCAACCCCACCGCTCATGACATTTTATCACGATATGCAGTGTCTGCATAGTGAGCGGCAGTCTATCAAGTTGTGTTGGCCAGCTCGAAAGCCGGCCGGGCGTATAGACTTCAGTTCGGTCAGCAAGCAGTAACGATAGAAAAAAGTGACACTTACGAGTTCTACGGATATAAAGATCCAGTCTCCTCAAAGACCCTGCCGTAGCACGGAGGAAAGTGCAAATAGAGGGAAGGTATTCGCCAGGTGGATACTTGATACAAAGCTTGCGAAGAGAATTGACATAAATTGTTCGCAGGTCTTGGCGATCGGTGATCAAGTCAACGATAGATGCGTGGAACGATGTTCCATACATTGATATCGCCTCGATCTTGGGGGAAGGCTCCACAGAGGTCCGATGGTCGGGTATGGTGTAGGATTCACTCGAGTCAAAAAATACATTATTCAAGGCGAGACTGGTCAGTCGGGAAAGTGGGTAAATAATGGTGTGTAGGTGAGATGCATCCCGTAGATGCATCGTCGAAAGGTAGAGAAATGTCAGGTTAGTCAGAGAGAACAGGAACGTCGTAAATCTGGGTAGGAAGTCGGAGGCGTGACGGTTGGCATAATTAGTAGGCCAGTGCAGCTTTATCCCATGGATGTAATGGAGTACATTCTTGGAGGTAGAATCGTGTAGAAGGGATACTTTCCGGTTGGTGTCTGTAATGGAGACGACGCGAAAGAGGTGTACACGTGTTCGAGGGTAAAAAAGTCGGCAGACCAAAGAGCACATGAGGAGAGCATCCTTATCATCTTGGAGATGATCTATGATTTCGTCGATAAGTTCAGGTGGTATGTAGGTTGTAATCTGCGATTGTGATCAATGGATTGAGATACTCTGAGTGAACACAGATACCAAGGTGTCACGTACAGAATATGTTGGACTGTTTTCCTCTACCCGGGCCGTCTTTGCTGCAAGAGTATTACGACGATGAGATATAGAATTTAGAGAAATATGCCCAGAATCCATCGTCACTGAGTAATGAACACTAAGTGCCTGTCACTGAGGAAATGAAGTGTAGAGTGGAAGACTGGTTTGATTCGCCATCTCCGCTTCGTAGGATACGGCTCCGAGTCAAATTTCCGGCCCGAGTTCCGAAGTATCAACTACTGCCAGACCGTGACTGTTTTCATCAAGGACAAACTCTTCTAACATATCTTGAAGCTCTAGATTAAAGTTTTAGAAAACTTTACCAATCCACCAGATGTGTTCTTTTTATTTCTTAAAAAGAACCGTGTTCTAATTTTTGGTTCCAGAATCCGAATTTCTGTGTGGGCTCTCGGACAGCAATGGCGCTTTCTCGACTAGCCAAGACCTTGATTTTATTTCGAATCGTGCTCGGATCATCGCTTTGCTGTGCGGGAGAGTCGTCACTCACCATCCCCATTACACGAAAGTGCACAACACTTGTAGATCCGTATCTTAGTGCTCGAAAGTCTCATAGGTGGCTGAAAACAGCAGATTTGGTCCTGTCTCGATGCCCAGCAATCTCTCATGACCACTGTCCATCGTATCCCTGCCGATGCTCTTTTGCATATATTCCGAAAACTGGTGTGTACGGTCGAAAAGTGCTGTCTTCTCCCTCGTGGCCTAGCCTAGATATTCGGACAGGTGTACTGTTGGAATATAGTTACCACATCTCCCCACTTATGGTCCAACGTCCGTGATGGGTTCAAGTCTTTATCATCAAGGACTCCGAGATTGTTCAAAGGACATTGGAGCTTTCATGCGAATGTTCGCTTCACCTAGAGCTCGATTTTTGCGGCTGCGGTTGTTATGACCGGACATTCCTACGCCAAGTCATCGCTCTGATAGTACACAAATCGTTCTGATGGAAAAGCGTGAGTTTCAGTGAACATGGATTCCGGGAATCCATTCTCTGGCGTCTATGGGCGTTTGCCGCAGCTTCGTTCCTTGAGAGCAGTTCCAAATGACGAAGTTCATAGTTGCGAGGGCCAGATCCCCTCGAAAAGGTTATCGGGGTCTGACGGGGATTATAGGAACGAAATGAATGTAGTCACCTCACCTTCCGCTTGTCGGGTGCAAAACAGGGAACAGGATCTCGCATGGTCAACCAAAATTCCTCGTGCCCGCAATAACTCGCACAGATGCCCATGCTGTTTATCAAACCGTCCACACCACCTATTACCGATGCCTACAATAGCAATAAATAGTAAAAAATGCAAGTGAGATATTGGACGATGCAATGCAGCAGCTCGCAAGTGAACAGCAGATCTAAATGTAGGGCCAAGTAAGCCATGTAAAGCATCCAGATGAAATAATGGTATGTGGAATCCTGAAATGGAAAATAAGTATAATCATCTTCACTAACGATCTCGCCTCGAGATACTGGGCCCGAGTTGCCCGCCATCCAGTTCCGATATCGTGGATGTTCCTAGCCCATTCTTTGCAGCTCCCATCCCCGCCACCATTACAGGGTTCGCCTGTCTCGGGCTCGTGGGGCTGACGAGACTCATCAGACTTCCTGAGCTTGTCCTTCTCGGTATATATGGTCTTGGTGCCGCCGTGGGCGATGTAGGTTGCTCCTCAGTCGGCGTCCCCGGATTCGAATGCGAGTTGGAGCTTGAATGTGGTAGCTCAAGCGAGAAATCTTCCACGCTCCGAGGAGGCGGTCGTTCGACCATTGCTTCAAGGAGCTTAAGAAGGCATGATGAGCGAAAGGACAAAAATAGACGATGGAATGATGCCTACCTCCTTACGCAACTCCTCTCCGGCATACTCCCCTTCCATTTCTTCGGGTCCTAAAAGAACTGTTCCCTTGCGAAACACTTCTCCCTCCTCCTCGACCCAGATACGAGACCTGATCATAGACATAAGGGCTAGTGACGAAAGTGAGGTAAGAAGTTCAATACCGATTCGTCTCCTTGCCTTTCTCATCCTCACCCTCCTCTTCACCTCTCGGTTCAACAGGAGGGAATCTTGGCCCTTCCCCATCTTCGGCATCATCCTCCGAAATGAGAAATGCGGCGGTCGGACTGAGCACCTTTTCATGCACAGGCTCCGCACGTCCCTTGCCCTTATCCACTCGCGGCGTGCCGATTTCCTCCACTTCTTCCTCATCCGCGGGCTCTTCGGTGGGGGGTTCATCATGAGGTGAGGCACTGACGGCCACAGATCCGATGCCGTTCGTCGCGGGTATCACCAGCCCAAGTCCAATGGGTCTACTGGGCACTTTGGCAAGTAGATTGGTTAACTGATCGTTGATACCCAACAGTTCTTCCATCCGTCCACCATCACCTTCTTCCTCTATCACTTGTGATAGCTCGCTTACCAAGGACCTGGCACGAGCAGCGAGTTCTGAGGCTGAAGGCTTGCTAGAAGTCTGTCGGGCGGAGAGTGTGAATGAAGCTGTGCTTGGAGAAAGCAGGTACGATGGCAGCGGGGATGGCGTCGGAAGAGAGGGCGGGCTTAGGTGAGGTGTATTCAGTGGTGATGGCTCCGCAGGGTTTAGCAGGTTCTGAAGCTGGGCGACACATGAGCGCGCGCGTACTACGACATCAGTCTCAATCTATGAGAGATGGGTTAGAATTGTAAGGGGGGTGTAGATGACAGTGTTTATCTCTTACCTTTCTCTCTTCTCCTTCCCTAATACCTCTTGCCAACTCGCTGTCCTCGATCAAGCCCCATAGACCTTTATTTCTTCCAATGCCGCCTTCCGCAGAGCCGTTCTCTTGGTCTGCTACTGATCAGATGGTCAATACAAATCAAGTTCATTAGTAAAGCCAGAGTCACCTTCTCCTCGCTTAGCCTCTGCCTCCTCCGTATTGCGCACACACCAACCAAGAATCTCTCGGCAGCAACCCGCAAATTCCTCTCTTCCGGGAGGTACATCAAGGTCTAAGCATCGCATCGTGTGATTGGATTTCAGGCCCTGTACGACAGATGAGTTAACCGCTCAATCGATATTACGAGAAGTACTCCAAAAAAGAAGATGGTGTCAAAAAATATGGGAATGCTAACCTTATTTAGTGCCCACACTCCTGCTAGATCCAACTCGTTCCTCGTCAAATCCAGATGCAACAACGAACTCGACTCTGGCAGGAATTCTGCCAGTGCAATAGCCCCGGGAGACGTTAGACCCGTAGAAGAAAGGAAGAGTCGTTTCAGAGAAGCATTCAATGTGAATGCCGTGCGAAGCGAAGTTATCTGACATGGGGATAAGAAGTGTATTTACGAACAAGTATAAGCCTTACCCCGTCTAGTGCAGGCCCTGCACACGGATTCTTCGATAGGTCTAGCGTTTCCAGCGACGAATTATACTTGAGTGCCTCCGCTATAGCGACTAGCCCTGCTACGTCAAGTTTGTTCTCGCTCAAGTTCAGCACTTTGAGCGTCCTGTTCCGCTTTAGGACCTGAGCAATATACATTATCCCCCCACGAAGCTCGTTCCCCTTTAAATCCAACGTCCTTAAAGCACCAATCCTTGGCAGCGTGTCAAGCGCGCGAACTTTGATGAGGAGGGCCGCAGAAGGCCCCCACTCTTCCTTGACATTGTTCGTAGTCACCCCTCCTTGTGAACTTGAGGTAATCATAGGAATCGCAGGTGACGTTTGGGTACGCTTCGCACGCGGTACGTATGGCGTATACGTTGTCTGGACATTTGTCGTGGGGTGCTTCGGTGGCGGTGGAAGCGGCCCGTTTTTCAGTTGGATTGTGGCGGTGGTGGGGAAGCCGGAATTAGTGGGAGTAGATGGAGTTGACGTCGCGCTTGCTGTGGTTGTTGGTACAACATCAGGATAATCCCTGATCATCAGCGCAAGTGCTACGGCCCCCGTGGGGTTGATCCTGTTGTACCGCAGGGATATATTACGAAGGTTGGAAGTCCGTACGGCGCGGGAGAGTGTTTCGAGGGCTCCGGGACGAAGGGAACAATCGTCGAGTCGAAGGGTAACAAGGGTGGTCAAGGCAGCTACAAGTAGCTCGACGCTCTTCTTATCGAGCGCGTTCTGGCTAAGATCCAGAAACTCAAGCGACGCTGACTTGGCGGCAAAGGCAGCAATCAGACGGAAAGCAGCCGTTTTCATCCGTCTGTTTGAGACGACAGAGAGAAAAGTGAGAGTGTTCGGTATGAGGAGAGCGTGCAGCATCGGTTTGAGGATCTATAGGAACTTAGCGATGAGCAAACATAGTGGAATTATACATACGTTTTCATCCAAATCACATTCCTTGAACACGAGTCTTCGCAGGCCCCACTCGATGGTAAATACATCGCCCAACACTGTCGCCTTACCAGGCGTCAGTTGTACCCCAGAAAAGTCCACTATTCGAGGATGTGAGCCATTTGCCTTCTGTAAAGATAGGTTAAAGAGAACTAAAAATCACATTAAGCAATCACCTTGAAGGCAGCACTAATCAGCGGATCTGGCACCTCTTCGCAGCCCGCGCAGCATTCTCGCCAGAACGACTCGACCTTGTCCATTGTCCAGCCATCTCCTCGTATTACCCGTCTTCTTCTTTCTTGTTCCCGCTCCTCCACTGCCTTCTTCTCCTCCCGAACACCAGGTCCACTTGGCGGGCTAAAGCTCGATATTGGATAGACAATGCTCAGTTCCGGTAGGATGAAATGTGCTCGCTTGAGAACCGTCTTCTCGCTGACATTATCTTTAGTAGAGTCAGGCAATAGCCGACTGAGCCTCGACAATGAGAATAATGAGGGTGGGGCTGGTGGCGGACGTTTGAGGATCGACTTTCCAGGGATTGGGATCGTCACAGCTGAGGACGACGGGGAAGAAGTCATCGCGACGCTGAAATATTTTGACGCAAGATCCCACAGACAATCGTCGTGGGCGCGATGAAGATGATTTTTAGTCACTCATACGACCGAGTTGGAAGAGAGGAGCGAATTGTTTGGCTGCGCCTTCGATGAACGCATTGACACGTGCGTGATTATTCTTGATCTGGATCAGATTTCAGCGACTTCAGGGCCATCAAACCCGCATTTACTTCATTCTCTGCCTTGTCAAGCGCAAAAAAATAAGGAGACATTTCCAACTGCTTGGAGAAAAGTCGGTCCCAAGATACTGTCTGAACAAATCGGCCTAGCCCTTTGCTATGGGCCGTTTTGCCGTGCCGACCTTATAATTCGAAGTGATGCGGTGAAATGGAAGGGAAGGTGTCGTGCATTCTACATGGAAAGGTTTAATCGTTGTATGGCCTTGTGCTTTTTGGAGACCGTCATAGTGCTTGCCATGTGAAGTCAAATCATAAATGGTCTAAGGCGGAATTTGGCTAGATAAAATACCGCCATTGAACAAATGAACACCTGAGTCTGAGGATGTCCGCCTCAGTTTATTCAACATAAGCCCAAATCTGGGCTGGTGAACTTTGGTCTGCAGGTAAATTTTAAAATTCAGAGGTCTAGTCAGACTACAGTACTCAGCATCAGGGACATCAAAAGAACAGTACTAAATTTACAAAGAGCATATGGCAAACATCATGGAGTCAGTTTTCAGCCACAGAACACTTCGAGAAAGTATGTGCGCCAAGTAGGGAAAGAAGGTCATCTTTCTCTGCGCCTGTCCGTACCACAGTATAAAACATCAGACCGACGGTTCGTCCCTCATTTGACCATGGAGCGACATCCTTACTAGAATAGACATAGCACGACGGTTCCCTTTCAAAGCTCGCATGATGCCGGCACAGTGGACACTATGTTTGTAGTGCATTTGGGATACACAGTTAGACAGTAAAAAGTAGAATACGCAAAAGAAATCGATTCGGTCAAAGTAGACCTAAAGCCGACATGCAGTATGCCAAGGCTTGGTACACCTTAGAGGCCGCCAGTCCGCACGCACGCAACAGTGCCGCAGCTCACATTATGCAGTATATTACGCAGTCAATGCAAGTGTTGCCCAGCGGCTCCAGTCAGTAGCGCATTGACACACTCCGAAGAGTTGAGAACTTTAGGTCAACGAGCGGCAACTGCAATTGATTAAAAATACCTCAGAAGGGCTCTCGCACGTCCTTCAAGCTCTTTACTACTCGTGCATCGTGCAGAGGTTCTCTTTCGCATATGCTTCTCTTGGCGAATATATCAAAGACCAGCTGTCAACGAAGAGGCTTTTGCGACTATCGGTTTCCCTGCGGCAATTTTTTTTCCATCCGGGAGGGAAGATGTTCACCCGAATGGCACCAGGCGCGATTGTTAACCAGAAGAGAACCGGTGTACAATGCCGCGGCCATATGGCGCGCGTATATAGTTATACGGTCGTAACATTTGGTTTAAAGGGTCTAGGAATGCGATACTCTGATCTAGCAGCCACATCAGAAAGAATGTCAATATCACAAATCCATACGCACCTCTTGAAAAAACAGAGTTCTCACACAGTCGTGAATATGTTGAGCGGAGCTCGACAACAGATGCATATTCCATTGCTCATTATCTGAAGAAAGCCAGAACATGGATTTCTGGGTGCATACAAGGGTTAATACGCCAAAACCGAGAAAGAACAAACCAAAAATATATCCACCGCATTGTGATAAGCTTTACGCGCCAATGATTTCCTGGTGAGGCCTATGGAGTCTCGAGCCATAAAACACAGAGCGTCTGCATCGCTCGAGTAGAACTGGCTGGCTAAGGTAGCGCAACTTTGAGAATTCATCAGGGTACAGATGTGCTGTGGACTTTTCAGTAAACGCACAATTCTATGCATGTAAATAAAAGTTGTTACCTGTGCCCTACCTACCCAACGTGGCAGTTCCAAATCTGAGAACTGCCTAAAGATGAATCCACGTCGCTATTGACGCATATTCCCGTCCTTTTATACCCTGACTGAAGACGTGCCCCTGCATCTTTGAGGGAAAATCAATAACGTAGCACGGGAGATGGACGAAGAAATTTGCCTTAATTGACGGTGCATCGCTTCTCTGGAGGTGTCAGATAGGGAAAGCGAAGTAAGTAATTACTGGAGGTCGAACGAGTAGCGGATAAAGTTGCAAACGGCCCATTTCGAAATGGGGAAGTCATGACATCATGTCACAGCCACAGCATTCGAGACCGGCCCGCAAAAGATCATACCGGCCCGGAATTACCGAATTATTTACCTGAGCTGTATCAGCGGAGGTGGCCAATAAATCCAGTTTATCAGTTTATCAGTTTAACACAGCGACAGGCGTTGTAGTCGGTTGGACAGGCAACCCACGCACAGCAGGGACGCAGGCAAACCTTCAGTAGTCTTTTCAAAGGCGTTATTCACTGCAATTAGTCCAATGTAATAAGGTAGAGGAATTATGAACAAGATATTTTAACGACTGTGCAAAAGACGTGCGTCAATGATGAGGAAGTGCTACTTGTCCTTCTTCTTAGATTTCCGTACGTATTTACCCCTCCTCGACTCTGAGTACGTACACTCAATATTCAGCGTAGTACAGCTCCTAAGTCATAAACTTGTAAGCGCTAGCCGAAATGAAAAGAAACGAAGAAACGCACTCGCACCGCTCTCCAGAAACGCCTACACATTTATTCTTCTTCGACCTGCAGTGGTTGCAAGCAACTGACTTCACCCTGGGCTCTCCTTTGGGCTTTGATTTGGAAGAGTTCCGTGATAGTTGACCAGAGTCCGTCTCTGGGAGCATGTGGTACGGGGCGTTAGAGGGGCCCGCTTCGGAGCTGTCGTTGGGGACATAAACAAAAAATCGAGGGCTAGTTGACACGTCAGCCGTATCTGGAGATCCTGCATGTGATCCGGTGCCGTCGGCTATAGGCTGGGAATCGTTGAAATGAATGTGTTCTTCAGGTACCTGCGTTTCAGACGGATATACACCAAAGTCCGAAAAGATGTCGGGACGGGAAGATGGATCAAAATCAAGTTGGGGGTCATTACTGTCGTGAAGAAATAGCGTAGACTCTAGTTGTGTCTAAGATGAATGTTACTACTTGACTGTACGCATATGGAGCAAAACTCACCGAAATTCCTGGAGTTGCTATTCGATTTAAATGAGGTAGCTCCCCTGCGGACGAAGCAGGACTATTATATGGCTGCCAGCGTTGCTCATTCGTCGGTACGCTCTGGGTGACATTTGGATCGCTGTGATTATAATGACTGTAAGCCGGCAGACTGGTGCGCGTAGGATAAGGCATCGGCATCGAGCCTGTAGCGAGCTGTGCCAAGTTCTCAAAACTTGGGCGTCGCGAAGAATGGTACGAGCTCGAGGCAGCGTCGGACAGCTGCTCATTCTGGCCATAAGCCCCTTGCCAACTAAGACGCTTCACGTCAGGTCTTCCATCGCTAGAATGGGTCACGATGTCATACAGGCTTCGGTGCGTCCAGTAATCGGATGGTAATGAGTTACGACGTTGAGACACAATGTCAGGTATCGATGATGGGTACGGCCCCGAGGCGGGTGACGATTCGAAGCCAGGATCGTAAGCTTCAAGATTCGGATAGTGTACCTAAGAGCAATGGGCAAATAAGACGGGAAATTGAAGCAAAACTGGATGAAAGGCGAAGCATACCTCTGACCCATGACTACTTCCAGCGTCGGACATACGATAGTCGGAGGGAGGAATGCTGGTAGAAACGTTTTGAAGCGGGGATTGATTCCATCCATACCCTGAGATTTCTCCCAAAGAAGGGCCTAACCATGAGAAATTGACACCCGGCAATCCAGCTTGACCGAACCAGTCGTTCTCTGCGACTTCCTCTTCGAATCCAGGCTCCAAATCGAATACCAGCAAGTTCTCCCCATCTTGCAACGACCGGTCGTTGAAAGGATCGTTAGACATACTGAAGGAAAGGGGAAGAAAAGAAACAGAGGAGATTAGCGAGGAAGAATTACTGAGAGAAAGACCGAGAGAAAGCGAGTAGTTATAAGGAATACAAGACAGCAGGCGGGGACCTTATGCTGTTGTCATTTTCCCTTGTATCTGTTATCCCCGTCAGCTTGCAAACGAGGGTCAACATGGACCCACCGGAACATCGAGCATTGCGACCTTGTCTTTCGGTGTCGTGTGAACAGACTGGAAGGATAGCACGGAAGCAAAGCACATCAGGCCCGCAGACTATAGTGAAGAACAACATCCTTTCGTAAGTGCAGCAGTAGAAAGAACAAAGGTCAATTGAATTGAGGC
>JAUEPR010000090.1:0-169898 GCA_030435655.1 Armillaria novae-zelandiae | reverse complement strand
AGTGGTCGGTGCTGTGCCTGTCATCGCTTGCACTGTGGGTGGGCATGGGATTGACCTGTCCACGTACCCCCAGAGGCCTTTGCCACTGATGATCTCAGTGACTTTGATCCTCCATGATGTGAGGTTCTTCCCATTGAATTGGGAGGCTTCGGGGAGTTGAGTAATGGATGGGCTAGTCGTCGACGTGTTTAGGGTTACAGTTTTTCATGTGGGGTGTTGTGGGTATTGAGTCACTCTTGTGGGTACATTGGTATCGCCATCTTTGTAAGCTTTGGACAAAGATAGCAGCTGGCTACGAATGTATGCAGTAGATTGTACCCCTGAGCGATGCGTAATCTTGATTCGGCACGAACCATACTCTTATCGCAGGGATGAGCTGGTAGGATCGAAGATGGAAGGTAGAGAGGAAGCGAATAAGCAGGAAATGATGGGCCTTTGCCTTGATTATCTCAGATTCTTAGTGTTCGAAACGGTTGGTATGTGTGTTTCTTGGACCACAAACCATGATTCGATGCTGCGATGAAGTCGGTTAGACTTTTCGAGGACTTGCACTCGCTGAAGATTGTGGAATGAGCTCCAAGCTCCTTGTTTAGACGAGAGATTCTCCGCCTATAGAACTCTTAATAAGATTTGTGAATCATAATATCATTTTGAACACGTACTGAGATGATTCTAGCTGGATGCCTTGAGAGATCATACCCTTCGTGATGTTGTATGTAAAGCATCTCCATCGAGCCCAGCGATCTCGTCTTGGGCATCTTCCCGGGCTAATTGAAGACGCATCGCAGCTTCTGTTGTACCTGAAGGCTGTCAGTTTCATGATATCTCAGCTGTACATCAGTACTGACTGGCGACGGTCCGAGCAAACGGATTAGGCTTATTCCTATCAACCTCCCAAGCCTCCACCATTTCAGTCCATTTCACAACATCACTCTGAGGAAGAGATGCTGTAAAGTTTGAACCGATCTTCATGCTCGGAAGCCTTGGGCACGGCGTCCTTAATTTTACGAAGCAGGGTGTCACCTAGGATAGCATTACTAATTGTTGCTAAATATAAATGAGACAGTGTACATACCTTGCGACACATTTTTCTGCCAATTGAAATCTCCAAAATGTTGATCCAGTTTTTCACGTCGATGGCCAGGACCCATCTCTCTCGTTGAGGCAGCAACACCGTTAGAAATTGCCCAACTGCATTCCGGTGCTTCTCCATCATTCTCGCCGACATGTATGTGGAAACTCATACAATACTTCTCCTGGCAATCCTTGATATGGCCCGGCAGATGAAACTTGGGAACCAGATAAACCTTCTTGGGTATTTTTGGTCGCATGACATCGCTGTAAATGTTGATCCGCTCTTCAAGATTAATGGACCATTGACACGCAATATCGTAAGATGTTACGATCCACGGACACCATCGAAAACGTCTGACGGCGGTTAGGTAGCAAATCCATTTCAACTTGACTATAAGAATATATTTGAGAACATAGCATAACATGGTACAGGGAGGAAGCTCACGTCTCACCAACATGTAGATCCACTGTACATAAGGGAAGCTTCAATTCATGATGTGTACACACCACGCCGCCTACTCCACTAGCTGCCAGATCTTGTTCGGATGCGACTTCTCTTGTCACCTTTGGCCGCTTCATGGTTGCTACATGAGCTCGGAGGTTGAATGATTGGTTATCGAAGTCCTTCAGATGCTTGTGAAACATTTCGGTGTCCACAAAATATGCAGTCCCTTGCTGAGGCCTGGATCCTTGTCTTCGCTCGAAACATTGAACCTTTCCAGCCGGAAATTTGCATCCATCCCAACGTAAAGGGTATCTTCCCATGCGTTGGAGCTAAATTGATATTAGTTGATGGTCTCGAGGCCAAGGGAAGGCACGTACCCATCAGGATCTACATGTTCTGGTATATTAACCCCAGGACGTGGACATGCCAGGCACTCTAGGCACATGATCCTGGCTTGGCAGCCTTCCATCCACCGGCTCATTACCAATGCCTGCCCTTTTCAGAAGTCGAATGAAAGACCATTCGCGTACTACGTGGATGAAAGCATCAAAATTATCCTAGATAATTGGTTAGTCAGATCTGTGTATAGAGGGATTGTATTCTTACAGAGGGAGCCATGATACCTGTATTATTGGTTAAGCAACAAGGGAATGGTAATACTCGTACGCTGATATCTTTCCCATGAAAGTAAGCATTTGAAACTGTTCTAAAGCAGCAGTTGTGATGGCAGTATGTGGCTCCGTATCTGTGGCCGGGAAAAGCCATGATCCATGGAGCTGCAGGGCAAACAATGTCTCCGCATGCAGCTACAGAAATCGAGGGACATCATGGATGCCATTGGTGTCATGATGGTAAAACGATTACCGAATGCTGCTTGGATGCGGGCATACTTCTCCAGTGAGATGCCCTACTTGATACTGCAGCCCAAGCTCACGAAGGGGAACTTTATCAAAGTAAACTGTTCCAATGCTGCCAAATCTATTAATGGCTGATATATCAAAAGACAATGGCGTACATACCTGATCACATGGGTCGGACATGCTGCATGTAATGAAACGATACAGACGCAAAACAACCTTCCATCTCTGCAGGTGATACAGCGGAAGGGGCAATCTGTATCCTCACAGCCAGGCGCCACGCAGTGATTCTGTGAGAGAGCATCCCCGCCCTCCCTTCTCAAACTTTCTGCGATGTATTCGTCCACGTGCGCACTGAACGTTAGGAGAGGGTTGTACTAGTAGCAAATTAGATACTGTAATTGATGCGAGATTATAGTGAATGTTCTCACCGTGCAAATACGCCATCAGGGGCTGTTGCAATATCTTCAATGTCACCAGCCATGGCCAAGGTGTATGCTTCAGGATCTAAATGATATTCATCATAGGGAGCCGTGTCATCCTGGTCCTCGAAGTCATCGGATCCAGGTAGGAGTTCAGGGAGATCATTGAAATCTCCAGTGGCCCTCCGTTTTCGTTTCTGGGGAGATACCGGAAGACGGACAAAGCCATGCTTGACAGAGGAACTACGCGTCGATGGTCCTGCAAACACCAAGAATGGTGATGATGATGGCAGTGAGCTGGGGCAGTATCGGTTGGGTCAGCATACAGCTCAATGGAGTGACTGTTCCACCCAATACGGCACTGTTTGAGTTTTGCCTTGGGATTGAAGGACAGCCATCGACGGCCTGTGACAAGCTGGGAAGATGCTGAGGCAGATGTGTAGAAGGTGCTGGTATAGTGTATGGATATTAGCCAGGATATATAGGAAGAAAATACTGAGTTCCTTAAGAGTGGCCTGCCATTGTAGCTCGTTATCTATCTCATATGAACGGTCTTGCAATGTCTAGAACTGAAGTAAATCAGATTGAATTAATACCGTCTATATGCAATATCTAGGTCTGCCAGTGAAGCCTGTAACGTCGAATGTGTGTGCTACGAGCTAGGCGTCTCGTGCGACACTCTTCAGAATCCTTCCACCGCGGAGATGTGCTTGAACTGCACACTTGCAAGCCTCGACTGCCTTCGATTTTGGATCTCCTCGCAGTAGGTCTTTTGAAGAGGTCGATTCGTGGCAAGTGTGTCTTGGTGGGTTGACACGTCGACCGTCGGAAATCGGGTGGGCCAGGTGGATGAACCTTAGGCTCCACAGCAGCGATAGCTTGATTGCGGGCATCTGGGTCTAGAGTGTCAAGAGCCATTGAAGAGCATACCGGACATGCTGTAGAATTGAAAGTCAGAACAAACTTAAGAAGAAAAACTCTTTGCACCTGACGGTGGTCCATCAACCCATTATCACTACGATCCTGTGGTGGCCAGTACAGGACATGCTGTTCCCATATGGCCTCAAACCATACATCGCTGAAAGCTGCAAAGTCGCCAGTTTTGAGGAAGTGAAAGTAGACCATGTTTTTTGCAAGATACTCTAGCTCATTGCATCCAAAACCTGTCTGATAAGGGAAGGGAAGAGGTGAGGATGTAGGTGTTTGATATGGGACTGATATGGCTTACTGCGGCTGTAAACCCAGTGTTTTGGTTTGGTTCCGTCATTTTCTCCTGTGATGAACACAATCAAATTGATCTGCCGAGGGCCGGTTACTGTACAGGCTGACAAGTACAACTCACACAGTCCGGGTTCTTCTGGCCCAGTCAGTCACTGATGTCATTGTCATTGAAGCTGAACAAAAGTTTACTGTTTCTTAAGGTCAATTCACCCTTATCAGTCTGGAAAACCTTTCAGAGAGACTGACAACACTGGTATCTTTCAATATCACTCACTTTTCCCTCTCAAATTGAGTCCTAGAATTTCCATCAGACAAAGCATAATTTTGATGCTGCCTTTGATCAAAACCATGCACCTTGATCAGTAACCTTGATGCCTGTATCTGTGGGGCATCCTCGAAAATACCAAACTCAGGAAGAGCAGCGTCAAGCACATGCTGAAAGCAGTGCAAGATCCTACACTAGGTACGCTGTGTCTTAGAGCTATCCAAACTTTACTGAATGTTTCTTAGGCATAAAAGAAAAATCAATAAACGCCACCAACGGAAATATCAGGTAGCAGATCCGTGCATACCTGTCAATGACCAACAAACGCTCACTGATAATCTGTTCTAGACCTTTGCAAGTTTCTGCCGTCTCGACGCATCAAAATATTTCGCAGCCCAAAACAATGTATGTAAAGTTCTCTATTACAACGGAAACTGTTGACATATCCTTCATAGTATTAAATCTCTAAACTTGCACCTACTCAATCGAGCCCTACGCAAGAATGACAACTTTCTCGCTCTAGTCGAACATTCTCCTCATGCATACGCAGAGAGATTATCTTCAACTTCATGGAAACGGTAACTCGCATGGTACCTCACAGAGACAACGACGAACTTTGTCAAGAGTTGATGAAGATCAGAGAACTTATCAAAGACGTCACAATATTTGAAGATAGGATTCTCAATGCGGCAGGTGTGGGCAATGATCTTGCAGAGGTACAGAAGATCTGGGAGGGGATGCAGGAGGTCGAACGTTGGCTAGAGGATATCTTGTGTGGTACACTAGAGGGGGTGGATATCTTGACGAAGGTGTATCAAGACCAGACATTAATGTATCAATTAGCAAAATAGATTTCATTGCATTGTCATTAATACAATTAGATAATGACGATGTGGTGGCAAAAGATAATGAATTGACTATCACTACTAGCAGTTCGGCGATGACATCTCTTTCAATAACCACTTCAATTCCTTGTAGGTTTTCATTTAATTGCGAGTGTACTAGTGTTGAATTGGGTGGTCTGCGAACTGTGTTAGTAAACCAAATTCTTTTGGAGACGATGTGGAGAGCACCTTGAGACCCAATTGACCAGCCTTTATGGCAGTGACATAGCCTCCGGGACCTGAAAGTGAAGAGTTTCAAGGTTGCCGCTACCTGTAGCGCTCTACTCACCAGCACCAATGACAACAACGTCATAGGCCTCAGTCGGGGTCACCAGTCCTCGCTGACTCGTCCATCAGCCAGCCTGCTGTCCGGGTATTCATGCAAGTATGGGTATTTGTGCATGTTGTGACTGCTGGTGACGACGATGAATGGGAGGACAGATGAAGATGGTCTCACACTTGTGAAAGGGAAGGAGCAAAGGTAGCCATAATAACCTGGGAGTTAGTGATCGGTACATTTGGAGCTTAGGGGCATCATTGCTGACCAAAATTATGCCTACAGGCAAATCAGTGAGTGAAATGATGTAACTGTAGCTGTACAGTTTTGCGGGATATCCTGCAGGGGCTACTGCCGGTCGGCTGAATGTCTGATTGATTTGTTCTGGGCCGCAAAGTTTTAGGTACATCACCAAAAAGGTACGTTTGCAGAAGTTTCTAGATTTCTGTTATTGCGAACTAAATATTTATCCTAGATGGCTCCGGCTGGCTGGTGTACACCCGAGCAAAGTGCCTGGTTTACAGGCCAGCTGGTGAAATTCCATATTGCTCGCCTGGAAAATACTGTTGGGCAATTTCTGGCAGCAGCAGTTGATTTTATGAAGCGATGGCCAATACCTGAGTGCGCAGAAACCATTGCCGGCAATAGTCCCGAGGATATCGCAAAACGGGCAGTGCAGGATTTGCATTATCAGAAAAGAGGTGAGTTTATTTCATTGATGAGATACATACTAACCAAAATATGATAGCAAATCGAGAACCGTTTAATAATAACCGAGGGAAGGCTTGTCTTGCGGCCGCCGCCACCACTGCCAGCAGCAAATCTTTGACCAATTCCCCCAAAAAGAAGAAGGTAGTTTACACCTTGCGGCTGCAGCGCTGTCTTCGAGCAGTTCAAATATACTCTCGACGTTATTACAAAGAACGTGTGCGACCTGCCGTCAAGAAAGCTATCCGACAGTCTGCCAACCCCTATCCTGTGGTCAAAAGCTCACTATCATCAATAAAATTACTCATGATACCTTCCAATCCGAAAGCGAGGAAATCAAGGCCAGGTTTTGGATGCCCTAGAACAGCTTCGTGAAGAGCAAGCCGAGGCTGCCCAGAAAGGAGAATGAACCCCAGAAGACTACCTTGAGTGCGTCATTTAGCATGTTCCATCTCAACAATAACTGATGTACCCATTCGATTTTTCAGTGCTATTGATGCAACCGGCTCTTCTGAAGCGCTTCCTCGGCATCTCGCTGTACAGACTGGATGGTGGTTTTCAGTCATCGCAGGTGGTCCAGATCCAGCGGATGGGGGAAACATACATACAGGAAGGTCAGTTTATTTCTTGCTAGCGTGGTCAATATCTCATGCATATTCAGTTTTCATGTGGGCATGGACGGGCACAAAGACATTTCGAGGACGAATACGTGCATCACTCCATCGATCCTAAGGACTCCACCTCTCGTCACACAAATTTCGAGGATGCAGTAATTGCCCTTATGGACGCTTCCTCAAGACCTTGTTCTGTAAGTTTTCTGACTGTCTCTTAGGGAGAGACGAAGTGCTAACCTTTTTTCATGCAGCACCAGAGGTTCGAGCGCAGCGAGCCTGTAACCTGGATCTCGAAGCATTCAACGAGACCTTTCATGAGGCAGAACCAGAGGCGATGCTGGAACGTCAGGCCTAATACCGATGCCTCCTTCGCCTCCTTTCCTCCCCTTCCTTCATGCCACCCACCATCGACGTGGTTGCTGCCATTTCCCCCATTATCTACCCCTGTCCCGTATTGACTTCGTCAAGTCTACACCCTTCTACCCCCACCCCCACCAATGCCGACACCTCCAATTCTAACCTCCTTCCGACTAGCCATCCTGAGTTGTTTTTCCCACCTAGCGGAGCGGCGGGGAAAATGGTGGAGATGATGGTGAAAAGGTGGAGATGAGTTTGACCCCGAACTATTCTGGCAAGATGCTACGTTTGGCTGGAATATTTTGCGACGGGTGCAACCGAACGTGATCGACTCGCATACGATGATGTTAGGTCGCGTAGTCTTGGATCATGAAGGCGAGAGCTTCCCTTTGCCAGGTGCAATGGATGCAGATGGTGATGTCGACCTTGTTAACCCCCCTGAACCCGCATTCCAACTACCACGGTTGCCCAGCTCTGACCAAGAATATATCAACGAGGACGAAACTGACCCGCCGACAGTCCATCATCTACCGTGACAAGAGGATCCTTTTCACAGATGTTGATGGCGAACTCACCCCAGTCCAGATGGTGAACGACAACCTGCAAAAGCGACACCATGAAGCAGTTGAGGGAGATGAGGCACGGGTGGATGACGATGGTGGAGAAGACCATGAGAGGAGAATGAGCAAACGTACACGAAAGCCACCAGCATCCCATGTGGCAATCACTGTTGGGTGGCTACCCTCAGCTGTCCAGTACCTCTCAGATCCCAATCTCAGCTCTGAATGGTTGGATCTCCTGGGTGCTTGGCAGGTATTGGAGGGCTGATTTCGGGAAGTGGATCACCGACAAAGGTTTTTTAAAAAAACTCCCTTTCTACTACCAAAATTGATATTGTTTTAGGGTCGACTGGGCGCTATTACATCAAGACCTTTGTCATTGACTACCTGGCTTCAAAACCACTGTTACAACGTATATCCCCAGCTGCCGGCATCATTCTCAGCAGAGTTTCTTGCATGGTGGAACACTTTGCAGCCCGAATTGGCGACGATCGGAGACGGGACCCCTGCCTGTGGCTAACTACAGCTGTTCACTGAACAAGGCGCTGTGGAAAGGTGGTCAGAACGGGCTCGTCACCGTGCTCATAGGTCTCATGTGGTGGGGTCAAGGAACTTTGTCAGCCAAGGAACATAGTCTTTGGAAAGCAACAGTGGTGGACATCCATGCTTGTATTCGTATGTTGTTGCCGTCGCTTACAGTACCTCAGTAATGTCGTCGCTTTATTTTATCTTTTGGCATTATTCAGTTTTATTTTTTATAATATGTTATCTTGCATACATTAACTACTATCTGTAATAATGCAATAGAAATTTGCATGGACTGTATGTCCGAGAAAACAAAATGGTGTGACATAAGGAATAACAAACAAGAAATGTGGGGAAAACTCAGGTTTCTGCCATGATCTGATTTGGGCACAGTACAACCATTGATTGCAGATCCAGGTACATACAGAAGGAGAGTGAAGACCTTTGATACGCCATGTCCATCAATTGATTTTGATCCCAGGGCTAGCAATATTTATAGACAGTTTGTCGGTACATATTTTTAGATGGAGGAGCGCACCGTCAGGAGTGCTTGCCAACAGGTAAGGGCAGAGAACCGATGTCCAGCGAGCAAGAGGCTTTGGGGACGGATGACATCATGTGACCCTCATGTGCAGCTGATATATTGGACCGTCGACTGCAGAATCAATGCTTTGATACATCATGGCCATGTATAACAGGCACTCTTTGATATATCAATATGTTAGGTATCCTTGGAAAAGGCGTATAAGGAAGACACATTGTCGGATGGATGGAGACCTTAGTAAATTGGGTGCTCGTACATCATCCTAACCCAGTGAATTGGTATCCTCTGGTACCCAATAGTTCATGATATGGTATACACGCTGAGATCGACATGGTGGACAGCTCGATGATCGGTCCTTTAAATCGTTATCTTTGTTTCATTTTATATGCTGCTTCCAAGACAAAAGCTTGCTGTTTGGTCCGGCGGTTACTCTGTAGATTATCGACGAAGCATCATACATTGCCATAACATAACAAACACAGGGCTTCTCATCGAAACCGCGCTGTCGACAATGCAATGAAGCCGACACCATTCTGGAATGCCAGGGTGATAGAAGAACTCCTGGAGTAAGCACAAGCGCCATTGTTGGGATATTTCTAACTGCAGAAAGCAAAGGACTGGGGATACCCTTTAGGAAGTACTTTGACTTTACAATGTGTCTCGAACTCTCATGTTAAAGAAACCGGTCAGCCAGGGCACCAACGGCAAACATTAAAAGGACACCTGGGCTGGTATGGTCCTCCACAACAAGTGATCTGTGAGTTCAAGCTTGTTGACCTCGATATCACTGCTACTCTCTCTCCGACTCGATGGAAGAACTATAAAAAATCTGACCTTCACTAGTTCTCGATTGGGGAGGTAATTAATCTGGCTCGATGACAAAATGGCACCTTTGATACCCCATCACCTTCCTCGAGATTTCTGTCGAAGCTGGGCACGAATTTGTATTGAGAAGTCCTTAAGGACAGTATTGGATTTGCAATGTTCAGTTTCAGAAACATTGAGCTCTGTCTATACTACGAAATGCATAAAGACTCTGTCAGGATCTTCACAGTAGTTGGCTCATCTTATGGGTAGGATGGCGATACATATGTCCAAAACATAATGAGGCCACTGAGAATACGAGACATGTCCATGGCAAGAAAACGCGATGGATTGACGAGCTGGCCCGACTTACACTATATAGGCTTTAGTAAGAAGGTTAAACAATAGCTTTGCAGGTTGAGATTAGGTGTACCTTTAGTTGACCTTCAATGTGCCAAATTTCATCCATTTGTTTTAACAGATCAATAAAATCAAAAGTGGCAAGAAACTGGAAAGAAACCAGTTGAATTCGAAATTGATAGAGAATCAGTTGCGTGATGAGTGAACAAATTGGTCTGATTCCCGGAGATTAAGCTCTATCACCTTCCACCACCAAACGACTCCATCAATTGCCATTAATCTTTCTGTCTTCCGCTTACTCCTTCCTTTTCGATAACGCTACAGCCATGTGTTTGAATTTGGAAACACGTCGGATTAAGGTGCAAGGGCTATACAGTTGGATGGAAATTGACAAATCTGGAGATGGTGAAAGCTCTGACCTACGTACAATGAAGTTGAAGAATGTTCTTGCCACAAATGACGACACTCTGATGGTGCAGATATCATATGCACGGACTAACTCCCAACAACTTTAAAAGACATGCATCTATTGAGAGCCTCCCTTCTTTCCACCATCCTTCTGCATCACCGTCACCATCCTTCTAATCTGTGGATCACATCACTGTGTGACTGCGCTAATACACGTCTCAAATCTTGGGATCATCGTTGTTGCCGTGTCGCCGTGCCTCTTACATCTCCGGCCACACACCGGTAGCATATACTCAGGTAGCTGGTAAGTTGGCTGTAGTCACACTTGTTGTGTTGCAATTCCTGTGAGCGAACATCATTCTTTCATCATTCCAGAGACCACTGGCTGATCAATGTGATACAGATTGATTGAGTGCTATCCCAAGGTCATTCCCAAGTGGTGTATCAATAACGGAATAGAGAAAGCCGACATGTTTGGCCATCAACATCCTCCTCTTTCTCATTACAGGTCTCTTCTTGTGAGCACAACTCTATTCGTCTCATGGTATGAAATTCCGTAGATGATATCTCACTTCTCATGCCAGTGGAGAAATGTAACAATGCAAGTCTGTCGAGGATTCCATCTGACTCGAAGCGCTTGTCATATTCTCACGTCACCCAACCATGTTCTAGCCTCTCCTGTCTCAACCAGCAAACATTGCTTACCCGTTATGCAGGCAAGAATATTTCCTTGTGCTCGCCTTGTTTGGCTTTGAATTCTGTGTGTCGAGTCACAGATGATCGACTAGCAATGAGTTTGATAACATTTAGGTCGGCGCATTGATGATTTAGAAGCTTCACGCAATTGCAGGAGCTAGAGCGCGCAGAGGGACAATAGGTGGATAGACCAGTTCGGTAATACAGTGAAGTGAATTTTGGCTTGTTGCAAGGTACAGCCACCATTCTCTCATCGCTGTTCTCATGGACTGATATATACGCTCAGTTCAAGTAGCATATCCTTCTGTTAAGGGAGAACAGTAGTTATATTTGCAGTATCGTGCTCATCGATACTCGTTGTAGCCACACAGATGTGTATACATCTAGTGATATCTTCCATGTGCGTCTTTTCCCTTCTTGCTTCGACATTGTATTGATACATCACCGATAAGATTAGGTATTATCGTCAGCTGTGTGCGGGTGTGTGCATCATTTTATGTCAGTCATCTAAATTCTAAATGAAAGCAATGTCCGTAAGGCTGTCGCCCAAGCAAGGAACAGGCATGGCCCCGGATAGTTTCTTCATACGAGCAAAAGATGCTAGTGCTATGAATCTTGTGAGTCATTAGCTAGTGCTACTACAGCACGGTGAATGTCTAGACCATTGGCTGTACTGTGATGTAAAAATATCATGGGTAGTGAATTGTGCAAACAGTACTGAATCTGAATTTGATCGTCCATGCTGTCTAGGTGCTTAATTGTTCTTTGCTTCCTCCGCCTGGGATCTTAACAGCAATTTCCGGAAACACGGCACATTAACCTTGTCATGACTCTGAATCAAACCCCACTTTCAATCTAGTTCGCGCATGCCATTAAAGATCGGCGAGACGGGGCAAATTGTTAGAGATTTGGTAAAAGGTGTTAATGAGACTGCGGTGAGGTGGACATCATATCAGGTCTTCTGATACGCATTGTCGAATGTATTTTGACAGCAATCCAAAAATGAATTCAGCCAGATTTCAGCAAAGGCTGGGCATCAACATGTACCTTGAGTTCTACATGATTCTTTGATTAGGGTGTATTAATTAATCTTCTTCAAAAAATTCTGATTGATTCTGACATAGCTATCTGTCCACATGATTGATCGTGTACAGCTTTTCCTTGCACTGCCTGAATATGCATCATACACCTGCTTGTGCTACCATGGTCATGTTAAATTTAGACTAAAGCTTCCATCAGGATTTTGCGTCAAACACATATATAAGCTCAATGATACAATGGAGTTACTGTAGTTATGATGGAGCAACGTTCCCACATCCTCTACACCACCCACCTCATCCGTAAAGGCCATGGGTATCCATTTTGGTATCCTGGACCAGATTGCAGTCGCCCGGTGGACTACACTGAGCGAGGCGTACAACCTGGAGATGTAGGCATCCTGAACAACAGCGGCGGCTTTGATCATCTTTTCAATATCTTTTGTGATGCCGATGATCCAGTGAATAGAGACCATGTACCACCCAATTTCCAGCCTCTTCATTCACAAAACACCGAATCCCTCCAGATTACTCGAGCTTGTTATCACTACAACATCACCAGTGCCAATGTTGACTGCACAGAGATATCAGGAGGTGCATCTTCCAATGTAACTGGGTTAGTGTAACATGCCGCTCAGACCATGATTGTTAGCTTTGTTGACATTGTGTTTATCAGTCTTGTCCAGGCGGAGGCATCCTTTGAGTTTACCACCACAAAAGAATCTGCAGCCATCTTATGTCTTCCAGATAGCACTACAAAGTATGAAATGTTAAACAAGAAAGCGATCAAAGACTATGCTATTGCACACAGGGCAGATTGGTATACCTATGTCAATGGCTGTGACTACTTGGCACGAGAAGCATCAAATGGGACTCTGTATCTAGTCACTGGATGTGACAAGACAGATTCTTGGGGTCTTGCAGCTGTCGGGAAGCCATCTAATAGTCGCTCGGTCAGCCTTAGCTTTATTGCAGCTGGCATTGTGGGTGGAGATGTACGAGTTGCTCATACATGGAGCACTAATTTCTCAGCTGATACACAGGTTCACCCACTTCCCTCGATTGAATATTCTTATCCTGTGGATCACGAGAACCAATGCCTCTTTGCACATGGGTTTACTATATCTCTCTCGGATAGCCTTTTCAAATCCGATGGGAAGACAGTCTTGAAGAACATCTCTGGTTCTCTCAAAGACAAAATGCCTTCCTTTGATGACAAGGCACCTTGTCCTCCAAGTCGGTCACTTGAACAACCTACTTCATCTCATTATCATTCATACTTAAGCTCCTGGATATCACATGGTAGTGTTGGTGTAGCATCAACAACAAACAGCCAAGATAATCTGGGCTCAAGTGAAGACCAGTTGTCAGACAATGGCTCTGACCTTGAGATTTCAATATCTGAATTTCCTCTCAGAGATAATGAAGTAAGTTTCATGACACTAGTCATACTTACAAATAACTCATTTCCTCATAGGTCATGAATCCTTCTGCTGTGATTAATTCATATCTCCTGAAGAAGGTAAACATCATGCCACTTTTGTAAATATATGTTATTGTATTCATACCCCTTAGGATCCATCACTTGATGTAGTGGTGACACATGATGAGGAATGGATGGACATCATCAAAGAATTTGGTTTAGATGAAGACACAACAGGCACAAATCTCTGGGCCCAGATTTTGGACAAATTTGATAAACTCTTACTCCCCCCTACAACCAGCTCCATATCCTTCAGTACAGTTAATGTGGGTGCTAACCAACATTCAAGCTATCCCTCACAGGTAGGTTCACTTAACAAACCAAGTACTGCATCTGATCTTTCCACTAGCCTTTGTTATCCAGTATGCCCAGTGGCTCCATCTGGGACACAGGAGTACCTGCAACAGCCAAGAGTCCAGCCATTCAGCTAGGATTGAATACTACTCCAACATCTATAGCTCCAACTGGAACTGACAAACACACTGATAGCAGTGGTACTGATTATGGGAAGCATTCATTTCACAGTACATCTGATCCTTCTGGTTCAGCTCCCACCACCATCTCCAAGACCTCAGAGGAAATGGAAAAACCACTCTTACATCCTGGTACACTTGAGAAGTCAAATATTGACCATTCTCTTAAGCCTCTTACAGTTCCAATACATGAAGATGGTGTTTCTGGGCTTAGTAACTGTAGTCATTTTTTATTCTAATTGCAGACTGTTCCTAATTGTCTTGTAGATCTTCAAAAGCATAACAACAGAAATACTGTTAGGTGGATAGAGTCAGTCTCTGGCCCCTCTGACAGACCACTTTGGACAATGTCCTGCAAGAGTGAGGTTTCCAACCATTTTCTAGTTCATCTTCTGATAAACTCTATGCAGTTAATGGTGTGATTTGTGGCATTGGTACAGATCCACAAAAGCATATTGCAAAGGATGAAGCAGCACATCATGCATTAGCCCATTTGAGGAACATTGATACCAAGTATTCAGTACCTGAATAAACAGTTGAAGACTTTTTCTGTTAGACCCAGACCTCACGTGATCCAAACAGGCATAAACATCATATCGTATACTGGTAGACACCGACGATGTGAGGTAAAGCCATAGTGTTCGGATTCATTGAGACTGTGACTAGGTGTCAGTCATTGAGAGAGTGAGATTGGTATTGATAAACTATAGCTCGAAGCTGAGGTATTACAGTGAGAGTCGTGCTACTTATATACTAAAGTTTGTATGCTAATAATAGGTCCATAGGTAAGCAACAACGAGTGAACAATGAGTGTATGACAAGTAAGTCGGATGGTAATGTCACGAAGGGAGTGAGCCGTAGTAGAAGGACAATAGTTGACCGTTATGTGCATGGTGATGGTGCGGCGAGATAAGCCGGGTGTGAGATAGGGGTAGATATGGATGATTAGATAGCGTAGATAAGTGCTTGGATGCTTATTGAAGGAAAATCTGAGAAAATGTGAATAAATTGTAACATTTTCATTGGATTTATGACTCATGAGGATGCTCAACCTGGTTTCTTTCAAAGAGATATCAGTGCTAGGAGAAGACCAGGCCACTTTATCAGAATCATATGATGTAGGAAACTGATCACATGCACACAGCCATATCTTTACAGTACAGTTACAAGTTATCTATACCCATCAAGTGCCTATACACTTTATGGCTATACATGTAGATAAATACAGTGGACATCCCTAACATTGTAACTTTGTTTTGACTTATTGCTGCATCAGAGTATGAAATTTTATGTGATAAGAGACTAGATTTGTCGCCATCAACGAGCCGATCCCAGCTGTCGACTGAGAGCTCAAGAAGGGAAGACGATGATACTCGTTGGTACTTGTTAGGCATTGGCTTTGACATTTGATGAAGCATGAAGATCTCGATGTGTAAGCACTTCTTTCAGTTCTGTGTATCACTAGTCACTAGGGATACTTGAGGTATACGAAGTTGTATGAAAGATGAAACAATAACCGGCACTGTTACTGACGACGACGAGGAGAGCATGTGATTGAATAATTTGAATGATACCATGATATTCAGGCAAGCACATTTCTCGACATTGAGAAGTCACAAGATTGTTTTTGCCGGATGAAAAGAGGACAAGTCAATGCTGGACCATTGTGGTATAGCATGTGATGTTTGTTTATATGATATGGTAGCGAATGGTACAACTCATGCTGATCGGAGCTAGTCCTTATCAAACTGAAAACGGCGGCGGCTGTATCACATACTAAGCATTGTGGCGCCGCCGCGCTGCAGTTTCTCATGCTTAAAAAGATAAGCAAGGACTCTTCTTTGTATGTCATCATCATCTTACTCTCATCTGCTCTTGGCAGCGTTTAAATGTTTCTGCCACCTGCAAACCCCGATGGACATGGTAAGTCAATACCCACTGGCTGAGGAAAAGATGCAATTGTCCTGGACCGGGATGGCTGTTCGACATCAACGTGCACTTCAACGGAAGATTGTGCCGTGCGATTAATGACCATTAACCATCAGTTGATATTTTAACACAAACATACCAAAGCAGGACTCTTTTTGGCGCAAAACAATTCAATCAGGTCATTTGATCGAAATCTTCCCCCCAACGCCTGGAGCCATGTCTTGGAATTCAATTGTCACCAACACAACTCTCCAGTTGCCTTTCTGATCTTTTCTTCTTGTATATCTTTTCTTTATCTCCTCTGACTACATCTTATTCCTGCCTTGGCGATTCATCCGGGCTCATTGGAACCTATATCCGGCCCGACGGGTCTCGCCAGCGTTACCCTGTTCCAGTCTACGCAATGGGTGCATGCTTGTCCTCTGGTGGCTTTCAGGTCACGGATACGGAGAAGGCTCTGCATAGACTAGCTGAGAAGGAGCTCAAGGAGGTGCCCTTGCTCCCGATATGAGGTGCATGTATCACTAACCTACGCCACCTCCAGGCAAAGGCCAAAATGGCGACCCAGTCTAAAGTACGTATATCATATCATATTATAACATCTCTGGTGTTTATCTATCCCTGGTAGGTCTTACTTTTGGGATCTGGAGATTCTGGAAAGTCGACTGTGCTGAAGGTGCATTTATACCTTATCGTACTACATGTCTCTCATCCTCTACGATAGCAAATGCGCCTCATCCATAAAATTCCGTTTTTGCCCCAAGAAATAGAGTCGTTCCGCCAGCTCACTTTCGACAATCTGACGGGCGGCATGAAGTGTATCCTCGACGCGATGGAAGACATGGAGCTCAAGGTTTCGGAGGACAATATTGAACATATCGATGTCATAGATAATGCGCGTTACTTGAAAGACGGAGAGCCATTCCCGGTAGAATATTTTGAGCCACTCAAGGCACTATGGCAGGATCCGGGGATTCGGAAAACGTGGCAGAGAGGGAACGAAGCAGCTTTGCCTGAAAAGTATGTCTTCCTCTTCTCCTGTTGTTCTACACGTCGTTCTCACAGAGCTTAGCTTGGATTATTTCTTCTCGGATCTTGATCGCCTATTTGATCCTGCGTATCAGCCGACTGAACAGGACATCATACAATGCCGCGTACGGACGACCGGGATCAAAGAAACCGTCTTTCACCTTCAGGATCGCGAGCTTACCATGGTAGACGTAGGCGGCCAGAAGTCCGAACGGCGGAAATGGATACATTGTTTCCAGGACGTGACGAGTATCCTGTTCCTCGTTAGCTTGAGCGGATATGACCAGTGTCTGGTAGAAGACAAGGATGCGGTATGTGATTATCATTGATATCTTGGTGAATCACCGCCTGATGGGATCTGATAGAATCAAATGCAAGATGCGATGACCATATGGGACTCGATATGCCATTCGCAATGGTTCAAGTACACTTCGATTGTATGTCGGATCCCCCTATTATGGGTTAATTTTTGACGTCGCTATCCATTTTCCTTTTAGATCTTATTTTTGAACAAGAACGACCTCTTCGAAAAGAAGATACCCCATTCGGATATCAAAAATTTCTTCCCGGTGCGTCATTTTCTCCTGCCCATCTGCCAATCATCCCCTCATCGATTCTTAGGATTATGATGGTGAGCCAGGTGACGTACGTGCAGGTCGCAATTATTTCAAACGTCGATTTTCGAAACTGGCCACTAAGGCTGGTCGACAGAAGGAGAGGGAGATTTATATTCAGTAAGTCTATCGTATCTGGTTTTGATTGAGAAATACTGATGCGTAATTTGTTAGCATGACGACGGCAACTGATACTGCGATGCTTCGGGTCGTAATGTTTGCCGTGGAAGGTACGTTACTTCTATTTAGCCTTCATAATATTATCAATGACATTTGGCCCTGTAGAGTGAGTATCCCTCCTTTTATCCATCTTCCCCCCCCCCCACACCTTCCTTCCTCACTATTCCCGACTTATTCTATTGTCTTCCCCATTTTCTCTTAGTATTTTGGTTCGGTCCAGCCTTACCAACGCGACGCTGCTCTGAACTTCGTTTCTGGCCTGGCCTCATACCTCCTTCTTTAAACCTGTTCTGACTTCCCCTCCCCGTTTTTTCGATTTGACCTGCGTTTTCATTCCATGATCAAAATACGCCCCAGTTCTATTATTTCTAGTAATGTACGTTACTCGCTTTGTTCCTCGTTGATCTTTTATGATCTGTTGAACAGATCCGCGCTGCTCTGTTTTGATTGCTATACTATTCATTCGTTCTCTGTAACATACGTGTACCTTTACGACCCTAAGACGGTCGCTATTTTCGGGATACTCATTCCCGTACATCAATCCTACTTGCGTTATTATTATTCACGTGGACCTCCGATCGTACATTCAGCCAAGCTCCCCTTTCCAAAGATGGACATGATACATAGGAGTTCACGACTACAGTTGCTGCAGACCCTTCGGATCTCACGCATTCCGTTTCCTAGGGTCATGTCCCATGCACTAACGACACGTCATTCTATTTATGAGGGTGGCATTGAAACATACATCTTGACTCCAGCCGAGCCGCGCATCATAAATATTGGCTCGAACATCATTTTCTGTCTTTCCAGTTCAAGGTCTGATGTTCAACTGCTCAGGGTTCAATTTCCTGCGTCTGACTAGCAGTGTAGGGGTCGATTCACTGGGTCTTCAGAGGGTGGGAGACGCGTCGATAGTTGCCTGGGCTCGAACATTATCTAGAGTCTTCACCATTCAGTGCGTTCATTAACGCTGTAATTGTATGGATGAATTGTGTCGAGATGAGATGTAGTCGCCTCACGCCAAGTTAACCAGTCACACGGGGTTCGACTCCTCGTGTCTGGAATGTTCATGGATGCGAGTCTCATTATTTTTTTATCAAGACGATGCCGCTCGAATAGCATTTGACCAGGCTGCTACCATACGGACTAACATAGGAAAAGAGATTCAGCAAAAACAAAAATCGAACGCCGTTCCATCCGCGCGTTATTGTACAACTACATGTAGGGTAACCTTTGGTCCTATCACCCGCAGTTTGGAAGAAAAGAGCAAGAAAGACAGACTGGCTTCGTCGGGGGATTGCATCGACAATGACCAGGTTCAACTTCAGTTAGTGGGTGCATCATATCGTCCTGGGTTATTCAGTCAGCAGTGTAAACGTTTCGTCCCGGGCTGATGTATTCCTTGTGGCACAGAAGGAGTTATCCGTAGCCACGACGTCGTTCGACAGTAAGATGAAGTTATACGTACTTCCACTCCTTCCTAGCCACTCAACATAAAGGTCCCTCTGGCAGTCGGGCTTCCGAATCCCTAATCAGATATAAAGTAAAGGCTGACGATGCAGTGTTAGACAGCTCGAGGTTCGATCCCTGGCGTCTGCGACTTTCGGCAAGAGTGCTACTTATTTTTTTTGTAAGGTACAGGGGGGAGAGGCAATGGTACGGCAGCGCGGTTGTTTGAATGCATCAGAGTATCAAAAACATGAAAGGGCCGCGTGTGTAATGGATTTCTAATAATCGTTGACAAGTTGTCGAATATGTGCCTACTCAATGTCCGCATGAGGAATCGAAGGGGCAGGTCAATTATACAAGATCAACGGAGATCCTATTCCGAATGAGGTTCCACTCGTCCAAGTATATGTAATTCTATATTTTCTACGCGAGCTCTAATGGTTATAGACTGGTCCTAGTTCCTACTATGAGTCTCGACGTTCATGGTAGCTGAGTATTACTCCTCCTCGCTCGCATAGCCAGAGTACAGTATACATGTTATGCAGGGTCGCAGGTTCACGTTTTCAAAACACGATTGTGGCATTTCCCCTAGCGTGGAGTGTACTCGCAAGGATTTGAAACTCTGTGGATACAAGACCAGTCGTAATAAGCAGACGAATACGGCGTGTTTTTATACCAGAGGAGCTCTGCCTTGGTCGATCCGAGCCTCATAGGTGGTACATCTTGTGGCCCGTTCGGATTTTTCCAAGCACGAAATAAGGGAATAAATTCCAACTCGGCATGCTGAAATGCGTGATATGTGAGTAAACGAAATCTGCAATTCCTATCTGTGACCACCTGTGCAACGATTAGTCCAGAACTAGAACATAAAGATGTGGCATGCAACTCACTCCATCGACCCAGTGCAAGATATCTGTTATCTCCCTAAGAATGGCGTCGCTTATGCGAGCTATGGACGCAACTTGAAGCCACTTCGACAGCTGGTCTTCGAAAAGGACACTTAAGGCATCAAAATCCTGAACACCGAAGCCCTGTATGTGCAAAAGCGGCCCAACCAAAGCATAATCTCGAATATGAGGAGGAATCGGAATGTCGGAATTGGGCGTCCAGGATACCAAGAAACCGGTCAATGACGAAAGGCATTGTCTGGCGAATTTACTTTTGTAGGCTTCGATGTCAATAAACCATCTTTCCTTGCATCGCAGAGGATTGGTCAAGAAGTCGTCAAATGACTTGTGTATAAGCTGGATATAATCACCGTTCTCTTCGTTTCTTTGTAAAACACTGCCAAGCTTCGCAAGGATGGCGCGTGGTTTGAGATCTTTTGGAGAGAGAACAATATCAAAAGTGTCCGGTTTCACTCCGGGGCCCGGGGGCATTCGTGCGACCATCAATACACCAAGGACGTCTAGTATACACTTGATGAGGTCTAGGTCATTTCCGGAGAGTTTGGACTCGGACAGTATTGTGTCAAGAGTCGTCTCGTATAGAGTTGTCAGGGAATCCGTAGCGTCGTTTGGCACATCACTTGTCAGCAACGCTTCGAGCCTTGATATGCTGGGGCATTCCGAGATGAATCGACAGACGGTGGCGGCCCATATGAATAATCCACTAGCCCGCCTCGCTAGTCGTTCAATGACATTCAACTCGCTGCACGTCTTTTCAAAGGCCTCATCTCGGGTTAGCGGGTCGTTGTGAATGGCGGTAAATTCCACTTGGATGAAATGTCTGATATCGGCATTAACTTCCCGCGAAGCAGTGTCCAAAGCGAACCTGGTTACAGCTGAATTTGGGGCAGCGAAGGCTCTGGATATGACTTCAACGGGACGACTGAATACAAGGAGTCGGATGAAAGGGAGTTTCGGACCGAATGCTCTGGATAAAACAGAGAGCACGTCTTTCGACGCATCGCTCTCATCTAGACCGTCAATGATGACAACCAAAGGTCCCTCGTCGGCCAATTCCGGGAGGCTCTCCAACGGCTCTCTAACAAGTAGGCGAAATTGCTCAATCGAGGAAGACGTCCCCAAAGACAATGCAGCTCTATTTCTGCGAATTGCTTCGGAGATTGCAGTCCCGATCCGGGTATCGTGCATCCCCAGTGAGTACGCGATACTCGTGATGACGTGCGACGCATCGGAATATTGCAGCCGATCATAGCGAATGAACGCGCTGAGACGGGTCCGCCTGCTGGCATGGACGGTGAGGAGTTCGTGGAGCGTACCGACAAGGGAGCTCTTCCCCGTCCCGGCCAAGCCACTGCACCAAAGCGTGTCTCCACTGCATTTTGCGATCCAGGACATGAAATAAGTCAAAGTTTCGATGCGTGTGCCCTTCATGCACGTCGATTTGGGTCTGAGCTCGGTGGGTGGTCGGAGATCCCGGAGTAACTCCCTCATATCTGAAGACAGGTTTGAGTGCTGGTGTATAGGCGATCATTCGTAAACGTACTCAGCTCGTCGACAAGCTCGTGAATTCCAAGGGACACAATAAGCGTCTCTGTAACGATACCAGACTGAAGCTTTCTGCGTAAGCTCTCGAACCCTTGTTGAAAGTCCTTTGCTTTGACTGACAGGTTCGAAGTGAGTGCTCTCCCTATATAAACGGAGTTCAAGGTTGTGTTTCATGTACCAATTGTATCCATCATACCTATTATGCCTTTGTTCGCGTATCCTTCAATGAAATAGGAACATTCGATGGTTTGCTCAAACAAGCATTCATAAACAGGATAAAGTCGGTCCCGTCTCCGCAGTATTTCATCGTCGCTGGCAGTCCGATAAGCGCCCAGCATGGTGGCATAAAGATCCAGGACAAGCTGGTTTTCTTCCTTCCGCTTTTTCAAAACCTGGTAAGCGGTTGAGGAATTAGTACTAGCTGTCATATGAAAATCACGCGCGACACCTACATCATACCCAATGGACACAATATTGAAGGCAATTTTAGCGGCAGGATGTACCTATATGCATTTCAATTGAGTTGATGTAATCGTCACGTTACCAAGCGCACCTCGGCTAACATATCAATCACCAACTTCAAAGGCTCTAGAGCGTCCAGCACAGTCAGAATTGCATTTGTTTGCTGGTCAGGTTTTGTGAGCGCCTTCATCAGCTCTCCTGCAACTTCTCTGGAATCCCCAGAGCAGAGCACAGTGAGGGAGCACACCGCTACTGCAGGTGATTCGCTGTTCATAAGGGAAACCGTAGTCTCTGAGGGCACGTCAAAGAACACCGCAGCTAATACTAGCAAAAATGATCACGTACCAGTACTGGAAAGTAAGTCTGCTCTTGGGATTTCCGCACAGGCCAGTGGCTTTCTTCGCATCAACATCATTCCATGAGCGTAGATCTCGAATTTGACGAGACTTGATTCCTCGAAGTCGCTTCTGTCATTCAAGGTCAGAATACTGGACTGAACACCAATACTTGACCTCACAAGTCAATGCTAACAGACCATGAAGGCGTTGGACCAGAGGCTATTTGGAATGCGGACGTTTGATGATCAATGTTTCTTCCAAGAACCTTGAGGTAAACACCGGTACGATTACGGATTGAAGTATGGAGATCGCAAATCTCTAACTCTACATGAAGTATATGAGACTCGCAGTGGTCATCTTCCGCGTTTCCCACGAACTTTGGATATAACTGTCAATCTAGACGTCAGCCGATGTTATCCTCTCAGAATTCTTCATAGGATCTAACCGTTTCCGAGCCAAGGCTTGAGTAGCAAGTCCCATCTGTTCACAACGGGCGTCAACACGGATACCAAAGATCAATAAAATGGAATGCGTACCTCCCCTACCTTGGCTACCATTAACGCCATCGGCTCAGTCGACTTTAAGAGGGTGCCGATGGTAGGTAAAGGCCCTCTCAGGTCGTCGGAACAGAAGACTTTTAGCGAACACGTATCTTGGACGCCTGATGTGCTGCTAAGATAGAATGTTGTACCTGAACACAGTTTGAGCCGGTACGACTAAAGCAAAAGAGAACGTACAGCCGTTGATTACTACATCGGATACATCTTTCTTCGAACACGCCAAGAGCTTTGCTGGCATCGGCGACACTCTACTAGGCCTGTAAAGTTTGAATTCAACATCCGTCGAGGTGCTGAGGTCAATCCTAACCACGTGTAATCTCAGAAGGAAATACAGTGGGATGCATACACTGGAGCATACCCGTTGGGCGTCATCGACCAGACGATTACCGATTGAGAATTGACTTTGTAGGTGGGTAATTTGCGAGAAGTGTCGCCGGCGACAACCTCTACGTATAAATGGGAAGCACTTCGAGCTAGTGTCTGAAAGCCGTGAATCTCGACCCCTGCGCGGCAATAGACATGACGTCAGTTCAGTGTTCTAACTGAGAACTTGCTACGAACGTTGTACATAACGAAATGTGCTGGAAGGATGGAGGTGAGGGTTACTAGAAAGCGAGGCGAAGAACACTCACCGTTTCTGCTCCGCCATTTCAGGAGTATTCTTGGTGGTTGCTTGGGGGGGTGCATTTTTATTGCAACGTCTCTAGTTGAATGATAAGAGCCTTGACTAAATGGATAGGTCTGTCGTGACGCTGCGTATCAAGTCCAGACAAGAACCGTACCGCGTATCACGGCAGCCCTTTGCTCGGCCATCCTCGTAATTGATACCATAAGCTGGTAAGAATAGGTATCAGCATGCGGAGTGATAGAAGATTCTACCATGACGCACGTCAGCTCAGCAATTGCCGGGAATGAATCCTTCGAAAGGCAATATCCCGAGACCCTGTTCCACATCTCTACAGTGAGCATGCGTTGTTGCTGCAGAATACAAGGCAATGGTATTGTACGCACGTATAGAATGGCCGACATTGCCTGCCCCGTAAACATTGTCCTTGCCAAGTCGCCGGTGCCTGAAACAGGGTTCAAAGCGTTGTTTCCATCTCGTCTACGTTTATATCCTGGGAAGTAAGCATCGTTTAGCGCCGTCTAATAACACGTACGAAGGGTGGCGTCTAGTCACCAATACACAATGCCGTTCTTTTCATTGTGAAGAACACCATCTATTGGCCGTTGGTTTTGAACCACCTCGACCAATGTATTAAGTAGCTTAGTCAACAGTCAAACCCGACCTGCAAATTCTCAGTATCAGCACTAGTCGAAACAAAGCGGATGATGGGAATACTCACACGTTTTCAGGTCCCCGCTATGAATGGCACAATGGTTCCGGCGTCAAAGCAATTCTAACATTGGCTACCATGCGCACCTATACAATCTGTTGACATGAATCAAGGGTCAATCAAATTAACTTTGGAATCATCATTCCTTCGTCGGTGCGAACACACGTTCACCGAGACTTCGTTTATGTTGTATGCGACCACGTATGGAGTCAAATGGATCGAGACGTCCGGACAACGCACGTGGATTATTGGTGAACTCAGAGCAGAGAAAAATAGGTCCGCAGACCGCGTCACTGTAAGTCTTGACATGAAAGGCTCGTCGTATAATGCATAGGGAGGTGGTGCTCGCATGCTGGTGCTCGGTAGTCAGGCATGGTCTTGATAGCCATGATTGTAGCTGAGACGGCAAGACAATGCATCAGAGTCGAGTCCCTGACAGTGATGCCGGCGGCAGAACGGCAACATGACGGCATTTAGGTGAACGCATTTGGCATAAGGAGTTTCTTCAACTTATCCTGAAAACACAGCCAGAACAAGGTCAGTACAAGGCTCGTAGTCAAGGGACTTAGGCATAGTCTACATCAGAAGGTTCGCTGAATAGGTCGTATTCATTTAGACGGGGGTGACGACTGATGACGACAATGGGGAACGCATCAAACTCAGGTACAAAACGTCCATTCCATTGGATCAAAGTTAATGAGAGCTTGCACCGATGAGTACATTCTCTATTACATGTTCAGCTATCGTTGGATTGAGAGAATACAGCAAGATGTATGCAATGCGTTGGGTATTGCAAGCACACGGATCCAAGAAAAACCGACGGCCGCGTCTTCACCAATAACTCAAGTGGTTAGTCTTTGAGAAAGCCAGCATCGCATTATCTTCACCTGGGTCTCGAATGGGGTTTATGCAGGGCTGAGCGAAAGTCACTGCTGTGAAATCTGCCGTTACGCCGAAAGGCCGCACACTACGACGGGATGTCCGTCGTCGATCATGGGACTCCAAATCCTCTTGCCTTCCAACAGTCACGGCATGAAGCCGGGATGAGAAAATTAAGGTTTCGCGAAACAAACGTGAGGTTGAGTAGAGCGTCGAGGGTGCTAAAATTCTGTGCCGTTTTGGATGTTGGACAAAACATGCTGAACATTGACGGCGGCAGGTTCTGGATGCTGTGTAAATATAAAGCGTTGCATAGAGCGACCAATGTTGGGCTTTGTCATGATGACGGGGTGGCCGAACACCTCAACAACAGGCAACGACTGGGGAAAGATAACTTCTCGTCTTGCAGTGAGGTGAAGAGGATGGAAGCTATTTTTATGCGCCAGATGGAGGAGAGGTTTTCCGACTGCATGACACTGAGAGCATCTCCCAGGTTGTACGAAGGACCTAGTCGCCTGTTCAAGCCGCTGCATTCGCAATGACACCGAATGATTTATTGTAAGACTGCTAGCGTGGCGCGGGACAGTAGCGAGGTGATAAGTAAAGATCAGCCACTGATAGATACCGGTAAGAACAGGGAGAAAGGAAATGTGAGTGGATACACACTGTGCTGATAAGGATCACCCGCCCCAAGACGTTCCCATTGGGACGAATATTGAACGCAATGGCAGATGTTAAGGACGGCACACAGCCGCTTGACAGGCACGAAACCAAGGACCCTGACGGCCGGATTTCAGTGGAAGAGAGCTTCAGTTGTACTCTAAATGCAAATCTTGATGTTGTTAAAATCCTGCCTTCGTTATCACGAAGACGGGTGCTAGGGTATTCACTTCGAAAATTCGGTGGGATCACTTTGTGTCAGGGTGACAACGTCCACATCAATATATAACATATTTACGGAAGCGTTACAGAAAGTTCTTGTTCCCTTTACACCTCCAAGAGGAGAAAGGCAGTAGTATACCGACCACTGGGATCAGATAGCCTCCAGCTTGGCATGAGCGTCAAAGGAGAGAGACAAGGCTAGTGAATGCATGATAAAGGTCCTGATACCAACCCTGCTTGATGAGAACTTCAGCTATGAGGAATGAAAACGAAAAGATCGACGCACTACCCAGCAACAGCTGCGAAGGAATGTTACTTGACGAGCAAGTCGTGCAATAAGATCCCCGATCTAGATTGGTGAAGGCATCGATGAACGCATATCCATTACTAAAACAGCGGTGCAAAAATCTCTGAGAAATGATACGTGATCATTCACGACAGCTTAGCTCATTTCGTACGACTATACGTTTACCTGCGAAAAGCATCCGGATGGGAAACCTACTAGGACCAGTGGAGTGTTATCGACCTTAGAACACAGGGTGCTAGATGCCCGATATCGCATCGCAATCTAAAGATATCCACCAATAACTAACGAATGTTGATATTGAGATGCTGTTACTACAAATGCTGTGCGCCGAGAAGAAACCTGTAGATTTTTATCTTCCTCAATATTATTGATGTTCTCACCTGTGAACTGCATGCAATACATCATACGAATCATAGAGACAGCTATATTTGTGGAGGTCACCATCAACGAGGACAGAATAAAATAAGAGGATGAAGCTCACAGATGACCACGGTTGGCAGCAAGGGAGGACCGGCAAATACCGATCAGATTTGGCCACGTGCCTATCGATCTCGGGGCCAAACGACTACCGTTGCCTAAAACCTGCCCATGCAGTGCTGGCAATACACAGCACGGAATTTACGTGACCCCTCAGGAAATCCTTCCTGGAGGCAGAATTATCTCATAATCCGGGAGCATCGGTCGCTGCTGCATGTTGTCCCTGACCCTGCCTTTGCCAGTTGTATGACTCGTCCTCTCATGTTGTAGGCATGCAGAATGGTTATGGCTCGTTGCACACTGCCCGTTACCTAAAGGAATGAACTGAACATTGCTCAATCCGAATTCACTCATATCAATATCTGAGCGCCATGATTGCCTGACTGGCGGATGAATTAGATTAATAACAGCTAAGTGTGTGTCTATTTGAAGTCCCGCGACGCATAAATATCGCAGTATTGCGCATCTAGCTCTTTACTCCCCACTCTCCATGCTGTATTCCCTAAACCTCAGTTCCTTGACTGGCCCTAAGGCAGACGTCACCGCAGACAACAACGAAGAACTAAAAACGTTCCAACTCGGTATCTGGAAAGTTTCAATCCTCAAAACATCCCCGTTCAACCTCAGAAAGCAATTCGTGAACTTGATAGATGCGTTGCGATACTTCAAACGTCTCGCCATCGATGTATACTCCCTTGAGCCTGTACTGGCGACGTTGTTTGTATTCAACAAACTATGGTCGGGTGTTCAAAGTGCTCTATTATTATACTTCTCCAGTCAAATCCTCCAAATGGTACGGGATTCTCCTTCACTATGCCAGATTGAACTTACACAATCACATGAAGGTCGAATTAGGTTTGATCCATGGTGCGCCAGATGTTAGCGCCATTCTCAAGGCCCTCGCTTTTCGGACTTTCTTCGTCATATTTGCAGCAGTACTACAGTGGGAAAGGTAAATCAGAAGTCATCCCATAGATGGGGCACTGATGCAGTAATCGTTACAGCGAAAGATTTGATCCGATATTGAAGACACGGATAACGAATTATTTCGAACTCTTTTTAATGCAAGGTACGTACACCTGTTGCTTCCATCAAGCTATATCTGATCTCATATCCAGCTCAATTAAGGATAGACCTTCCCACTTCGCAAGGTAGTCATCAGTTTTGCAGTGGGCCGCCCTCTACTAAAGTGATCCATTTTTAAGAACCACGCAGTAAAGTCAGGGCTGCCCCTCACGATGCATGGTCGTCATTTACGGGTATCGTGGACTTTTTGACTGACGTGACCAAGGCTCTGAGCCAGTTTGGACTCATCGTGCAAGCTTCCCAATCTACTGGGTCGCCTCTCTTCACAGTCCTCTGTCTTATGAAGCCACTTTTTCTCTCAGTGACTGGGCGAACACTGTGTACTATACGTGTGTCACTCCTCCTCCTTTCTTTGTTTGAACTGAAGGTTCCTCCTAGCTCATATAATTCACACTGATAATGAACACCGGCAGCGCATGAAGGCTTTGAACAGCATGTCGTACCCGTGGTATAGGTCCGAGGTCCTTGGAAGTGATATTGTCGATTATATCGTAAAGGGTAAGATTCTTCAATCGTCTTTCCTTCATATATATCATAACCTGTCTTCTCTCAGAGTACCGAAAGGCAGGCCAACTTCTGGGTGGTCTCTCAGATGAATGGGCTCCACTTCAATACATGGTCAGGAAATCACCCCTATGGCAAATTATCAATGATATCCTCGGCGACATGCCTATCGTATGTACACGGCTACGTATCCCGTCTGTTGAACTAGCTGACCCACCATTCCAGATATACTGCGCAATGGTCTACATTCTTTACCCTGCGAGACTCTCACTTTCGTCTATCGCCATACTCCAACAATCGTCACTGCACCTGGACTGGGCCATTCAATATGTTGTGATGAACATCAATACCTTCCAGAGACAATATCAGGAAGTCAAGAATATATATGACTCGTCTAACATCGTGAACAGACTCGCCGACGGAGATATTGCCTACCCGAACCCTTCCTCCGAGGAGAAATACAACGGGATGTCTTTCGAGCTGCGCAATGTCTCATTCTCCTACCCCGGGAGCCAAAGCACCCAACCTGCTCTATCAAATATCAACTTGTACATCAGGCCCGGACAAATCGTAGTTATTGTAGGCTCGAACGGTAGTGGGAAATCAACAATCCTAAAACTTCTTTCTCGATTCTATGATCCAACATCTGGACCAGACTCGATTCTTCTTGATGGCATACCTATCTCCCGGTATCGTATGTCAGATATGCGGCGGGCGACAGCAACCTTGACACAGGATCATTCCCTTTTCCCTCTCTCGCTAGGAGAGAATATAGGGTTAGGGTATGCCGAAAAGGTGAATGACGTAGAGCTTATTGATTCCTCCGCCGAGAAGGGAGGTGCGAGTCACTGCCTGAAGAAGCTCGATCAAGGAAAGGAGACAAAACTTAGCACAGATAATGAGGCATACGGGTCCAATCTACCGGATGATCCAGATCATCCTTTACAATTAGAGTTGGAGAAGCTGCAGAAGAATATCGAGCTCTCAGGTGGGGAGAAACAGAGGATTGTTGCGTGAGTGTTCCACTCTTCTTCAGAAACAAACTTGTTTTAACCCATTCTCCCTTTAGGGCAAGGACCTTTATGCGATTTCAGACAGGAAACGTAAGGTTTGTCGCTGTAGACGAGCCCACCTCGGCTTTAGACTCCGAAGGGGAATTTGCACTATTCGACAATCTTATTCAATCTCGAGAAGGGAAGACAATGGTTTTTGTTACGCACCGGTTTGGACATTTGACGAAGCGTGCGGACCTCGTTCTGTAAGCCCCTGTTTTCACTCCATATGCTGCAGGTCACTAATTTACTATATTAAGTTGCATGAAAGATGGAACGATAGCCGAGGCTGGTACTCACGAGGAGCTTATGGCAAGGGAAGGAGAATATGCGAAATTATACAACATCCAAGCGAGCGCATTTATAGATAGAGACAGTTCATGCGTTTGATTGATATGAATACAATTTCGTCGAGGCTTCATTCGTGTTGTATATGATATCCATACCAAAGTCTAAGAAGGATGGTCTTAAACGTCCAGACCCGGCACATGCTTTATTGTCGAAGCTCAGAGAAGAGGGAACAGGTCCGCGTAGTTCAAATAACGCTGCAATATTGAGATGAAAACCCTTTCGAACGCAGGGAGGTGGCACTTGCTCGCATTTGGTAGTCTGGTGCGGTCTTGATAGCAATCATTGTAGCTGTGTTGGCAAGCAAGATCCTTGTCAGTCAGTAGCTTTGCATTTCCCCGAGCGAAAATAGTGCCGGGCATAATGGCGCGAAACGGCATCCACCGAAGTGCATTCGGCATAAAGAGTTTCTCCACCTTAGCCTACAAATATGGCCAATACAATCCCAGTGCATAGCCCGCAGTCAAGTAATTCATGAATAGACCACGTCCTGAGGAGCTTCGCCGATTAGATTGTATTCTCCATGACCATCTAGTTACAGGTGAGGGTGACAACAATGGGAAAGGTGTCGACTGATACGCGTAACATTATACTAGATCTAGATTGATGGGTTGCTCTGTTGCATAATCAGTTATCGTTGTATTGACAAACGACTGCAGGTCGTACGAAGCACTTGGTAGATTATAAGCACACAGATCTAACGAAAGAAAGTTGAAAGAAAGTGACCGGCGCGTCTCCTCTAATAACCCCAGTAATTCATATTCGAGGAAACCAGGCCAGCATTGTATTATTCTTACCCGAACGTGCTTTACGTGGGAGCGCTTGACACCGCGGAGAAAGATGTCACTGCTCGGAAATCGGTTGTCACTCCGAAAGGCTTTAGGCAACACACTGTGATAGGAGTCCTATCATCAAGAGGGAGACCTCAGATCCTCTTTCCTTCGAACCGTTATAGGATGAAGTCGGAATCTGCAAGTTTGGACTGCAGAAAAACAACAGATACGAGGGTAGGGGTTAGTACACCTCAGCATCAGCCACCAGACCCCAAAAGATGATCTTTTGTACAGCAATGAGTCAGAGACTACGCAAGAGTCAGATGAACGAGCGCTCTTCGGCCACGGAGCATTACGCCGGTTATGATATCATCCCCACAAAGATCTTATCCTTGTCATCGTTGAGTCATTTTGAAGAGAACCGGGCTATCCCGTAACGCGGGGATGCACTAACGTGGCGAGTTAAGATTAGCCATTACTATATGTTTATAAGAAAGATACAAGGAAAATCCCGAGTATAAACTTACCCTGCTGAAAGGGTCACCCGGTAACGCTTTCATTCCGAATACGTAAATGTAGACCTAAGGGCATATAGATTGCCAGATGTAAAGGCAAAGAGGTGGACTCTGGCGAGGGGTTCTTATGGATATCGGGTACCTGCTGACTTGGCCTGACAGTCGACATATGCCAGTACTCCGGCTTCTCGGTCTTAACAATGACTCGCTCCTCTTTTCCGTTACTTTCTCGATTCTTCATACAAATGCTAGAATATTATGAAACATTATAAAATAACAGTGACTCAAACATTCCCCTAGTATGTAAACTTGTAGATAAATTGTAGTAGGAAGATCTTAAGCTATTTTTACTACACTTCGACATCCACTCAGCTGCATGATTCAAGAATCTCTGGTTGGCTATGTCTAACGCCCGCGAAATCAATTGCTTCCAGACTATGCCTAGAGCTTGTCATAAACCTTGTTATTTATGCCAGCGCTTGCTGACCCCCCCGTTAACTACGCCGAGCGCTTGTTAATACCCTTATGGATCTCTCTTGGTGGTTGGAACTAGGCTTTCGGAAATCCTCGTTCATTATTTGGGCGTTACTCGAGTATTTATTACCTCAGTTATTACTCAAAATACCCTGATCAGTCTTAACAGGCGTCCTGTTAAAGAGAGCCTCATATTCTCGCAATACAAATTATATCGTTGAAGTCCTGCTTTTTCCATAACGAGTTACGATGCGAGCACCGATTTAAGATTATTCAAATACTATGGAATCACGCGCCTGGTATTGGGGAGATTTTTAACAGAGTGACGGTATTCGTGTCAATACAGAAAGTGTATGTTCCGTCCTTTATACTTTCTGGGAGCAGGCAGCAAAAATGACCATAGTCGTAGTACCCAGGTTAGGATTAGATAACCTTTAACTTGGAGTCAGCAAAAATGAGAGAAGAGACTAGCGCACGTCTGATAAAGGTTCAGATTTCACGCTCGGTTGATGAGAAATTTATCTGGGATCCGCGTACTGTAAAGCATAGGAAGTAAAGGTATGCCATGCAGGACTCGACAAGACGAACTTGCACTAAGAGTTATAGTATACATCGTTGAAGGCAACAATGCGCAAATATCCCTTGATAATGCAATGATCCGTAGGTCCCTGAGAAACAGTACATGATAGTACTTGATCGTTCATGCTGACTCACTAGCGCGAAAGTACAGTCCAGGATTTAGGGTCTATTTCATTAATATGGATATCCCTCAGTTCTCCGTGAAGATCAAAATTCGAATAAGAAGCTTACTAGGCCGATAAACGAGGGGGACACCTGTCACCGGATGCTGACCGAGAGGCCCGATACCACTGTTTGTGCTCCTAGGGCGAGCGTTTAGACTGAGAAGTGAGAACCGCTGTGACGGAAGAAATGTGCACGTCATTGTCTCTATCAATGTTCGACTGCGGTTTGTCTGTTGCTGCGCTTGTTCCAATCAATGTACGAATTAAAAACAAGTGTCGAGGCAGCGGTATTGGCGGAAGGCAGTATTTTGGTTATATCGACGACTAAGGACAGAATATAACGAAAGGATAAAGTACAGATACAGCTGCAGTTAGCAGTTCCGAGTCCTATGTATATAGGTACTCGGTTATTATGCAAACGCGAGACCCCCCGTGGGAAATTCTATTTGGGGAATCACGGCATTTGCCGCGATTCGCACACTGGCCTGGGTCGTGGGAAAAATCTATTCGTACACTTCGGCATTGTCCGAGACTTGCATACTGGCCAGGGTCGTGGGAAAAATCTATTCGTACATTTCGGCTTTTACCGAGGCTAGCACATTGGCCTTGGTCGTGAGAAATTTTTATTCGTACACCTCGGCAGGCGCCGATTCTTGCACTGTGGGCATGCAATCTGACGCTGACATTGGCACACGTGTTGCGTTGCTGACTGGGACCGCTTGCATGGCTGTTGTATGTCTCCTTTCTCTTTCATGCCAATCTTCGTTTTTTATTTTTTTGGCTTCTGTTGTTGTTTTGGGGTTTTTTTGGTTATTTTCTTGTAAAAAAAATTGCTCCGGCTTTTTGTATTTGTATCTGACTATTTTGTTCCTTCTTCTATCCTGCTCTTCATCACCCCACACTGTGTGTGTCTTCGTTATTCTGCCATTGTCTCCTCTGGTGTTTCTTCTTCCCATCTTTTTGCTCTGTGTTCTGTCTCTTCTTCGTCTTCATCCTCTTCAAACCCTATCTTCCTTTTCATCCTCGATGATGACATGACAGCCATTCCTGCCACCACCTGTTTTCTTTCCCTGTCTGCTCTCTTTGTATCCAGTGAGTGCTGTATCTAATTTCATAACATTTTGCTCACCATGGCTATGTCGCAGTTCATGTTATAAGATGGTGAAAACATGTATGATGCAAGCAGAGAAAATATATGCAAAAACTGTACATGGCCAATCAAAACAATTACTACAATCTTATGAAAATACAGAAGACTTTGTTATTCAGAGCGTTCTCCAAACACGAGAGACTCAGAGGTGAGAGAGAGGAGCTGGAAACACTCATTGAGGCATGGGTGACACCGAACGGGTTTATAAACGACGTAGCATGGAATTGTTGCTGATCCTGCCTGAAGGGTCTTAAATAATGTTTCTCTATCTTAGTGCATCAAGAACTGCCATAGCCACTCATTATTCTCTGCCACCTAACTGAATAAATGGTTCTTCAGGCTTCTTTGTAACTTACTGACTCCCCTCGTTTCAGTACTTAGACCTTAGACTTGTCATCCTGGATGTCATGCAGTCATCATGATCAACGTGCACAATTTCTGTGAACTTTAAAGTATCCAACTTGCCCTCCCAGACACCTTTTTTCTGGAAACCCCAGTGGTGCAGCATGGGGCCGATTGACGTAACATTCGTCCTCCATGTCGCCACTTCAAAGCCCTATCAATTTATCTACCACATCAGTTATTCCATTCGTAAGTGTTCCACAATTTTCGAGATGTTTTAGCTCATGGATTTCCAGATAGAGCATGCCACCCTGGATATCACCCTATGTCGAAAATGTCAACAGTACATCTCATGTTCATGATCATGTGCTGCCATCTTCTCTTGTTAGACATACGCAACGGTATACAGATATGTGACGATGCTTATGTCGAGCCAATAAGGCGAACACTTAATGGTCTACAGCTAAAACTATGTGAGTATGACACAGAAGTAGAGGCATTGGAGAATACCCTGACGAATCTCAAAAAAGGCCATGCCAGCCTCGCACATAGCATCCAAGTCTACAAGCCCTACCTTGCTCCAATTCGCAGACTTCCTGTTGAATTGCTCAGAAAGTTTTCTAGGAAACATGCGCCTTTCCTTTTGGCGAAGCCCTATACGAAACTCTCCCCTGGTCACCTCACTCCTTATTGCCACAGTTTGCTCTTACTGGCGAAGTATTTGCCTATCTTTGCCGCAACTCTGGTCCATCATGTTTGTTGATGCCGACGAAATTTTTACTTCCATCATATCAAGAAAGGGTATTCTCCAAGCTAACAACTATTGGGATTTCAGTGCAAGTCTTGCAAAAATTTCGGGATACCATTGGCATGGATGACGATGATGATATACCCCTTACATGTCTCTGAGAGAGATTTATTGTCGCCATTGATCTCTTATCAACCCGAGCTCCTGCTAATCATTGATCCTAGATAGGTTTGGTGGAAGAGCTAGAACTCGCCCGTTCCTCTCCTACTTTTGCATCACTAATGTGATAGAAGAAGGGAAAGCTTTGAACGTCATTACGAGCCGCCGTGGAGTGCTTCAATCTGCGATTACGGGTATGCAGTGTGGTGGAGAGCTGGATAGAAGCTTAAACAGGATATGGTGCAACACTCAAGCTTGGATACTGCTGCTTGACTGGCAGAGTGGTGAGCTGGCAAGGATACATGACGTGACGCGCGACTCAATCCATAGGACTTATGCTGACACAGCGTGATTTACATAGGACTCGGTCCTGCCACACGTATGTGTTGGCCCTCACCAACTAGTACAAAGCTCCAGAGGAAATATTCAATCCATCATTGGTTCAGGAGATACAGGCCCAGTCAATACATATCAATACATATCAGTTGAGTTCGAAATCAGTGATAAGATGGAAGCACAGCTGTGAACAGTTTCATATGACGACTGAGAACAGGTCACAAGGAAACTGCTGCTGTTGGTGGAAATTGTTGGATACGGTGAGAAATGGAGACTATCCGGCAGATTCATTACAATAGTGTTAACGCCGACATGCACCTTTCTTTTTTAGGTAAAGCTGTACGCCACGTAGATGAGGTCCAAATACTCATACAATCAGACCAATAAGAAGAGTGTAATTCATTCACATATTATCTATTATCTACTGAGTACACGAAGGCACCAAACTTGATGCAAATCAATCAATGTCAGGAACTGTCGTGATCTATAAATGCGCTCGCTTGGATGTTGTATAATTTGGCATATTCTCCTTGTCTCGCCATAAGCTCTTCATGAGTTCCAGTTTCAACTATTGTTCCATCTTTCATACAACTTCGTATACTGAAATTAGCGACCTGGAAGACACCGAACAAAAAAAAACTCACACAACGAGATCCGCACACTTCGTTAAATGTCCAAACCGATGCGTAACAAATATCATTGTCTTCCCTTCTCTTGCTTGAATAAGATTGTTGAACAACGCGAATTCCCCTTCGGAGTCTAAAGCCGAGGTTGGCTCATCGACCGCTACAAATCTAACTTTTCCTGTCTCAAAACGCATGAAGGTCCTTGCACTAAGGAGAAAGAGATAGGTCAGAACTAGGTAATTTTGAAAAGAAAAAAAAAGCAAGAAGGAACACTCACGCAACAATCCTCTGTTTCTCCCCACCCGAGAGCTCGATATTCTTCTGCAACTTCTCCAGCTCCACTTGTAAAGGATGATCTGGGTCATCTGGTAAGTTAGACCCATGAGCTTCGTTATTCGTTCTCAGTTTCGTCTCCTTTCCCCACTCAAGCTTCTTCAGGCAGTAACTCGCGCCTCCCTTCTCTGCAGAGCGATCAATCATCTCTGCATCTTTTACCTTTTCAACATGCCCCAACCCTATATTCTCTCCTAGAGAGAGAGGGAAAAGGGAATGATCCTGTGTCAAGATTGCAGTCGCCCGCCGCAGATCTGACATACGATACCGGGAGATAGGGATGCCATCAAGAAGAATTGAGTCCGGGGCAGATGTGGGATCATAAAATCTTGAAAGAAGTTTTAGGATTGTTGATTTCCCGCTACCATTCGAACCCACGATAACTACCATTTGCCCAGGCTTGACGGACAAGTTGATATTTGATAGAGCGGGTTTGGTGCTTTGGCTTCCCGGGTAGGAGAATGAGACATCGTGCAGCTCAAATGACATCCCTCTGCGTTCCTCCTCCTCGGAGGTATTCGGGTAGGCAATATCACCATCAAGAAGTGTGTTCGCAATGTTTGATGAGTCATAGAGGTTCTTGAGCCTTTGATATCTTCTCTGGAATAGATTGATATTTGTGACGACAGAGCCAACAGCCGAATCTAGGTGCTGTGATGATTGTTGGAGTATCGCGATAGAGGATAGTGAGAGTCTGTTAGGGTAGAGAATGTAGACTATTGCACAATATATCTGTAGCGATCAGTCAGCTAATAAATCCAATGTTTAATTGTGCACGTACAATAGGCATGTCGCCAAAAATATTGTTCGTAATTTGCCATATTGGTGATGTCCTAGTCATATATTGAAGTGTGGCCCATTCATCTGAGAGACCACCGAGAAGCTGGCCTGCCTTTTGATACTCTGGAGGACAAGGTGTTCAAACATGTCAAACGAAAGAGCCGAAAGAATCTACCATTAATGACATAGTTGACGATATCACTCCCAAGGACTTCAGATCTATACCGTGGGGATGACATACTGTTCAAGGCCTTCATACGCTGCCGGTGCACGTTATCAGTATGAACAATGTGCGCTATAACTTACTTCAGACCAAACGATAGCAAAAGAGGACTGACGCACGTATGCTCCACAGATTGCGTCCAGTAAACGCGAGAAAAAGTGGTTTCAGGATACAGAGTGATGTAAAAAGAGGCGATCCGGTGGACCTGGACGCTTCCACAATGAGTACAAGCTGGCCCATGATATTGCTGAGGTCCGTCAAAAACTCCACGATACCCGTAAATGACCTCCACGCCTCATGAGAGGTAGCGCGGACTTTACTCCTTGGTTCTTGAAAGCGGGACACTTCAGGAAAATGCGGCAAGCTGCAAAATGTATGATTACCTTGCGAAGTGGGCAAATCTATCCTTAACTGAGCTGTATAAGAAATCAGACACGGATGGATAAAAACAACAGGTTGAAGTACCCCGCATTAAAAGCAATTCGAAATGAGTAGTTATGCGTGTCTTCAGTGTTGCTTGAAATCTTTCACTGCAGCACGTTGTATGAAGGAATTACATATGAGAACAAAGCGAATTTACCTTTCCCATTGTAGTACCGCCGCAAATACAACGAAAATAGTCCGCACAACAAGGGCCTTAAGAATGGCGTCAATGTCTGCGGCACCATGGATCAATCCTATTTCGACCTTTGCGATGTAGTGTGAGTTTAATATAGAACACCAAAGGAGAGACACGTACCATTCGAAGGATTTGACTGGAGAAGTATAATAATAGACCACTTTGAACTCCCGACCATATTTTGTTGAACACGAATAATGTGGCTAGCACCGGCTCAAGGGTGTATACATCGATGACCAGACGTCTGACGTATCGAAGTGCGTCTTTCAAGTCCGAGAATCGGTTTCTGAGATTCGATGGAGACTTGAAGGCTTTGAGGATTGAAACTTTCCATACACCGAGCTGGAATGTTTCCACTTCTCGTTTATCGTCCTTGGCAAGATTTTCCCTTGGGACAGTCCGTCGACGGAGATTTAAGGGGTTACGCATGGAGAGAGGGGATTGAAGAGCTGGAACTGAACTATACTGCGATATTTGAGAGTCAAGGCACTTAATATAGAAGCAGATTTACCTGCTGCTGTTAGTTTGAGTCATAATCTGGTCATACAATGATTACGGCGCCTGGGAAATAATGTCATTGTATTCACTGAACAAGATCCAATCAATTTTACCGGGTCAAAAGCAAAGCACAACCAAAGTATGCCTCCATAGTAGTCATTTTGTAGCATGCAAATTTACAAAAGCAGTGTCTTGTTCGGTGTTCAGATGCCATCCGTGACCAGTCGGCCTAAGCGCTGCGCGACGGCCTCGGATCATGAGGTAATTACGCTTTCATGCGTTGTTCAAAGGGCATTCGAGGACCACGGGGTCGAGGAAACTCCGTCCTGTGTGTTATCGGCATTGTACATGCACTGATTGTAACCGATGGTAGTTCGACTCGGGCAGAACATGGTATAATTATGGCATGCATCCTAGACCGCGTGCCTCATCAAAAGTATTGGTGTTTCCTGCACGCCCTGACTTTGCTACTAGTTGGTGAGGGCCAACACATACGTGTGGCAGGACCGAGTCCTATGTAAATCACGCTGTGTCAGCATAAGTCCTATGGATTGAGTCGCGTGTCACGTCATGTATCCTTGCCAGCTCACCACTCTGCCAGTCAAGCAGCAGTATCCAAGCTTGAGTGTTGCACCATATCCTGTTTAAGCTTCTATCCAGCTCTCCACCACACTGCATACCCGTAATCGCAGATTGAAGCACTCCACGGCGGCTCGTAATGACGTTCAAAGCTTTCCCTTCTTCTATCACATTAGTGATGCAAAAGTAGGAGAGGAACGGGCGAGTTCTAGCTCTTCCACCAAACCTATCTAGGATCAATGATTAGCAGGAGCTCGGGTTGATAAGAGATCAATGGCGACAATAAATCTCTCTCAGAGACATGTAAGGGGTATATCATCATCGTCATCCATGCCAATGGTATCCCGAAATTTTTGCAAGACTTGCACTGAAATCCCAATAGTTGTTAGCTTGGAGAATACCCTTTCTTGATATGATGGAAGTAAAAATTTCGTCGGCATCAACAAACATGATGGACCAGAGTTGCGGCAAAGATAGGCAAATACTTCGCCAGTAAGAGCAAACTGTGGCAATAAGGAGTGAGGTGACCAGGGGAGAGTTTCGTATAGGGCTTCGCCAAAAGGAAAGGCGCATGTTTCCTAGAAAACTTTCTGAGCAATTCAACAGGAAGTCTGCGAATTGGAGCAAGGTAGGGCTTGTAGACTTGGATGCTATGTGCGAGGCTGGCATGGCCTTTTTTGAGATTCGTCAGGGTATTCTCCAATGCCTCTACTTCTGTGTCATACTCACATAGTTTTAGCTGTAGACCATTAAGTGTTCGCCTTATTGGCTCGACATAAGCATCGTCACATATCTGTATACCGTTGCGTATGTCTAACAAGAGAAGATGGCAGCACATGATCATGAACATGAGATGTACTGTTGACATTTTCGACATAGGGTGATATCCAGGGTGGCATGCTCTATCTGGAAATCCATGAGCTAAAACATCTCGAAAATTGTGGAACACTTACGAATGGAATAACTGATGTGGTAGATAAATTGATAGGGCTTTGAAGTGGCGACATGGAGGACGAATGTTACGTCAATCGGCCCCATGCTGCACCACTGGGGTTTCCAGAAAAAAGGTGTCTGGGAGGGCAAGTTGGATACTTTAAAGTTCACAGAAATTGTGCACGTTGATCATGATGACTGCATGACATCCAGGATGACAAGTCTAAGGTCTAAGTACTGAAACGAGGGGAGTCAGTAAGTTACAAAGAAGCCTGAAGAACCATTTATTCAGTTAGGTGGCAGAGAATAATGAGTGGCTATGGCAGTTCTTGATGCACTAAGATAGAGAAACATTATTTAAGACCCTTCAGGCAGGATCAGCAACAATTCCATGCTACGTCGTTTATAAACCCGTTCGGTGTCACCCATGCCTCAATGAGTGTTTCCAGCTCCTCTCTCTCACCTCTGAGTCTCTCGTGTTTGGAGAACGCTCTGAATAACAAAGTCTTCTGTATTTTCATAAGATTGTAGTAATTGTTTTGATTGGCCATGTACAGTTTTTGCATATATTTTCTCTGCTTGCATCATACATGTTTTCACCATCTTATAACATGAACTGCGACATAGCCATGGTGAGCAAAATGTTATGAAATTAGATACAGCACTCACTGGATACAAAGAGAGCAGACAGGGAAAGAAAACAGGTGGTGGCAGGAATGGCTGTCATGTCATCATCGAGGATGAAAAGGAAGATAGGGTTTGAAGAGGATGAAGACGAAGAAGAGACAGAACACAGAGCAAAAAGATGGGAAGAAGAAACACCAGAGGAGACAATGGCAGAATAACGAAGACACACACAGTGTGGGGTGATGAAGAGCAGGATAGAAGAAGGAACAAAATAGTCAGATACAAATACAAAAAGCCGGAGCAATTTTTTTTACAAGAAAATAACCAAAAAAACCCCAAAACAACAACAGAAGCCAAAAAAATAAAAAACGAAGATTGGCATGAAAGAGAAAGGAGACATACAACAGCCATGCAAGCGGTCCCAGTCAGCAACGCAACACGTGTGCCAATGTCAGCGTCAGATTGCATGCCCACAGTGCAAGAATCGGCGCCTGCCGAGGTGTACGAATAAAAATTTCTCACGACCAAGGCCAATGTGCTAGCCTCGGTAAAAGCCGAAATGTACGAATAGATTTTTCCCACGACCCTGGCCAGTATGCAAGTCTCGGACAATGCCGAAGTGTACGAATAGATTTTTCCCACGACCCAGGCCAGTGTGCGAATCGCGGCAAATGCCGTGATTCCCCAAATAGAATTTCCCACGGGGGGTCTCGCGTTTGCATAATAACCGAGTACCTATATACATAGGACTCGGAATAGATTTCCTGTGCAGCAAGCACCAGCCGGTCTCTCTACGGCGACAGTGCTTGCACTTCTTAGATCACTACTCCTCGATAGCAGCCTTCAGGTGGGGCGATTCTCAAAGATGCTACTCCTTATCATTTTGTGAGTCAATTCATGCTTATCTCACTACGAAAACAACGCTAAAGCTCTGTAACTACAGAGTCTGCCTCGACTTTACCGTTTCTCGTGGATTTCGATTTGACAACTACACAGGGACTGTAACTGCTACCTTACCAATAACACTGTCCTGGCATCGCGAAGTGGGAGATCCGGACAACATATCTTTCGCGCTAGGAATCATACAGTCACAGGGCAGTTTTGAAGAGCCCTTCTTCTCTGCAACCGACCTCTCTCAATTTGACGGGACGGTCAATGTGTCTTTTCCTGTTCCTGGGTGCGTCACAAATATCTTTCAATAAGAACAATTCATTCATCACCTTTAAACGGCAGAGAATACCAGATTGAAGCAAAGAACGCTGGATTCGGACTTGCTACAAGCCAGACATTCAACGTTGCAACCAGTGGCGGTGGAAGTACTACGGTGTCGTCGTCACGGTATGTAGCATCATAGTCACGCACTGATCATGTCGGATGTTTATACTATTTTCGTGAGAGATAGACTACAATCAGGATCTTCGGTGATGGAGACTCCCGGAGAACCGCCTAGGTCCGTACCCACCGAGCGTATTACTTGAGGACGTTGCTCAACATCCCCATTTCAATAGCTCCGCCACACAATCGGTACAGAGCACAGTAAATGACCAGCCGTGCGTCACTTGTGAACGTAGCCGATCTACTCTAATTATTAGCTCAGGACTTCAAATTTGACCTCAAGAAATCATAGAATATCTATAGTTGGAACGGTGATAGGATCGGTGGTGTCCATACTACTTGTCTTCGGAAGTGGGGTGTTTCTTTTCATACGTCGACGGAGGCGCAGAGACTTCGATCGCCTTCTATTACCCCATCCGGAGCTCCTATCTGAGCTAAATTCACATTCCCCGCCAGTGGCCTCAGTTCATAAACAATCTCGTGAAATGATGCTATATGTAGAGGGCGAGATCCATCGCGCAGTCGATGGCAGTGAAACAGGAAATCCGATTGAAGATGGGAGAGAAAGGAGAGATGATCCCGGCGTGTCTTTACATATTGACACGTCTGAGTCCGAGAGTCCAGAGGAGCAGGAGGCTCCTCAGTCAGCCTTTCGTGACGTAGTCACTGAGGTCAGGAGACTAAGGATGCAAGTTCAGGAGCTCATTACGGAACGAGAAACAGGAAGGGTTCAAGCTAATGCACTCGATTCCCCGCCAGACTATGTATCACGAACATCTTTGGGATAATGCGGTCATAGAAGCTGAAGCGACTTTATTTTGAGGAGAGACAGTGGCGATAGTTAATATTGAAGTGTACTCAGTCAGGAATATCGCAGAAATCCTAACTAACCCTTTTCTACCAGTAAATGTCTCGGGATCAGGTAATCCGTGGAAGTTAAACGACCATCACAAGAGTAAAAATTCTGTTCTACCTCGCTGTGTTCAGGTGATATTGGATGGATGGTGTTCACTGTTAGAAATTTCACCATTGTCGTCGAAGCCGGAACGGTTGAAAAGTCAGCAGAAAAAAACGGATGTACATGCTACATAAAGAATGTTTCATACCACATACATGATGCTCGTTCTGCAACGGTCAAACTCCTGAGTATGACCTTATTTTTCATGGGTATAAACAAAGGTCTTTCAAAACAGCTATTGCGCACGAGGCTTGCTCGAGCTGTGTTCTGACTAATAAACGAGTAGAAAATGAATCAGAACTATGTTATCAAGCAGCTCACCTGGCTCGCCGGATGGCAAAGCATATAGTCAAGACTAAAAACAGAGACTATTGTGAACACGGGAACATTTAGACGACGTTCTGGTGATTGTCGAATGGGCGGGCGGCAGCCAGCCTTACACCGCAAGTAGATGACCCGAATGGGACTCTTGCATTCTAGGTCTACTTTCGCTTGATGTTCAAGCGTTCAGTTCCTTCGTTGGTCAAAAGAAAAAATGTGAAGCGAAATTGGCAGAAAAATCATTTACATAAATAATGCAAAGAAACCAAAAATAAACGTGAAATTTACTGAAATTTAGCAGTCATGTGATATATTAGGAACATCGGCCCGAGTTCCAGGAGTGTTTCAGGGTTTATGCGCCCTCGATCAAGACTTGACGAACACGAACACGAGCGGCACCATCATCTTCCTGCTTCCCTTGATCCTGTATCATTTTTGAGAACGCTACAACCTTGAACCGAAATATGCGATTAGGTATCTGGTGACTATCCAAGGCCTTGGGCTCGGATACACAATGAACAGAAACCGCCAACGAGCATAGGACTGTCGAAGGCGACGACCGACTTACAAAGTGGAGCATCTTCTCACGCACCGATGGCTCCAGTCTTGAAAACGCTAGGCTGGCCATGATCGGGGTATACCGTGCCTATAAATAAACAAGGCAGTGCCTGTGACAGCGTTCATCATCAAATTCACGTCCGACATGCTGTATGGGCGCCTAACCAATCTTTGCTTCCTCCGCCGGTGATCTGATGTCTGGAAATAAGCCACGGAAATCTCGCCATGGTTCCAAAACAATCCCAGCTTCAATCCAGATCGCAAACATCGTTAAAGGGCTTGGCGACATGGTGCCAATCGTTGGCGGTTTGGTGAAAGGCGTTGCTGAGACTGCGGGTTTGCTCCTCGAAAACATGGAGGTGAGTGTTATATCATATCTGCTGATGCCCGATCACAAATGTGTTATGGCAGCAATCCAAAAATAACAAAGAGGATATGCAAGACCTCGCAGACGAGATCATTGAAATCGTGAAGATCATCAATGACGCCGCTATCCAAGCATCCGTGATGCCTGAGGGAATCAACTATGCTTCAAGTCTACAGACAGCCTGCTTAGAGTTCCAAGAGTCATTGCTGCTTCCCTTATGGTTCGATAGCCGTTCCTAATGTTATTTCATAGATATCTGTCTGATGTATTGACACGAGTTAACGCAATGAACCATAGCAAGGGAGGTATCCGAGTGAAAGTCATAGACTTCTTCGCCTCTCAAGACATAAAAGAGGACATTGGTCGTCACAGAAAAGCCGTGAATGACGCTAGGAAAAACTTTGACGTTGAGACTTCTCTTTTATTGAGGAATAATTCGCTGATGACCCCATTCAACAGACTCAGTTATCATTGAACATGTTGCAAGTATCATTGAAGACGTTACAAGTAGTAACGAGCAACACCGGTGTTATCTCCCGTGTTGACGAACAATTTTCGTCACTCCTGTCGACCCCGGCTACCATTGTCTCGACTAAAGTGTCCACAAACAACGCCCAAAACTCTTCTAGGCGCGAAATGCAGATAACGGGGAAATCCTACAGGATGCCTTGTTCTACCAATCCAGTGGAAGACTTCGAAAAGCTGGACTCCGACAGATCCTTTGGGTACTATCTCAGGCTATGCAGAGAAAGGCTTTCACAGCTGCATGCTTTCGACGCCACCACGGCATTGCAGCACGCTCCGTATGTGGTCGCTTGGCACCAGAGCCATCGTGTCAGGATGATTGGATTCTCTGAAGTCGGGCCTGCTCAGGCGTCTTATAATGTCATCTCAACCAACTGGGCTAAGGTACTTATGGACAGACAACAATCTCGGGTATGGTTTCTAAATTATAAAGCTATGGTGACAATGACACCTTTATTCGGAAGGATGTGCTCTCTCATGGTGGTGGTGGATGGATCAAGGAATGCAAGGAAGAGGTCCTGCGGCGTCCTCTATTCCAAGACTCGGTTTCACAGTCGCACAGCTGGCCTTATATTGTTGCGTTTCATCAACGAGACCGCGTTAGAATGTTTGGCCTCTCTACAGAGGGATGTGCTTGAGCAGTTTACGATGTGATCTCCACAAAATTCGCAAAGATCCTCATGGATACACGACGTTCTGAGGTAGGCCTTTTTAGTGTTTGAGTTGTTGCGATCATTACTCATTGAGAATGACCGCTAGATGTTGGCGTCTCATGGTTTCGGTAACTATACTAAGGAATGTAGGGAAGAGGTTAGCCTGCTTGATGATTTCCAGAGCGCTATCCCCTTGCAGACGGCATCGTACATCGTTGCTTTCCATCAGAAAACCTGCGTCAGGATGCTTGGCTTTTCGGAGGAACGAGCTGCGCATGCCGTGTATGGAGCTGTGTCTATTCATTGGGCCAAGGTTCTCGTAGATAAGCGGAGTTCCAAGGTGAGTTGTTGCGCAGCTTTGTGTTGTTGAGATGTGGCTGATTGGCTGGAAGTCATTGGCGGCGCATGGTTATGCGTACTACGTTGAACAGTGCGAAGAACAGGTCCTTCGATATCGTTGCGAGAAACCAACTTGATGCTGTTATTCAAGTGTTGATAATTTCCTATGAATGATTGATATATCACTCTGCAGGGTATTGGTGAGAGAGGATGTGCGCTCCAAATCATGTAGAGGTGCGCATGTCCAGATTTGAAACAGTTCTTATGTTAGAGGTAAATGCTGTTGCATGGTAGGAGAATGTGGTATCCTTCGATTCTTGACCCTTGAATATGACGAAGCGGATGAAAGAACCCGAACATCTTTCATTGATATCTGCATGGCAGCCATGGCGATGATTTGTCGTTCGGAAGTCCTGGGCCTGTGTTACCGCCCAAATTCAGTCGGAGCAGCAGTTGTAATATCAGACTCAGACAGGGAACGAGATGGGCAGCAAAAGATGTTGGTCTATCTTTCATGATTTACGTTATGCCTTGTGCGAAGCAGTGTACCGACTCAATACTGACTTAGCGCCTTATTTTAGGAACTCAGGTGTAGGACTCCGTGGTTAATATCCTATTCTTTGATGCCGTATCTAAAATATGTGTACGTTTCCTACTTTTTCCAAAAAAAGGTATACACATATCGTCAGGGTTTAAGCATAAGCTTCAAGCTTCAAGTCCAATCAATAATCGACGAGTAAGTTGCTGCTAGTCTTTCCCGTGCACTTTACGATTGTATCCTATCATCCCAACCGCTAACAGCACCTTTGTTACCCGTTCTGATTGTTGAATCAGCGCTTCATATCTTATAAGGTTTTCTTTCACTGGCATTATATAGTTTAATCTATCTCTATGACCGCTGACCGATCACATGCTTCCCTTTAAGCTGGTTGCATATATAGTGTGCTTATGATATTCTCCCTTCTCTCCACAGTTAGGGTCATTACCCCCCTGGGATTAGTGCTCCGCGATATCTCCCCAAAACGAAGTTACTCTTGAAGATGTTGCACTTTATTCTTTTGTGAGTCAATTCTCCTTGAGTACTGTGTAGTAGATGCTAAAGATGTAGGACTGTAGATTTACCCTTTATCTTACCGTTTCACACGGTTTTCATTTTGACATCTTTACAGACCCTGTGACCGCTGAGGTGCCTATAACACTGACCTGGCATCGCGATGTGGGCGACCCCGACCAAATACAATTTGAATTAGGACTACCAGGACTACCAAGAGAGGACTTTGGGATATCCTCTATGAATGCAACTGATATCACTCAACCGAACGGGACAATCAAAGTGATGTTCCCTACGCCGGCCGGGTGTGTCGATAGCATGGTAGCATCACGATCCAACATAACACTCACTGGTCATTTTTTCATTGTAGACAATACACAGTTGGAGCAATCGATCAAAGCAAGGTCACCATTGCGAACCAAACATTCAATGTTGCAGTCAGTGGTGGTCTCAGTGCCAACGAAACTGGTACACTATCGTTGTCGTCGTACGTAAAGGCATAGTCTTCCATGTTTATACTACATGCTTATGCTGTATTGAAAAGATCTATATTCGTACCGCCAGCATCTACAATCATTTCGGTGTCGGTATCCATAGAGTCATACCGGTCCATATTACCACTCGTACACAGTCGAAGGTGCTTGAATGTTTCTATTCCAACGGCACCTCTGCTAAATTAGAACAAAGTACTTCAGCTTCCTTAGTAACGTGAGTCATTCATGGATGCAGTTTAATCCTCTCATGATAAATGTTGGACTTTCTCCACTGATGCGGCATCTAGTACGGCATCTACCCTACCGTGCGTTGTCCATCTATGCAGTTAATGGAGCTCATGATTATCGTAGGAGTGAAAATTCGACCCCCCAAATCCATAAAACACGCACCATTGTTGGATCTGTCAGGGTCCAACCCAACTCGTAAATCCTATCACTAAGCCCGGCTGTCTCGCGTTCGGACAATCACCGATATGACCCAGAGTAGAACCTAGAGAGAGTATAGACTTGCTGTCTAGTTCGCGAGCAGTTGAGTTAGAGTAAGTGTATTAGACTTTAGTCCGAGCTGAGGGTTACCCTCCTAAATACATGGGTTTATATACTACTGCTATGTTACTATAATTAGACTGTCTTGGTGAGCGCCTTGCGCGAACCAACAGGGAATGACGATAATACAGGTGTATACTTGCGAGGTTGTGGTACGTGTCTTACCGAACGATACCGTTGAGGTATTGGTGAGGCCGAGTTGGTTAGATTAGATAAGATAATGGTGAAAATATGACAGGATCAGTAATAGGATCCCTGGTATTCCTCCTGATAATCATCGGGGGCAGTACATTCCTCTACAGACGAAAGGGGAGACACCGGAAGTGGAACTTGAAGCGCCATCTATTGCCGAAGCTTATGATGACACCTAAGCCAAATTCAAAGTCTCCGCCAGTTACAAATCAAAATGGCGAGACCACCACTGGCATGCTGGTGGATGGGGCGAGGTCAGATTTAGGAGACAGAAGCCAGGATCCAGTCGAACAGGATCCAGAAAGAAATCTGATTGAACACAGGGAAGAGAGGAGAAATATCATTAGCTCGCTTATGGATGACAATACTTCCGAACCCCACGGTGCACCACAACAGGAGACCTCTCAGGCTAGCTTGGACATGGCGGCTGAGTTTGTGAGGTTGAAGACCCAGTTTCAGCAGTTCATCGTAGAACGGGAGGCAGAGAGAGCTCATGAAAATGCATTGGATTTGCCGCCAGCATATGTATGAATAAAATACAGTGAGGCGACGAAGTTAGCAAATTATTGCTCGTCTAATATCAGTAAATATGTCGAGGTCATGTCACTAGAGAATTAGTAGAATTTGACAAAGGATCCCCAAGTTAGAACACATGAAACATTCCTTTTTCCCACTCTCTCCAGGAGAGAATATAGGATCGGGTTTTGCGGGAAAAGTAAATGATGTGGATATGATTGATGATTGATCTTTCCGCTGATAAGGAAGATCTGAGCTGCTGTTTGAAGGAATTAGAGCGTGGAAAGGAGACAAGGTTGAATATGCTGAATGAGGCACCGCTACCATACGGAGTGATATATCAATGTCTACGAGATACTGTTAACCATGATACATTAAAGGCCTATTCCTGCAGTCACTGATTGATATATCATCTACAGTCATGTCCAAAACGGGTACAAACGGGGCCCCAAATCAAAAAACCGTTGCTCACTATTGATGACGACGAGCTCTGCTCATCCACGCAGCAACCTGACTGACAGTGGCCGATACGGTCCCAAAATGGGTATTGGATCGCGCCAGGCCTTCTTAGATCGCGCCAGGGGAGTATTATGGATCGCCGATTGTTACTAATGATCTATAACTGTCCAAATTGGTTACATTTGGCCTGGTTCTCTTTCTGAATCTGCTACATACAGTGATTTGTTATATTATAGTATGACAATGAGAATAATATTTAACTGAAGCATACAGAAATTATTCAGTCATTAAACGTCTTCATTGCTTGCCTCACCTACAACCATTGTCCCAGAAAGCAGCATTTCTCCACAAAACATAATCAATTTGATTCTTGTGTTGCAGCCTGGTGTTTTGTGTATGTACCAGGACATTGATGAGAGCAACCCCTTCTGTGGTGCTCTACATGACAGTCACAGATTAACATCATGTTTGAGGATGTATTTGAGATGTTCTGGCATGTTAACATCCAGATCCGTGACATTGGGATGTGGGAATGGTTTAGCTCATGGCGGCCATTGTTTTGGGTTTGTTCCGTCGTTTTTCTTGGACAAAAATGGCATCAAATTGATTCAATCCGTGGCCGGCTACTGTACCAGTTTATGAGTACCGCTCACATAGTTCGGACTATACGGCCCGTTCACTCAGTGATGTCATCAACATTATGCCGTTACAAAAGTTTACCACTTGTTTAAGGCCAGTTCGCACCGATAAGCCTGAAAAACCTTGCAGAAACACTCAGAACACCCATAGCTTTCATCGGTATATGCTTTCCCCAGCCAAATTGTGCCTTGGAATTTCCATCAGACAAAGCATAATTTGGACCCGATGGTTAATCAAAATGTGCACGTTGACCTGTATTCTCAATGGCCCTGCGTCCATAAGCCGTTCCCGAAAACATCAATCCCAGCAAGGGCAGCATTAAATGTATGCTCAAAGCAGTGCTAGATTAGTGAGTACATTGCATCTCTAGGCTACTTCAAATCTGCTGAATATTTTTCAGGCATAAAAGCGAAATCAATAAACCCCGCCGACAACGTATTAGGTAGTACATCCACCTGTGCTCTGGAACGTGACAGTGGGGGACAGGCATGCCTGTATCGATTCTATACCTCACTGCCGCTGCTCATGGAAGCGGACTAGTCCCTTCGCTTTATGATTACTCTTCTGCATGATTCTGTTTTTATTTTTCATAATATGTTTTATTATATTTGAGGTTATATGTGTGCTAGCAATAGACCATCTACCTGTAATAAAACAGTAGAGATTTGTCCTTGATTTGTTCTGATTATGCATGTCCAAGGAAACAAATTGCCGTAACATAAGGAATAACAAACATGAGGTGTGTTGAATTTCTGCTGTGATCCGGGTTTAGTACAACCGTTGATTGCAGATCCAGGTACGCATGCAGCAAAGAGAGCGAAGACGACGTCCATCAATCGATTCTGATCCCAGGTTTGCAGTATTTATAGACAGTTAGCGGAACATATTTTTAGACAGAGAAGCGCACTGTCGGGAACGCTCGTCGATGGATAAGGGCGGGGAACCGACGTCCAGCGAGCAAGAGACTTTGGCTATGGATGAAGGCGCGTGATGTCCATGTGCAGCTGATATATCGTAACCGTGACTGCAGGATCAGTGCATTGATGTATCATGGCCATGTATATTGACCAGTCTTTGATATATCATTTCGTTAGGTGGCCTTGAATGAGGCACATGGGTGCAACTTGCCGGATGATCTAGATCATCCTCTACAGACTGACCTGGGGAAATTGAAGGAAACTATCGAGCTCTCGGGTGGTAAGACGAAAGGGATTGTAGTGTGAGTTTCGTTTCTTTTCAGACATAACCTCATTTTAACCTGTCTTTACATTATCACAATGCGACCATGGCCAAACAATGGCGGTCAAATAATATGATATAAAATATCCATGAGCTACGACAGCGAAGATACCAGAAGTTAACATGTTGAGGAAGTGCATGCAGATCGAAGAATATAGGAAGTCATAATAAAGCCTAAATAACTGATGAAATGGGCGAAATGCTAGGTGTTTCTTCATGCCTTGTTCTTAAACTCCTCCTTGTCATTGAATTCTGGACGTCAGATTCGAACCAGTTTTCATCTTAGGAAGGGGTGTTCTTGACGGATGCGCGACGTCGTATATAGTGCAGGTCTCACCTGGATCAAGAAGTGGTTAGCTGTAGGGAGAAAAAAGCAGGATGTTAGGGTTACCATCTCCTGGGGAACGGACGATGGAATCTGACGTTCGGTGTGCACGTACGGGGTGTCAGGATTATCTTCATATCTATGGAGGCGTTTGCATGGATACTGGAGCTTGTTATCACATCCGAGCACGACAAAATAAACCGTTGAAAGAGATGGACCTATTTGATTGTGTACCGTCGTGATCGGCGAGATATTTCTTGGTCGCCATAGCAAAGGACTTGTTCATGTTGTCGGGATCGATGTAATGTCTGTGATGACTTAGGGTCTCCCAGCCTTCTAATTTCCGTGCCGAACAAAAGGGTCTTGCATTTCGTACATCTGGGTGAATATTTCGACAGTGTGTAGCCCGCCTATGCAAAAGTACTGCAATATTCAGGACAGCAATTATTAATATGGTCATGAAAGGACTACTGTACGTTGGGGAGTATTCCAGAGCTGAACCATGCAATGGGAGAGGGAAACTCGTGATAGGGGAAAGGAAGAAAGGCTTGTCGAGCCGGCACGTTGGTGGGTGAGGAGCTTCACGCGAATGGGGAAAGAGAGGGTGCACATGGAAGATTAGTGCTTCGGGATGCAGCATTGTGAATAGAACTGCGCGTAAATAGGATGAAACGCGCCCTGACTTTTCAATAGACATTACCTGTGCTCGAATAGCCATCATCTGTGTGAAATCAGGCGGATAGATGCTTACTAGACGAGACCCTGATGTATAATTTGAGTAGCGAGATGAAAAAGAGTTAACCAGGGGGAAGCAAGCCCCGTGTTCTCAAAACGCACATTAAATAATAGCGTTAATGTGCCTCCTTGGCGATAACGAAAGTCATGATCTGAGGGGAGTTGACTTCGGTGGGATCACTGGATTGGTATTCGGAATCGGCATCAATACGTGGTATATTGACAGATGAGCTACGGAAAGCGTATATTTCGCGCTTTGCTCCACAACTTCCATGGTACTCCGGGATCAAATGTCCTTCAGCGTCGCGTGAGCATCAACAAAGACAGACAATACTAGGGCACATACGATACTGTGCCCGGTGTATTTTTGATGTCTGAACATCCAATTGACGCACCAACAGTCTTAGCGGCTACCATTCTCCTGGGGGTTCCCATGCATCTGATGAACCTTTTTCCTGTGCTGACAAACTGCGAGGACATTGGACAGACCGTGACGACACGCATGATGGCATCCATTGGAATCACCCGCTCAACGCAAAGACCTAATTGAGTAGAGAACATACGTCCCTTGATCATCCAAGGAGTATCTTTCCGTCCCATCATGTCCCGCTATACATTCTCATACAGCTGACGTGCCTCCAGATTTCGGCCCCTGGGCTCGCAATTGAGTCTAGATGCTGAAGGAATGAAGGATGCACACATCTGAGATGAAAGAGAGAAAGACGAACGTTTGCCGTGAGTTCAACGTTTGTCGAAAGGTAAGGTCTCCATCATGTCCTCACTGTTCTCAAGGACTAATTTATACGCACATCTTAAGTAGCATATCTCTCCGTCACCCGCAACGTTTGAACTGTCGTCATAGCCATATGAGCTGGTATCAGATCTATGTTCGTTTGACTTATCACGCAATGCTGATGTGTATCTTATTGGAAAGATATCCCATGTTTGTCTTTCTCCCACATGAGCTGACTTCGTGCTGATACTTTGTTGATAGGCTGCTATACCGGCCTCAACTGCTACCGGAAAGCATGTTGTTCTATGCAAGTGTCGTTGCTGATGAAAGGTTGGATAGAAGCCACATAGCTTGATTTCTTTTATAAACACAAAAGCAAAAGGTGGTCTTCTTCCCAATTTGGCTACAGAAGGAGATTTAGGTTGACTGGCCTGAAGTTGCCGTGACTGTGTCAGTAAAATTTCATGGAATTGAGTATCCAACACGTTCGTGGCAAGCAAAGAGGGTTATACGTGTCAGGCAAAGGTAGAGGTAAGGAGAGAAGTCTCCAGAGAATAACACATTCCCACAATGAACTGTCCGAGGCGGCCCGCAAGCCTGGAGCGCACTCTCACAAACACTGTACGATACCGGCAGTCTGCGTTTAAGAACTCGTCATTATCATTACCACTAACTGTGACCCTCTCTATCATGCAAGCCAAATACTGGCTTGAATCTCACGGCCTACAACGGATTAAAATCGTTGGACAGGCTATTGCTCCACCCTTGCGCTACAAATGAGGATTCCAATCATCTCCTTCAAAATCTCGCGGAATTCCCATAGAACATTCGTTGTCGCCAAGGATGTGTGTTTCCATGTTATTGTTTGGTGTTTGTGCGAGATGTTGCATAGATCTGTTTGTCTCCTCATGTCCCTGATCAGGTGATGGCACGGCTTCATCATGACTCTCCGTTTTCTTTCAATGTCACTTACTTCTGCCGAGCTACACTACCATGATCCGTTCAAATTAACACACAAAGCATCTCAGCTCCGATCATGCAATCAAAGGGATATGAGCTTCTAAAGTATGACTTTGAGCCGAAATTCACTGTGAGGAGACGCCGTAGTAGTTGACAGGATACTAGATTGACACCAGGGAAACGAAACATAAAGAAGAATACTGGACCGTTTGTCATGAATTATCTCATGCCAGGTACAGCCTGCCGACATGATCTCTTATTCTTCGAATCCAGGCATATAACTCTATTCTTCATACCCTCGTGCCTAATGTTTTATTCAGTACATGACTCGCCCTACCTTTCTGCAAAAAACATACATCACCATGACCGATTAAGCTAGTTCAAACTTCAAGCTTGAAGTCCGATCAATACCTCTGTGACTAGTGTTCCGCGTTCACTGTACAATTATATTCCATCAACGGACTACATCTTTACCACCTATTCTGGACAACGGATCTTGATATCACCTTCGCATGGAGAGCAATGGCGGTGCATCGATTCGCTCATTGCCTTGACCACTGACGGATAGCATGGTTCCCCTTAAGCTGGACACAGTTATGGTGCGCTTATAACGGCTTCTCCCCAAGGCTACGAGTCATTTGCTTCCCAGTCTACCACTCCGTGATATCCCCTCAACGTGGGGTGACTCTAAACTTGAAGATGCTGTGCCTTATCGTGCTGTCAGTGAATTCCCCTTACATTGTCATGCAGTCGACGCTAAATATGTAGGACCGCAGAACTTTCGTTCACTTTCAAATTTCACATGGATTTCATTTCGACTTCTTCTCAGGAGCTGTTACTGTCGGAACACCCATAGTGCTATCCTGGCATAGAGATACGAGCAATACAGGTCAGATAGGATTTAGGATGGTACCATTACAAGATCCTTCTGATAGCGCAACCATCACAACTACTGACACCACTCAACTTAACGGGACAGTCACTTTGACACTTCTTGACCCGGGGTACGTTGCTAATATGTTCCAACAAACACTACACACTCATCTTTTTCAACTGTAGATTCTACTTTGTTGCAGCAATTGGCCCAAACTCCACCACTATGACTACCTCCCAGACATTCAAGGCTGCATCCGGTAGCAGCGAAAGTAGTACGATGTCATCATTGTCGCAGTATGTCACACTATATTCATCCAGTATCATACCCAGATACTTATACTTGCATGATATGAAATAGGATTGGAACAACATCCGTTTTCGCGACGTCCGTATTCACCCATCATGGTAGCTGGAACCGTTGCTTAAAATCTGTATTTCAACAGCTCTTCTATTGAGTCAGCGCAAAGTACCTCACCCGGGTCAACGTGCGTCATCCTTTAATGCAGTTGAACCATCTCACAATTATCGCAGCAATGATTCCTCTACAACGTCAGTACAAAGTACTTCAACTGCCCCACTGTGGGTCATATATCTATGCAGTTAATGGAACTTATGAATCCCTTAGGAATTCGAATTCGATCCGTCGGAATCATATTATTATTGGTGCAGTGACAGGGTCCATCGTATCGCTACTGATCATCTTCGGGGGTGGTACATTCCTCTTCATACGCAGGCGGAGACAACGGAACCGAAATTTGAAGCACCGTTTATCGCCCAACCCTCTGATAAAACCTGACCTGAATTCCCACTCTCCGCTAATTACAAATAAAAATGGCGAAGCCAACACCGCCATGCTTGCCGGTGGGATGGCGTCAGACTTTGGAGACAGGACACAGGGGCCGGTCGAACAGAATCCAGAACGAAATCTGATTGAAGATGAGGAAGAAAGGAAATATAGATTTAGCTTGCCTGTGTATATCGATACCTCTGAATCCCAGAGGGTACCGCAACGGGAAGGTTTACAGACTGCCTTGGGTGATGTAGCGGCCAAAGTTGTGAAGTTGACGACCCAGTTTCAGCAGTTCATTCACATTGTGGAACGGGAAACAGGGAGAGTCCGCAGCAGCGCGGTGGATCCTCCACCAGCATATGCATGAAGAAAAGACGGGAAGATGGAGTTAGCGAATGATCACTCGTGAGTCGTCCGATATCAGTAAACACGCTGAGATCATTAACACAACAATTAGCGGCCTTCCTGTTAGGGATCGATGCATCTACCGGCATCTACTTACCATATTTAGTCACACAACCTGTACGAACTTGATAGAATATTCTTCATCCTTCTTTCTTTGACTTTTTCTTTCTCTTCCGAGTATATACTAGAAACTTCTAGAATACTTTCATACATGTATATACTCGGACTCGAAGTATTGAAACATAATCTGATCTATTCATCGTATTTGACACCTTACTTACTGTGTGAACCTACTAAGTGATCGTGATCGGGTACGCCAAGCGCTTGCCGATTTACTCACTACTGATTACTCTAAGCGCTTGTCAGAACTAACTACGCCTAGCGCTTGTTGGCCCATTTAGGACGTTCTTATTTCCTCCATGATCTCACTCAATGTCTTCAGAATGGCCCCGCGCTTCTTTGCTACAAGGCATAGCGAGAACTGGAAAGACCGTCAGGGTCGAGATTCATACGGTCGTTTGAGGGCAGCACCTTCTTTTGTCACATTGAAAGGAATATGAAGAATGTTGGTCGCATGACACTTCAGGTTGCGACACTCAATACACCATATAGAGACGACTGGCATAAATCATGAAAGGCTGGAGCGGGATCATGGCTATAAGTCCGTTTGTTTAATGGAAGAGATTAAGCACTGACCCCTCAGAAAAGATGATGTCAGGTTCCACTCTTGCCTCTATTGAAAGCGATAGAGAAGATCCACGCACGTTGTGATACCAAGAAGTCTAAAAGCCCCTTGCCGCTCGGCTTGATCGCCAAGTGTCTCGACAATCAGAGGATGGCAGCCTATATGTTCCTTCGGAATCGCCCTCGGAAGCTCCTCGCCCCTTGGAACGCAGTAGCCAATAAGCGATGATGTTTCACCCATCACGAAACGATCGCAGCACCAGTCCGTAGCGGAATAATGTATTATTCACGGTTCCAAACCGTAAATGAAAATGTATTAATGGACGTGTTCTACCGTGACGCAAGGATATAAACGTACTGTGTTGCGTTATATATTCCACCGTGCTGGCTCCAGCTGGTCACAGGGCACTTCCTGCCCTAGTCGTCATTGATGGTGATGAGCTCAGGTCTCCTGTGCATTGGTCCATGCCTGCTCTCTAAAATGACAGTCGGATCGCGCCCATTCAGGAACAAATCTTGTGGCGGTGCATGCACCGGAATCCCGATTTTTCCCACAACGGCTACCCCCGGCGGGGTTTCAAACAAGTGTATATCAAACCTTCGGCCACGATCACATAATCTTTTCTCTCTTGTCATCGTATTGCTACCTACTACTATTAATGTCACTACGTAAATTTAATAATATATGATTTCTCATCAAAACATTGCCTAAACGAAAGGATTATTGATGTCCACTATGATACTCCCATTCTCTGTATCCCCTAAACTGAGCCACTCCTCAACATATCGCCATTTCCACTCGAAACCGGCCTTGATGGTGGTGTGTATTGCAGCCTGGCACCTTGCATATGCCCCTGCGCCTTCGCCAGCATTTATGCCTGCCTCTCGTTTTTCAGCTCAGCTGAGCCACAGGATCGTGTTGTGCTTGAGGGTACGTCTGACATGTTGCATATCAGCCTTCACCAGCTTACACTCTTCCCTCCAGTGATGCGCCCTTGCACAAGCTTTACACCACTCGATTCTCAAATCTACACCCCATTGATCAACCAATCCACATTCTGAAAATCTGTGACATACATTCATTTACACCACCAGGCACATCACCCAAATGGGAGGTGTACCAGATGCACGACATACCCTGTTCGTTGTCGAAAGCTCCTACCGCATTGTCAGATATCCGGTGAACATCTGATTCCTCCAGGACTTGTAATTGGGACTGCCAAGTACAGTCTCCACTCCTTGTTGAAAGGGTCATCAAACATTGCCAAACATGTCGATAGTAGTTCTTGGCTTGGGTGATGCACACACTGATATCTCTGGTGGTCTTATGGCATTTGAGCCATTCCTTCTGCATGAGTGTGGTAGTGTCACCATCCTTGTATGCTTTGGCGAGTGCTAATAGGTGACCATGGATTGTATGCAATAGATCAAATCCCTGCCCAATGTGTAAATGAGCTTCGGCACAAATGAGAATGTCACCACATGGATGGTCCATTAATAATATTGATGATGGCAAGTAAAGTTGTTGCAAGTATGTGGGGACCGAAGGACCATTGCCTAGGTTGTCACGAGCCCGAAGACCGCAGACTACTGGCATATGTGCTTCCTGCTGTATAAACCACGATTCAATCCTGCGACAAAGACAGTTTGATTTCTCGAGCACTTGGGCTCATTGCAGGTCTGTGGAATGCTGGCCCAACTCCTTGTTGATTCTAGTGATCCTACATCTACAAGAAAATGAATATATTATTTCATTAAACATATTGAGCAACATATTGAGAGGCCTCAATTTGTACACCCTGAGCAACCATGTCCTTAGGGGACGTGACGAATAACTGGTCACCATCAAGGCCTGCTAGTTCATCTTGAGCATCTTCACGAGCCAATTGCAGGCGCATGGCTGCTTCTGACTTACCTAAGATGACTATTAGTGACCAATGACAGCGGCTGGACCATATTCCACTTACTAGCCCCGGTTCGAGCAAAGGGATTTGGCTCTTCCCTGTCTGCCTCACAGGCCTCAACCATCGCTGTCCACTTTGCAATTTCCTCTGATGGTAAAGTCTTGGTAAAACGTTCGAAGCGGCTCTCGTATTCGGCAGCATTCGGGACTGCATCTTTAATCTTTCGCAGAAGTGAATCTCCTGCACATCATCCTCATTAGTCAGAACAGAACAACTAAGCTGAGCTATCATACCCATTGAGACATTATTTTGCCAATTAATGTCACCAAAATGCTGATCGAGCTTTTCACATCTATGGCCTGGACTCATCTCCCATGTTGAAGCCACAACACCATTGGATATGGCCCAACTCCATTCAGGAGCTTCACCATCATTATTCCCAACATGGCTATGAAAGGACATACAAAATTTTTCTTGACAATTCTTGATGTGCCCAGGGAGATGAAACTTTGGGACTAGGTAAAGCTTGCAGCAGAGTGGAGGAGCCATATCGAGACTGTAGATCTTGATGCGGTCTTCCAGATTTATTGACCATTGACAGGCAATATCGTACAATGTCACGATGCACGGTACACCATTAAATCGCCTCACAGCGGTGAGATATCCATAATCCATCTCAACTTGTCTAATATTGAAAAGGTTCAGTGCAACTTACATAGAGCAAGGTCTGCATACGTCTCCCCGACCTGTAGATCCACCGTGGACAGTGCAAGCTTCAGTTCGTGACACGTGCAAATGACTCCCCCCACTCTGCTTGCTGCCAAAGCTCACAATTGAGCACATGTCTTCTTATCTGGCTTTGCAGCCTTGTGGTCCTTACAGGTGCTCTGTGCCTGCAAAATATGCTTGTCGAACATCTTCAAATGATTCTTGAAGGATGTTGTATCCACAAAATATCCTAGTCCACTCCCCAGGCCAGGATCCTTTTCCTCGCTAGACACCTCAAACCTCTCTAACTTGAAATTTGCATCCACACCGACAAATAATGTATGCTCCCTAGCATCTGGTCTATTGAACAAAATTAATCTCAAGATCTCAGCTGCAGTGGACACTTACAAATCAGGATCCACCTTGACAGGTATATTGACACCTGGACATGGACAAGCCAAACAGTCTACTGCGCAAGACACCGGCTCTACCACTTTCCATCTACCAGCATTATTCCTGATTCCAGCTGGTTTCAACAAGCGGATGAATGACCACTCCCAAACAATACAAATAAAAGCCTCATAATTATCCTAGAATCAATGTATGAGTACATCGTAAATAGACAGTACTCTGCATACCAATGGTGTACTAGTTCCTGTATTATCTGATAGTCAAGCTAAAGAATGATAGTATTCATAGGCTGAGATTTTGCCCATAAAAGTAAGCATTTGGAACTGCTCTAGAGCCACCATAGTGACTGCCACGTGAGGCTCTATCACTGTTCCTGGGAAAAGCCAGGCATGCTGGAGTTGGATAGCTAGTGGATGCTCATGAGAGCAACTACAAAAAACAAGAGCGATGTCATGAACACCGTTTGTATCGATGATCATAAAATGGGTGCCAAATGCAGGTTGTGGATGAGGACAGATGTCACCTAGGAGATGTCCGACTTGATAGGACAAACCGAGCTTGTGGAGGGGAATCTTGTCGAAGTAATTACCATTCCAATGTGTTAGGATTGTGCCAATAGGATGAAGTGAAAGGAATGCACGCTGTGGATTCCGCAGAGTGCATGGGGCTTGGTGAAGCTATTAGCAATGTCACCCTTGGGTCAAAGCCCAAAGAAGGATTATGGACGGAGTCTGCAGGATTATGATCTCTAGGATCAAAGGTTAAGTCCAACAGTGATCGGAGTCCGCAGACATAGAGAGAGATGGACTATGGCTTGAAGGCCAAAGAGAATGAGGATGAGAATATTGGGCTAAACCAAGTTGATATTCGAACTGAGGTATGTACTACTAAATGTACAGCTTATATACTAAGACGGAGTCCGACAGGTCAGGGTCTGGAGTAGTGTAGGTATGGCTAGAGTGATGTGATCTGGAATGTTCTGTATCTAGAGGAGTCAAGTATTCCGTGGACTCCGATATAACACCTACTCGCTACTGTGGTGGGTTCTAGGTGTGATAAATGAATATGTGAAATAAGTAAATGAAATAGAGATATGAAATATGAGATAGAAACCGGGATTCGGAATCCGATGGATTCCGATGATTGACTTGGAGCCAGTGGAGTGGATGATTGGATGAAGTCCATGGAGTCCACGGCATGATTGTTACACAATGCTTGAATGTAGTGAGCCAGCGAATTGGACCCCAAAGGAATACGCACCTGAACAATATGGGTAGGGGAATTCTGATGTGTCATTACTATACAAGACTTACAGAACAGTCTTGCATCCCAACATGTGACACAATGGTAGGTAAAATCTGAATTCTCACATCCGGTACCACCACAGTATAGCTGGAAAATGGCATCACCTTGCCTTTCACACCTCAAGCTTTCAGCGACATAGTCATCTATGTGGGCACTGAATGAGGCGAGCGGATTGTACTAATAGACATTTGTTAACTATGAATTCCAAGTATTTGAAATGCTTACCATGTAAACACGCTTACGAGGCGCCATTGCAGCATCCTCCATATCTCCGGCCATAGCGAGGGCATATGCTTGTGGATCCAGGTGGTAAGCATCATTCAGGTTGTCATAGTCAATACCAGTGAGGTCTTCATTGGGTTGGCTAAAGTTTGTTGTTTTCTTCTGCAGTGACACTGGGAGGTGGACAACTTTTTGTTTGATTGAAGGTCTAGCTCCCCTGGTTGCCGAAAAAGACCACAATTGATGATGGTGAGGTCATGAGGTCAGAGGAACATCAGAGGAATCAGCAAACAGTTCCACAGCATGTGAGTGCCATCCAACATGATGTCATTTGGTCTTCTTGGGAGCACGTAGCACTGCCATGAGCAGGAATCAGCTTTTCTGGCTTTCAAGGACATATCCTTTTATATCTTCATGCCTGGAGTTTGCAATGTTGCCCACACACAATAAAGGTATGTATTCCTGTCTGCTGATAATAATATCATTAGTATTTAAGCAATGTATTTTTGATGGCTTCTCTAGCACATTCAACCTATCTTATGGGAGCATGAGCCAGAATGTAATACATTACCCTCTGTGGCATGAATCCAGTCCTGAGGGCTTGGCGACTGAGGCAAGTTTAATCCTGTGGGAAGTGACTGTACAGTTAGGTACATCCCTGGTGGCGGTTTGTTGTTCCCCTCCATTTCATTTGATGGCACACACGAGTATCAAATCCTCCAAGCCAGTATGATCCCATGTGATGTTTAATTTTGCATGCTAATTATACTTTAGAAGACTTTGACGGCGGAGCAAAAAGTCTATCTCGCCAAATTTGCTGCCTTCTTGCATTTTCTAGAGATGAGATTTCAACCGAAGCATGCCAATGATTGGTTTGAGTCACTCTGGCAGAGCTTCATTGTGTACTGGCCTATGGGAGACCTTAGCAAAACGGGGGTAGACACTCTGAAGCAGGTAAGATAACATTGTATTTTAGTACAGGCATGTCATTGACTATTACTCAGTGAGTCAAGAATGACTTGTGGTGGCTATTTTAGACCCTGGACAGGGTCACCCAGATGCATGAATGGGATCACATTATTCGCCAATACGATGCTGCGGCCCCCTGCCCCCCCCCCAAGATTCCAACCCATCAACATTGTCACACACAAAGAAATGGTGGCCGACTTGGGATGACACACCACAATTTTGGAGATGTATGGCAACAGATACCAAGAACAGAATCAGGCTGGGGCAAAGGGAATCATAGGCGCCGAGGTGGAACCCGATGCAGAATTTTTGACAGGTGCTGTGGAACCTGGTATGGAGTTTTGACTGGTGCCATGGAACCCGGTGCAGAGTTTTTGATGTAGTGAAATATTTTCAAGTATCATACTTAATGAATTCTTTGGGATCAGACCACGACATCTTATCATAAGTTCACATAAAATGTGAATTTTTCTTAGCTTAGTACAGGAGAACAATACTACTGCAACTAGCTAACCCTAATTCCTTGCAGTCCTCTGAATCCATTCCCATGAAAATGGCACACCTGGGTGGTGACTGATCAGGATCAATTGCAGCCGATGTATGATGGCCTGGACAAATGTCATTGCCTGGCAATCAAGACTATTTTGGGCAGCATACCTGTTCACATACTTGCATTACCATTGGATCTCCCAGTGCTGCCTCCTCCTCCTCAAGGAAAAAATCAAAGAAGCTGTGGACAACATCCTTGTCAGGATACTTCCCTGCCTGATCATCAAAGTATTCGCCCTGCTGTCTTATGAACTTGAAGACTTCATAATCAATGAGGTATCTTCACCCCTCCCATTGATAATAAAGCAAGGGCCCCATGGGGGGGGCTCAGATGAGTTCTGGTTGCTTGACATATTTCTAGACTTGCTTAGGTCTAGCCACCTGAGAGTCGACATTCAATGATCAGATGTGGCAAGAATCTCACTAAGTTGGGAGAAGACATTGGCATTGGTGACTACTCTTTTGCTCATTATTTGGTACATCAGTGCAAGCACCACATAGTTCAAATCAGCGAAAAGATACTAATCTGTTCTCATCCATTGCCAGAATTATGAACCAGGTTACAACTTGATCTAATTATATCTGTTGTTGGCACTAAAACAATATGTGACATAGCATTCCACATTCAACTTTGATTCACATCCAAAGTTCAAATTGGTACCGAAGTCCTCCAGCGCCAATCATGGTTATGAGTTCATCTAATCCGTTCATCAAATTTTTCTCCTGTGACTCGGATGTTATCTATCAGGGAGAGAATGGTATGCTATGGCAATTCTCGCAGGATCATTTACGGGTTGGCTTTGTATTCATGAAGAATGGGGTGCACAGGAAGGTGAGTCTGGAAATTTGCAGACAAGCCTAAAATATTGGGACACTAAGTGACTCCACTTCTGCTCTTTTATAATGCCTCAGGTTTTATTCATCACTACAGAACCAGGTCCATGTGATTTTCATATAGAGACCTTTGGCTCTGAATACTTGAACAAAAGACATGATGTGGTCAGTTCCTGTCGCTATTCATCCATGTGCTCTTTCTCAAGGTCAGGGTTAATTTACTAGAACACTTCTAATTGTTGCTTTCGGGCACTGGCAGCTACCCATTGCATAACATATCATGGGCACTAAGGCACTAATCTATATCACTGACTTCACACCATCGCCAGTCCATAGTTTAAGTGCTGTGTGTTACCATTGGCCATCTAATTATCTAGGTCATAAAGGAGATGCCTCATCAACTGCAAGCGCACTGAATGCTAAATTTATGAGAATTATAGAACAATCAGGTGGGAACCAGAACAACAACATGAACAGCTGAATGGTAGCATAGCAGAAGCACAGGGTGATAAGCAGAAAGGACACGAGGTGAAGAAAAACTTAGTGATGTCAAATTGTGTTGGGATGCAAAGACAAAACCTGATCCAAATGCAAAGCCTGGTCCCTTTTATGATCACTAATTTCCTTTTGCATCTTTGCAAGTTCTTCATCCTTCCTTTGAAGCTCTTGCAGGAGACTCTCTTCCCTTCTCTGTGCCTCTAGCTTATCCTCTCTCCCCCTTTGCAACACAGCTTCTTCTCTCCTGTTGGGGGTGGCCTCAGGTAAACCAAACTAGAGTAAGCCACCTGACTATGCCGGGTTACACCCGAGTCAAGTAGAGTCTCAGTTATGTCTGGTTGTGATACTGAGTACCGGCTCAACACTTAGTACGTTGTGAGAGAATCGAGAGAAGAGTAGGATTGTAAACTTTAGCTCGAAGCTGAGTATTACAGCTGAGAGCGTGCTACTTATATACTAAATGGTAGTCCTAATAATAGCTATTGACAACGGTGATGGTGAAGATTTATAGAAGTTGATGTGACCGTTGCCTATGTGATGCATATAGTGCCAATGTGAAGGTTCCGAAGGGTAAAAAGTAAATAAATCGTAACATTACCCTCTCGTTAAGGCAGTCGTCCCGACTGCCATTAGGGTTCCCATTCCGGTTCTTCCTGGTACATGTTTTCCCAGTATTCTTTGACCATTTTTTCCCATTTTCGGTGTTTGTTAGCTGCCTCTGGTGGGTAGTCTGGTGGGTCCTTTATCCATTCTTGGCTTCCGTCGCCTGCCTGTGTTTTGTAGCTGAGTACTCCATTGTCATCGTACTTCCCATCTAGGATCATTCTTGGGAATTTTCTGACTTCGATCTGGACTGTTGCGGTTTGTATGGATGCGTAGGCCATTGTGAGGCGGCCTGTGCGTTTAGCTTTCTTTTCATAGTCTTTGATCGACTTTTTGGCGTGTTCCATGTCCTTTTCTCGTACCCAACTGTTGTGCTCTCGGGTCCAGCCTTTCCATTTGATGTAGTAGTCGGTGACGACTATTGGGAGTTCCCCTTTCTTTCCTCTGACTTTCCTGGTGCGATGGTCCAGGACTTCTTTGACTTTGTACTCCTCTTCATCTTCAATTAAGTCGGGTGGAGGTGGTGGTGGATTTTCCTGATTGGGGAATGCGGGTGGAGTATACGGAGAGAGCAGTTTCTCATTGAAGGTGGGGTGGATTTTCCAATGAGGTGGGAGTTTCAATTTATAGGCGGAGGCACCGTATTTGTTAAGAATAAGGAAGGGGCCTACTCGCTTGTCGTCGAGCTTCTTCTTGGGACGGGGAAGGCTCAGATGGGAGCTATTGAGCCATACTCGGTCTCCGACTTTGTAATTGATTGCGGGTCGCTTTCTCTTGTTGTACTGTGTTTTCATTTTATCTGCCGCTTCTTCGAGTGAGGCTTTTGCCTCTGCATGGATGGTTTTCATTTTGTCGGAGAAGGATTGGGCAGTGGGATTGGTAAATGGATTGGCTCGGTGAGAGTCAGGGACGATCCTAGGGTTCCGGCTGTAGTTGACCATGAACGGGCTTTTACCGGTGGCGGAGTGGATACGGTTATTATGGACGAAGGCGCCGATTGCTAACCATTCACTCCAGTCGTTTTGTAGGTGATTGACAAATATACGGAGGTATTTTTCGATTTCTTGGTTGGCCCTCTCCGTTTGTCCGTCGGTCTGGGGGTGGAACACTGTGGATGCGTTCGGGGTTATGTCGAGTAATTTATAGAGGTCTTTCATGAAGTTTGAGATGAATTGGGGACCTCGATCTGAGATTACTATGCTGGGCATTCCGTAGCGGGTGTATATGTGATCTTGCAATATCTTTGTGTATCCTTCCGAGGTCAACTCCACATTGCAGGCTATTGGGACCATCTCTTTTGAGAAACGGTCGATGATCATCAGGATAGCGTCAAATCCATTTGACTCGGGTAGACCGGTTATCATGTCTACCGAAATATGAGTCCAGGGTTCGGAAGGGATTTCATTGGGGTGGAGAGGGGCGGCTTTTGCTTGTGTACTCGTCTTGGTTCGTTGGCACGTTTCGCATGCCTTAACGTAAGCCTCAATGTCCTTATGGAGTTTTGGCCACCAGAATTCTCGTTGGACGAGTTCCTTGGTCTTGGCGATTCCTGGATGACCAGCGGTAATGTGATCGTGGGAGCGGGATATGATTTCCCTGCGAAGCATGTGGTCCTTTGGAACATATATCCATTCGTCATAATAGAGGAGTCCATTTGCCTCTGTTACTCCTCTTTCGTGATTGAGGGACCCTGCGATGCCCTGATCCCATTTTCCGTGGTCTCTGGTGGCATCCTTGACCTTGGTGTGGGTTTCTTCGTCGGTGGGCATGATCATTGCCCGGAAGTGTTCAGGTTTTAGGACAATTATGTCTTCGTTGTCCTGTTTGCCTTGGCTGTGGTCATCTCGTCGACTCAGCAGGTCGGCTTTCCTGTTGGCAGTGCCAGCCTTGTGGAAGAGGGTGAAATGATATTCTGCGAGCTCCGTTACCCATCGGGCTTGGCGGCGGTTGAGCTTTTGAGGTTTCCTGAAGTACTGTAGGTTCTGGTGATCCGTCCAGATTTCGAATGTGTCGGCGGCTCCCATGAGATAGTGTCGCCACTCCATAAGGGAAAGCATGATAGCTAGGAGTTCCTTGTCGTAGATTTCGTAGTTCCTTTCCGTGATGGTAAGGGCCTTCGATAGGAACACAACCGGCCTCCACTTTCCATCTTGTTGTTGGCTGAGGACAGCACCGATTGCTCCTTCACTTGAGTCAGCTTCTACCCTGAACTTCCCCGTCTCTGTCGGCATTGCCAGGATTACGTCTTCCGCCATCTGTTTCTTTAGCTGTTGGAACGCTTGATTCTGGGCGGTTCCCCATGTCCAGGGTGCGTTCCCAGTGAGTTGAGTCATAGGACAGACGATCTTTGAGTAATTTTTGATAAAGTGTCGGTAAAAGTTGGTGAAGCCCAGAAATGACTGTAGCTCCTTCTTTTTTGTCGGTGTCGGCCACTCGGTGATTCCTTTGACTTTCACTGGGTCCATCTTGATTGTCCCTTCACTGATGATTACTCCGAGATATTCGGTCTCCAGTGTTTCAAACTCGCATTTCTTGGCTTTCAGGAATAGTTTGTGCTCCCTCAATCTTCGGAGCACCTGTCTTATGATTGCTCAGTGCTCCTGGAGATCCTTGGTGAAGATGAGGATGTCATCGAGGTAGATGGTGACCTTTCCTTCCGCAATCAGGTCTTTGAAGATATTGTTCATCATCCATTGGAAGGTGGCCGGCGAGTTCGTGAGGCCGAAAAACATTACTGTTGGTTCGAAGAGGCCTCGGTTGGTTCTGAATGCAGCCTTCTGCTCGTCTCCCTGTTTGATTCGTATGTTATTATATCCCCATCTGACATCCAGCTTGGTGAAGTACTTTGCTCCTTTGAGCTTGTCCATTAATTCTGAGATGAGCGGGAGCGGGTATCTGTTCTTGATGGTCATCTCATTGAGTTTCCTATAGTCTTGTACTGGGCGTAACGATCCATCCTTCTGTTTGACGAAGAAGAATGGCAAGGCGAAGGGTGATTTGGAGGTACGGATTCGTCCCGTTGCCAAGTTCTCATCTAGGAATTTGTCGAGTTCCTCCTGCTCGTGACGGTTAAGGGGGTAGACCTTACAGTCTAGGGTTGACTGCGCATTGGGGGTCAACTCAATTGCGTGATCCCAGGGTTTTCGTTCTGGGAGCTCATCAAAGTTCTCTTTCGAGAAGAGGTCTTGGAAGTCTCGGTAGGCTGGTGGTACCATTTCTTCAAATGTCCTTTTTGCCTTCCCAGCATTTGCCTGGGCGGCTAGGTCGTTCGCATGGTGTACCACCCTGATTTCTAGGGCTTGTCGCATGTCGACCGCCAGAATGGTTTCTCCCTCCTCTAGCTCTTCGTCCCATCTGTCTTCAGGATCGGCATCAGGCAAGGGGAAGGGGTTTTTGCAGCATTGACAGCGGGCAAATGTAATTCTTCCTGACTTCCAGTTAACTACTGGGTTGTGTCGTTTGAGCCAGTCATGGCCGAGGAAAAGGTCGTTCTTTCCTAGATCTGTGATGGCAAGGTCGATCCGCTCACTATGGCCACCGATTGTCATTCTTAATTCTACAAATTCAGTGACGTCCCCCGCCTTGTTCTGGGATCCGTCTGCATTGTAGACTGGGACGGCGACTGTCAACTTCGAAGTTGGTAGTTGGTGCTTTTCTACATAAGCTCGATTGATGGAGCTCCCGGTGCAGCTGCTGTCGACGAGCCTGTTGGTTTCCAGGGTTCACCTATCGGCAAGGGTCTCAATGATTACCGGAACAATCAGGGCTCGTGACGATGCTCCCTCTGTTCAACGGATATATCTAATAGGTTCTCATAATTCGTAGAGTTGTTCTCTCGCGACCTCCCCTCCTACCTTGAGTTCATCGATTAGGTCAGCTATGATCTCGCCGACCCGGTCCCGATGAATCCAGAGTGAGAGGGCAGCTCGGGCCTCGGACTCAGTACGTGCTTCCCGAATCGCCCGGAGGGTCCAGTCGACCTCAAAGGGTCTGAACCAGGTGTGCCCCAGGGGAGGGACGTGTACCTGATCTTTAGCGGGGGTGATGGGGGGTTCTCACCTCTCTCTCTCTTCCTCCTGTCGCTGCTTCTCCTTCCATATCCGGTAGGCCGTGTCGTCGTCCTCATCAGGTACTTCTACAAGGGTGGTGCGCGGCTGTTGGGGCGTGCAGGCCCCCGTTCGGTCCTTCTCGCGGACGCTTGCGATTTCTGGCGCCAGGTAACGGTCTTGGGGGGGCCCTTCCCTACGATCCCGGTCGTCAGGTCTTGCTGTCTTGAGCCTTCGCCGCTCTTCTTCCCAGTGTTCATTGTTGTCCTTCCTTTCGTCGGATCCCTCCTCTGACAAGACGGCTTCCCTAAGGGTTGTTCCCTTTGCGTCCGGTGATTGAACGTTGTTCAGTCTTGTCGCAGATGGATGCGTTCCTGCACCTTGAGTGGACACGCCGGGGATCGTTGGTGCTCTCGAATGGTCAGAGGAGCCTAGGGGGAGGAGGTCGGTCCAGGGGGGTGGAGAAGTGGAACGTTCAGAAGGTGTTTTTATGTCTTTTTCTAGCTCCGCAAGCGGGGTGTGACAGTTGTGCGATTCTTTTGGTGTGGTCGTTCTGGAAGGTGTCGAAGCAGGTATATTTGAATGTGTTGTATGTAAACATGGAGTAACTACAGAAGTACAATAAGTCCGATCAGTCAGAAGCGAGCGCACACCATGGTTCTTAATAAGTCCGGCCGAACAAGTGGAATCGCTCACTTGTCGGCCCCGTCTTTTACTTCCTCTATTTTCATAGTCGAGGGCGTCTTCTCCTCAACTTGTTTCTCCTCTTTCTCAGCAGTGGCGAGTAATGCTCACAGCTCCTGTGAGTTCCACTTCTTTCTTTCCCTCCTCAGTTCCTTGCAGTCCCTTGATAGGTGTCCTTTCTGGTTGCAATTAAAACATCTTCCTTCGGCTCGCATCCGATCTATGTCCATGGGTTTCCCCGCTCCTCCATATGTCGTCCCGGTGGCAGTCTTCTTATCCCCTGACCCACTTGTCGCACCAGCAGATTTTTGCCCGCTGCTGGCGTTGTTGTTTGGGCAACTGTCGTGGTGCTGTCCTCCGTAATTGGTCCGATTGTAGGCCTGGGACTTTGATCGTTGTTCGTGCATGGTGATGATGCGGGCCTTCCATTCTCTATATTCGCGGGGGATGTTCATCCCTATATCGGTGATGAATCGGATATAATCCTCGGGTACCCCTTGCCAGAGTGCCCTGACCATTGCTCCCCTATCTCCGACATCTTGGATTCTGTCGGCTAGTTGGGCTTCTGCTTCCAACTTCTGGAAGTATACTACTGCTGACCCATTCCCCATTCGAAGATCCATCATCTTCTTTTTGTGCTGTTCCTTAGCCGTGGCGTCCATGAACTGATCCTGGACGATGCGCATGAAGTGCGGCCAGGTCGGGTAGCGGAATCTTTCATATCGCTCGCTATAGTACTCCATTCGTTTATTTGTCCACCATTTGGCTGCTCCCCCTTCAAGGTAGGAGCCGGCGAATGGGACTTTTAGAGTAGGATTGAAGTAGGAGTCATGTACTTCGAAATACGCAACACAGTCCCCAAAGAACCGGACTATATCGTCATGGCCCCCGGCAAAGGGGAGGGGGGGGCGTAGCAAGACCGGTTTTATGGAGGGGAACTGGTCATTATTGCTGGCATACCCGGTGGGCCAGTCAGGGGGTTCCGGTGGTGGGTACTTAGGGGGTCGTCGGGGTACCGAATAGAGATCTCGTTGATGCCCGATCGAGGGAGGTCCCGATGGGTAACCTGGCCTTCCTCTTTCGGGGGGTACTGGCGGTGGTGCTGGTTCACGAGGGGGGTCGACTGGAGGGTCGACCGGTGGGTCCGCCCTACCTTTTCCCTTCCCTTTGTCTATTGGTTCAAGATCCCAGTACCTGGCAGCTTCGACCATTTTTTCCATGAGTTGGTCGTATTCCTTCTTCATCTGTTCCTGTTGGTCTCTTGCCAGGTTCCTACTTGTCTGGGCCTCTTGTTCCTGCATTGGGTCGAGCCCCTTGTTCCATTTCTCTCCTCCACTGCTTCCTTGATCTGCCCCGGCGAGGAGGCGTCCTTGGGTGGGCCAGGGGTAGTATCCCTGGGTTCTAGTTCGTGGGGGGGGAGAGTCTGGTAGTGGAGTTGGATAGAAGGGGTTGTTCGAAGTGAACACCCGTCCTTGGCCGACTTCGGTCAATGGTCCCCTCTCGGGCCCACTCGTCATAGTCGAGGTTGTCATGGGAGTTGATCCAACTCCCCTCGATCTGTCCCAGTAGGTCGATAAGCCTACTGTGCTCATTGACCGTTCTCTCTCGTAGGGTCCCTCGGGGTAGTATTCGTCCTGGTTGGGGGCCATATACCCTCTCCCAGTGTCTCTCCCCAGGGGAAAGTTGGTGAGCGATGAGGCTCCTATATTGATCAACGGTTCCGTAGTCGACTCCTCCTTGCTGGAGGTAGTCTCTTCTTCTGAGGTTCCAAGCAATGCTTCGTCTGCCGAGTAGTAGTCTCTGTTCCTCAGAGAGGTCCGGCCAGACTCTGTCCTCCCCCATAAGGGTGAATGGGTTCTCTCCAAGCTCGAGCGCGCCGAGCTGGGCCTCCACTCGGTAGTGGAGTGGGTTCTCATGTCTGCTGAGGTCTCGTAGCCTCTGGTTGTATCGGTTGTTGCTCTCCCCGGGTCGTTGCTCTGGATGGGGCCTCCCGATCCAGCCGACCAGTAATCTCCTGTCTCAGAGCTCTCGGGCTCGTTCAATATTTCTCGGATCTCCATCATCTGCTGTCCAGATGATTCCGCTACATCCCTCCACCTCGACTCTCCACTGGGTGGTAATCGGAAGGGGTTGTTCGTCTGGAATTCTTGTCGTCTCCCTACGTGGGAGTGAAGGACCGGCCTCGCGGTCACTGTTGGGGGAAAGAATGCTGGTCTCAGTGGGACCAGAGGAGACTGTTGTGGTGCTGGGGGAGAGTTGTCCTCCTGGACTAGGGTTCGTAACCCGTAGATTCCTTCCCTCGGTCTCTGGTAGAGTCCTGCTCTCCCTGAGAGCAGGCTCCTCGTTTAGTTCGATTGGGTTGACGTAATAGTCGGTGATATCCTCCTCTCCGGTGAGGGAGGGAGTTCTAGTTCGGGTGTGAATGGAGTGCCAAGTTCCGGAAGGTCCAGTGATGGGGCTTCCGGACTCAGTGGATTGGTTGGGTCGTCCGGGAAGGCACCTGGGGTCGAAGTTGGCCGGGAGGTCGTTAATCCTAACATCCCCTGCAATCTCTGCCTCGGGGTAGGTCAACGGTGGTGGGAGGGGTCCTGGGGGTACATTGAAGGGTGGGTTGTAATGGTAAGGTGGTTGGCGGGGGTAGTGAATTGGCTGCCTCCTTCGCGAGCAGGTGTTGGAACACCACACTCTGATTTGGGCGCCAAAGAATATGAGTATGATGATGACTGTTGCAAGAAGTAGGGCGGCTGTTACCAGTGCGATGATCAAGACTTTGAGTTCAAGGGTTGAGATGTCGGGAGTGATGTTCATGAGTTCTGCTGGTGGCTAGCACTCAGGAGAATGTAGGGAAGCTTCAAGCTAACTGTTGGGGCTGGCCTCAGGTAAACCAAACTAGAGTAAGCCACCTGACTATGCCGGGTTACACCCGAGTCAAGTAGAGTCTCAGTTATGTCTGGTTGTGATACTGAGTACCGGCTCAACACTTAGTACGTTGCGAGAGAATTGAGAGAAGAGTAGGATTGTAAACTTTAGCTCGAAGCTGAGTATTACAGCTGAGAGCGTGCTACTTATATACTAAATGGTAGTCCTAATAATAGCTATTGACAACGGTGATGGTGAAGATTTATAGAAGTTGATGTGACCGTTGCCTATGTGATGCATATAGTGCCAATGTGAAGGTTCCGAAGGGTAAAAAGTAAATAAATCGTAACATCTCCTCTGCGCCTCTAGCTTTTCTTGTCTCTGCCTTTCAGTGGCAGCTTCCACATCATGTCGAACCGCCTCTTCCCTTTCAGTGGCAGCCTCTGCATTGCGGTGGGCCTCCTCTTCCCTTTGCAATGGTGCATCCTTCTCCTAGATTCTAAAATCAGCATCATCCCAATGTCGAGAAAGAGAGGACAAGGTACCTTTTTCTTCTCCTCAATATCCACCTGCCACTGGTGCCATTTGGTGAGATAAGCATGGATGAGCCATTCCGAGGTATCAGAAGGGGGTATGAAGATGTTTGATGCCACATCATTAACAATCCTCACCATTCCATGCCTCCCCATGCATTTATTGTCCTCAGGCAGTGTTTTAGTATACTTCCTGGCCTGTGTCTCCATGATAATCTTAAAAATCACCCACACATACCAGTAGGGTTGCCTGCTAGTGAAGATGAATGGAAAACATTGAATGAGCTCAGGAATGCACCACTGGTTTTGCAAGAATGGAGTAGGAGGAGGAACATTGATAATTAGTGGAGGGTATATGGCATATCCACTAATTTCTAAGGTGTGTTTTTCCTTTTCCTCTTCTCTGTACCTATTTACTTCATTCTCACTAGCCGTGTCCCTTTGCCTTGTTGGTAGCAAGCATCCTCATGGCCTTCTTCAAGACTCCGATAGCTCCAGCGAGATGACATTCCGCCTCAAGGCGACGTTTGGCTCTCCATTTGGTCTAATGATTGTCATCGAGCCTCATGCCTTTACCTGACATGGACTTTCCAGACATTTCTTAACCTCACTAGAAATTTCTATCCCCATTACAAGAATCATACTATATCTGTATTATCACCAGTACCAACCCCTTCCACATGGCCCAACCAGTTGAACTTTCATCTATCACATTCTCACTTCATTCTCATGTTTATAAGCTCTATTATACCTCAATCACTGGTGCATTTATTGCTATGATTTCTTTCAATCAAGTGCTAACAAATTCTATAGCTATGTCTACTGAAGCATCTAACGTTGTCCATGCCTTCGTGTGTGCCATGAATGCCTTCATCAACGAGCCAATCTTGCGCAGGCTCATGGTAGCAATCATTGGTGACCTATGCATTAACCAAGTTATTATGGAAACCGACATTTACGCTACCACTAGCACCAATGACCAGCTTGTTTACACCCCAAATGCCTCCATCATCATTAGTCTTCACCACATCACCAGTCTCTTTATCCAGCTCGTCACCCATGCCGCTCACCATGCTCCTCTTGGAACCATCGCCTGTCCTCTATGGATTCCCGAGATGCAAGCCAGAGAGCTGTGGCTTCGTAGCGAGGAAGATCTGTCTTTTGCAGAGCTTCATCAGCACACGAATGTCCTCATACACTTGCAGAATGCATCAAAGGATGAAGTTGTTCAGGAATTACGGGAATATTTTGAGGAGCTGGCGATCAGATTTGTTTCGCTTGAGGAGCGCATGGAGCATAGCGCTAGCCTTGGCTTTGAGTCTACCATGAACTGGGGAGCATGGTTTGGGTGGACATGGTCACAGTTTTTAGTGACTTACTACCCACAGGTGGTTAGAAACTCTGCCAAGACATGGGACTTATCCATTGCACAACTGTTAACCCACTATTCATCCGAAGACAGTCACACTCTATCCATGTATGTTGCTTCCATGGACACCATCGTTCCCTATGATCTGAACATGCTGGCCTTTGACATCGACCTCTCATCGACCCGGTCTTCTTTCAAGCTTGCTGATTCCATCTCCAACATGGCCACAGGAAGCAGTACTGCGCTGGGACCATTGAGCTGAGAGAGTATCAGTCAGTGGTGGCCTACTATTTTGGTTGAGGATGGTCAGGTCTTCTTGATCCTTTATGATGACAAAGGGGTGGAGGTAAGAAGGAAAGCAGTCACTTGGGCAGGATTGACAAAGAACGGCACATGAGCTTGGTTTTATGATCTTTTGTCCTACTTTTTTTTTTTTTTTTTTTTTACAACAAGAAACCTTCTCCTTCTCTTCCCTTACTCTTCATTTTGATTACATATCTGTTTTTTGTTATGATGATGCACAAGTAGATACATGTAGTCAGGGGGGGCTATGTTATGGGATTACCTATATGACTACATACCATTGACTCCATTATCTCCTTTCACTACGACTACCTCCTTTTGAAACCTCGAGTCACCTTTACTCATTTCTTTCCATAGAATACTATAGAACCTTCTCGCGCTTTCGGTGACAGGTATATATATACGAGCCGTAGTGTACTAGATACTCACTTTGAATTTACAACCCTTTATGCTTTACTACGAGTGAACTTAAGGGATTGCCGAACCTCGATAGGTTAATCGGACTCAAAGACTCAAGTGAATCCTTACACGGTAATTGATCGAACTTTTCTTCTATTTCATCCTCTACTCTTATCATTTCGTACATCAGCGAAGGTAACGGTTTACTCTATCAACGGATATACTAACTTCTACTTCGCAGATTTACTCTCATTCACAACAAGATCCCTCCCGAGCTGACAGACCTCATCATCGACGAAGTCCAAGGCGACGTCCCAACACTATCCTCATGTTCCCTCGTCTCGCGTGTTTTTCACCCTAGAGCACGTCTCCATTCCGTCCGCAAAATCACCATCGGCCATCCCTCTAGGTCAAACTCCTCCCAAAACTTTCTTCGTCTCTTGGTCGCTGCTCCGCACATCAGGTGGCTGGTCAGGACCGTCGTCATAGACGTAGAATATGGCTTCGATGAGGATGGCAGCTGGGAAGAGATGAACCAGCGTATTAACATTCTCCTGTGGAAGACGGCACACGGAACGCAGTGGGTTTGCAGGGACGCCGCGTTGGCCGAATTACTCGGATCCCTTCCGAATCTAGAAGGCTTCACAGCTGGAGCACTCAAATGGCGCTCATCAGAGAGAATCCCGTCGGAAGTGACGTCGTTTGAGAGTGTCCTACCCAGGAGGCCCATAACAACGTTAGCGCTAAACTACGTCCATTTCGATTCGCTTCCAAGTTTCATCACCATCCTTGGCTCGTTCACCCAGCTCAAATCCCTGCGCTTGGGTGTCATCATACACGCCCCAAGCCCGGCAGATTCCGTGGTGACATTGAGCCAGGGTCCGTTCGGTTTACAGGAGGTCGAGATGAATATGGAAGGCTGCGCGTCGGTTGTCGAGCTCTTTGCTAGATCAGCTTCGGTAGCAAGTGGCTTGAAGCGCCTCGTATTGAGAAAGTGTTATCGGGGCCAGATGGAATTTGTTCGGGAGCTAGTATCGCTGTCCAAAGGGCCGCTGGAGTATCTTCATGTGGACGATATCGAACGGCCAGAAGATTTTCGTAAGTAATCTGCATCGCGTTTGATGAGAGGCTAAATTTTTGAATTTACATAGTTATACGATGCCCACCGCTGAGAGTACATCATATCAAAACGTTATCAGTTAGTCCATCATCGACTGCAGTGATGAGATGGTGGCTGAATGTGTTGGTGGACTCAAAGGCCTCGATGTCCCATACGGGAGAAATCATCTTTGATATAGGCCGGGTCAACGACGCAGACCATTCGAACATTATTCGTCAAGCGCTAGCTCACAGTCACTTGCGAATACACGTTACTGGGCGGTTGATACACCTCCGCAGTTACTAGAGTACCGGGTAGAATCCGTCATATCGATTGGTACAAATGATATATGTATCCTTGATACTAGACATCCAATTCTACGGGATGCGATTAATCCGTACAGCCCGGACTGATAGAACAAGTCGAACGTACCCCAACTAGATTAGAACCGAAAGGTGATGCTAGGCAAAGGCTCGAATTTTATCATCTATGCCCGTGTAAGAGTCGTATCAGTATTGAGGGAAGTACTATTACGCACCGCTGTTAGCCTGTTTATCCAACGAACGTATCGCAGTCAGTGTGTTTAAAACTCTTGAATGAGTAGTCATAGTAGGTGTCGGCGAGAGTTCCTGGCACAATAGGAAAGAAACAATCATCACTCCTAGTATTTCGGGACAGTGTGGTCGTTCATTGTCTAAAGCGAGCTCTTCTACGGATGATGGTAGTTACGTAGGTGTGGTCGTCGTTGAAAGAAAGAGAACTGTCACAATTTGTGACAGACGCACCGATTGGGTGATCACGGGCCGGTTTCCGGTCTGCCTTAAAACTAACCTGTCAAGAAATTTCATGTATCATGCCTGTCGCGCTCCGTCCTAATCTTCATACATATCATGTCCAAGAGAAGCCACAGTCTTGCTGCACAGCCTTGACGTAGAGTCGATAACTCAATTGTTGGTTTTGATTCTTGACACCAAAACAACACCGCACACTTTACACTGGCAGCTCTCTTGTAAAGACCGGGACCACCGACTGTCGACTATTGATGTCGCAGATGCTCGTACTCAACGGTATGTGTGCTAAAAGAATCCTTTAATTATATGTGTCTCGTTCGCGTATCTATTCGGTATGACTACTGTGCTGACACACTTTTCTCCTGCAAGGTATTCCAACGCATTTCAGTCCACATCATCGGCCATCTTTAACACCGAAATTTTCTCGAACCTCCCGTCTGATAGTCTTCACCCGACTACACACTGTACCCATTGGTGAGATAGAAGTTTTGCAGAACCAAAAAGAACTGAGTAGTAAATGACTGCGTATTCCTGGATTGGTGGTGCTAATGATTTGTGAAAATACGACACGAGAGAAATATAGCCGCGAGTTCAGGGGCACTGATGATTTACACCGTCGCACTGGTCTTCTTACCTGTACCGTAGCGATCTTGAATGAAGAGGCCCCCTCACGGGTTGGCACAGTAGTGGAGTCACGACCAGATCTCTGTATCATAACGTTTTCGGAAAGTAAAGCATTGCTGATGCACTTTGTGAACAGAACCTGGAAGTCAACCTAAGATTGGACGTGTCTTCGAAGCTATCGGGATCACTGTTCAATACTCAACCATGAAAGACCCGGACTAGCGTCTGTGCGGCTTCGCCCACGAAGGATGAGCCCATCCGCCATCCAATAGAAAATGAAAGTCACCTTTTCATAGTTCAATCCAAGGCCGAAGGGTCGAGAGTTACGACATGAGTTCTGTATCCTTCATCAGAAACCATATCTTTCCAATAGTGATCTCTCCATGGGTGTAGAAAAGGCAGTCTAAATTATGTAGTACATGAACATGTGATCACTACTATTATTCACCCGGCCGCAATCAGAAATCTTCTAATAAGCTTTGAATACAAATACTTCAACAAAGATATATTGGAAATAGTCTACCAAGTTTGAGGTGATGAAGATGCTGTTCTTCATCTCGCGCTGAACGGAAAACCGACAATTTCTCAAACCTCCCATCCTGTCTCATCTGCCCAACTACCCAATGGTCTCGAGATAAAGGTACGTTATTGCATCCGAGGAGAGTGTAGACGCCGTCGGGTATTGAGTACGCGTGGTCAGCGACGATTTTTAGTGTGCAGGTGTCTCCGTCGTCATCATTGAAGACCAGTTCTCCTTGTCGAGGCGTCAGTTCATTTGGTACGTCACCCAAGCCCCACACGAGTCCTGACTCGATGAAGTGACCCATATAATAGTCGGCACTTCTTTCATTTTCAACACCGCTTAGGTGCCCAGTGAAGCGAGGTGAAATAGTTTTGCTTGTCATGAGTTGCTCCCATGATGGGCACCAATTTTTGCTTCCATTCCCTGGCTCTGGGTAGAAGAAGAGCAGCTGGGCCCGATACGTAGGCCTCATAACATCCGTAAGCACCTCCCATGCGTCTTCTGCAGATTGCATAGGGTCGTATATTGGAATGGTGTTTGTCCGGAGAAGGTATACCAAACCCGCAACTATATCCAAAGGCTTTGTTGACACCCGATTCCGCATCTCGGATAGGAAGTCAAGAATCCAGATGTTTCGTCGCATCCGCTGCAATGATGACAGTTGTTCGTTGAACCTCCTTTGAACCTGCTTGTCCGTGACATTTTTGCGAGTCTCCCCCCCAATGATCGGATTTCGGGAGATCTCCTGCAGTGTCCATGCACGTCGGAACCAACATCGGTCACTCTCAAAGTAGCCCGGTGTTAAACGCAGTGGCCGACCTAGACCGTTGAGGTAGTATACCACCCTTTCAGAGCGCTCAACCGCCGACCATGGATGCTCATACACCGACCCGATTGTGGGCACGTCTAGCTTCCACTCGTCCAAGCGCAGATGCTCATTCTTCCCACCTTCCTGCCGCAAACACAAAACATCCAGCCATGCATACTCTGCTTTAGGGCGCGGCTCCGACTTTGACATCAAGTTCAACATTTCGATGCGGATGAGATCAAGGTTGGCATCCTTCGGCATCGGCACGGGCCACTCGCATCCATTGATAGATGTCATCACACCCACGCGGTCTTTCTCCTCCACCCACGCATGCGATATCGCCCACGGTTCACAGTTCGCAACCCAGTATGGCACCACCCGGTTAGCACACAGATCCCACAGCCGCCGAGGAGGTACATGTCGCCTTGTGATCCTACCATCAGCGAGCACATTTTCTCGCATCTCCCTGTCCTTCTCTTTGCGCGTACTTAATTCGCCCTCCATTGCAGAGATATAACCCCAATAAGGGCGCAAATATGCATAGGCAGTTCCAAAGTCGACGTTTTGGGCAACATAGGAAGAAAGAACTGAGATTACGGAGTCCAAAGTGTATGATGTGTAGAGCGTGTTGTTAAGCTTCTCTAAGACTCCTTCGACACCGAGGTCGGCACAGCGAGTGTTGGCCAGAGCCGATGATATGATCTTTCTCCCAGCGTAAGATCTTTGCTTTAACACTGGAATTGTCGATTTGTCTCGGCCAGTCTCAGTCAGCGATGTGAGAGTGACCTTGGGGAGAAATGTATACTGCAATATATTATTCCCTACTTCCACAGAGTTGTAACTTTATGCTTACGTCTTTGGCTTTGTATATGGGGCCAACATATGGATATCGACGACGGAATACATATTCTTTTAGATCCTCCTTCTAGTAATAGCAGAGTGAGTATGCGAAACAGCGAACCCAAGACATCCCACATACCAGGATCCATAGCCAACGTAATTTTTTGAGGACGTATCGTTGCATGAAAAGAGCTTATTCGTGCGGTAAGGGGAGAGGCGAACATTGCCCACTTGTATTGGGACCATTAATATGTAACATCCATCATTGGGGCTGTGAAAATTACATGCATGACCACACGTAACGTAGCATATTGACGGCATCTATGCATATGAATAGATCGATTTTGCCTTTCGCAGTGTGGAAAGAGACGAACGCTTGAAGGAGGTTCCTAGCCGGCATGCGAGCCATGAGCACGCTTCGGAGAGCTTCCTCGTAGCAAGAATTGCAGACATTGTCCGCAGTGCTAACACCGTCGATTCATGGTTTTCTATTCAAAGCGGCCTCGTGAGACACTACGCAGTATTGAATGAGGCGATTTTAGAAAAGCGCGACGGAGTATCTTCAGGACTATTCAAGGTTTACAGAAATTGAGTGAGCCCTGGTCCATAATCCCGCTGAATATCATTTCATCACATCAATGTAACAGGGGAAATATCTGTTGCCATCCATCGCGACATGGTACCCTGAAAATTTCCCATTGAGCGCTTATACAATCAAACGTATACTAGCAACATTTCCCCTACAATCCGTTCAATTTCAGACTAGTTAGGCACCACGCACAGCGAACGAAGACATGAGTCCTTTCATTTTTGGCGTCCAGATGTTCCTATTGCTTCACGCTTGCTATCCTCATTTATCCTGCAAACAGGACCACTCAGGTCTTCTCACGAACCCTTGCCGAAATCCATTCTATTCCCTAACAACATACATCACATCTATTCAATCTTACCTCACTTTGATCTTCATTCCTCCCCTCGTGCTCGCATATTTGGATTTTCGGCATATTCTTAACAGCTCCTAACCTCTCGTATGAGGGCAAGGAGTAATTTTTGGCTAGTCCAATATCCACCACTACCCCGCAGACTGATATATCAAAGTCTACAGGATACCGTTAACCATGATACATTAAAGGCCTGTTCCTGCAGTCAGTGATTGATATATCATCTGCAGTCGCATCAGAAAAAGGTCTAAAGATAGGCCTCAAATCAATGTACCGTTGCTCGCTGTCGGTGACGATGAGCTCCGCTCTTCTGCACCTCGGCTATAGCGACGGTTACCGACATGGTCCCAAAGTGAGTATCGGATCGCGCCAGGTCTTCTTGGATCGCGCCAGGGATTATTAGGGATCACCGATCCTTACTAGTGATGTATAACCGCATGAGTTGGTTACAGCCGCTTTCCTGCCAGTGGGCTTCTTTCTCCATCTGCACCATCCGTGTTGGCTGCCTATACCATCAATGCAACACTGCTGAATAAGATTCTAGTACCTATTTCTGTTATCTCTGCACATTTTCTATGCAATCTTGTGTTTGTTATTTTATATGTAGGTGATAGAAAATATATTGAAATTACTAAACAAATTAAGAGTAAGACGGTAAGAACATGTTAAGCACTAAATGTGCGGCAAAAAGCAACAAAAGGAAATTTGAAGTGCGTGTTAGGACAGTGAGATGTGGTGGGTGAGTGTTTTCGGAATGATCGGAAGAAGCCGATAACTGATCCTATTGACTCGGTAAACCGGGTATTGATTCAACCGAATGCTTGCACCGACATTTTCACTTGTTTTTCATTCCTTTCTTCATGGATTTTGCGCGCTGAAAAGGTATGAACACTTTAAAAACATTCTATTGACTGTGATTGTTGGATCACAACCTTTCCAGGCATATAAATTCCATGTTAATGCACCAATTCAGCACAATATTGTGGTATTGCTACTCTATGCACTGTAGAATGGCATTGACATGGAATGGATGCATCATATTAGTATAATAATTATCTTTTATCATCACTGAACATATTCTTCTCAACCCATGAATGTGCCAGAGCAAGGGATTAATTTCTGTCAGATGAAGCTCTGAAAATCAGCAAATGCCGTTCAAATGCACACAAGGAATGATGATCTCGATGCTACATTGGGATACAGTATGAATATAATTGTTACATTTGTCTTGTACTGTGCTCTACTAGCCTCAAATTTGTTAAGAATAGTTGAAATATCACTGCCTTTTACCAACACTTCGGCCTGTTCTTGCAATCATGGATTCTGACATACAATGTGAGAAATACTTCAAGCTCTATATTGAAACTGAGTTTACTAGAAGTAATAACAACCAGTAATTATAGTGGTAGACTTACCTGAAGTTTGAAGTAGAAGCTATGACAACCTCTTTCACGTCTTGTGCCAGAAGAAAACAGAACATGTTTTGGAAGAAGAGCTGAGATCTCGAACTAGATCCCCGTCCCATTTTTGGCCAAGTCCTTTTTAATTCGGATAAATGGTAGAAAAATGGCTTACATTCCGCTGACACGCTCGCATTGTGTCTAGCCATGTAATTTTGCGATATGTATGAATACATACATGGTATAAGGGCTAGTTACTGAGGTAACACAAAATACAGAAAGAGCGCAATACTCTATGCATAGAGTGCAGTGTCAAACACACAGAGTGCAGTAATATATGTATGGAGCACGATACCGAGTCGTGCGCAGTATGACCTCGAGTGACAATTAGTAGAGTGCATACTCTAACTTAGAATGATACTGGTTGAGGTCACACTAAGTATGAGAGCTCAGCACTTGATATTGAATACACTAGAGGCAGATCAGAGACGCGCTCCAATGAATTGATGAGAGACAGACATGATATGAGAAGGATTGATCTGCCATGCGCGCTGCGCGTGTGTATGAAAGTAGACATAGAGCGCAGTGATATCAACACCGCACGTGGTAGAACAACATGCGCATGCGCGCGCAAGTCTGAAGTGACTATTGGTAGAGTGCATGCTCTAACTTAGTATGATACTTCATTGAGGTCACACTAAGTACAAGAGCTCAGCACTTGATACTGAATGCACTATCAACAGATTGCATACATGATCTGCAGACGTAATAAAAGACATGCCTGATCCCAAGAGAACTACATGACACATTGATTGATGACGCACAGGGTCCTGATCGCGTGTCCCAAATAATGCCTGAGTATTGATAACTCCGAGAGAACCCGGTTTGGCCAAAGAGTGCAGTGCCTAGGCTTACCACGGGTATCCCCCACCAACCAGAGAAAACTAGAAACTCAACTTTAGAATAGGATACAGCCTATAGGATTGGTTGTCAGTCCAGGTATACTCCGAGGAAATGACGAGTGACATGCCAACGCAAAGAGCGCAGTGCGAGTGGAGTCTCAACCATGAGGAAACAGAGTCTGGTCTCGAGATAGACCTCCAACCAAGTGTCCAGCCCCGGGCATGCTATAACAACGCGCGCGCGTTGCGAGGAATAATGTTCCGAGGTTCTAACAGTACTGTATTAAGTTGTATCGACGTGTATGATGTAGAATTGTATAAATACGGTAGTGTAGATGTAGAGTAGAAGTTTCGAGCCCCCGGTGTAATAGTGCAAAAGCTTTTCAGCCACACGCTCTAGCACTTAGAGTAGCTAGGAACTTCGAGAGAGAATACAACCCATATCAGAAATATATTGTGTGATTTAAGTCACGCGCTTAGACAAGAAAATAGCGCGGCACTCCGTGCAGAGAGTCTGGTTTCAGTTTGACTTGCACTCTGTGAGAGAATAAGAGTATGGTGTCTTGAAGGTCACCCTTTCAAGTTCTTGAGGGCATTTGTGTGACGCGAGGGATTACAGGCGCAGAGGTTCAAACCCTTTGGCTTGATTAGTGTTCGCTTTTCTGTGTTATTTCTGCAGGTTGGCAAAGGTTCAAACCCTTTGGCTTGTCGGACAGGGTTTCTCTGGATTGCATAGGTTCGAATCCTGTGAATCTACGATCGGTTGGAAGCTCGAGCGCGTAGGTTCAAACCCTGTGGCTCTTGTGGAAGGTTCGGAGTTTTGTGTCAGTGTAGACACTTCTCCACGTGTTTGCGAAGGTTTTGGTTTAGTGCGCGACGTGCGAGGTTTATTAGTGTGTTGAATTTAATAGGAATTGGTTTCTGCTTCGAGCGCAGTTGTTTAAGTGGTGTTTAGGGTGTTATTGAGTGTGTGCAGTGGTTATTAGAATCCCGAGCAACTGTTAGAAATTTGTGGAGACGTTTGACGAAGTTGTGTTGCGTTATACACCCTTGCCTTGAGGCCTGGTGACGGAAGTCGCACCCTCTTGTTCTTGAGAAAAGCCTTTGGACTTAGAGAAGTCTAGATATTATACGAGCGCTATTGCTGCGCGTGTATCTTAGAGATATTGAGAATTGAATTGTACTGGTTCACTACTTTCATCGCATTAGAATCCCCCCACGAACTTGAGCGTGTTTGTGTGTGTAGTGTTGGGTGTGGGTGTGATCAGTGTCTTCGACGCTGTTGCATTTCTAGCTCTGTGCACTGAGACAGCTCTTCACCACTGCGGCACTAGTAGAAATAAAAATTTGCATGTCATAACAATGTTTTGCTGCATGAATGTAGTTTTTTCTGGTGTATTACAGAGATTGTGGATCTAGGAACAAGGAAAAGACCTGTCACCTGGGAGAAGATGCCATGCCAGTGCTCAGTGATCACTTTTGATGTCTGTGCTTACATAGTATTAATAGCAGACAGCACGATTGCGATCATTTTATTTTTAGGCCAGGGTGCACACCGACGGGAGCACTTGTCAATGGTGGCCGGTGGGGGGCAGACAATTGTGAGCAAGGGATTCGGCACAGCGGGTGTGGTCACGAGATGATTAACCGTTATTGATATATCAGACAGTGACTGCAGGAACAGTGCATTGATGTATCATTACTATGTATAATGTACAGTCTTTGATATATCAATATGTTGGGTAGCTCTGCAATATCAACACTCAGTAGTTGAAGATCCCATCTATTTTTTGGGAGGAAAGCAGGAGTTTTTGGATGTGTAGCTTGATAACAAAACCAAAGGACTGGAAAAATGAGCCCCGGCACAGAGCATGCTCTCCAAGACCGCACAATATGGTGCCAAGGACAGTCTTGGTCACCCAGGTAGAAGAGACAGAAGTATAATAAATTCAACTGGATAAACAAAAGACAGCAAAGTAACAACATAACATCCCGGCGATCATACATAAGTAGCGACAGCAATGAAGGCGATCAAGGAGTAGGAATTAATTCATCAGAAAACTAGTGAAAAGAGTCGCAGAAGGCAAGCTCACCTCCATCGGCTGGTCAGCATGGCAGAATACAAGGCACATGGAAGAGGATGATGGCAAGAGGATTACCTTGCTTGCAAGGTCTCTCAAGGTTGACTTCCAAGATTACATTACCCCACCATGTGATGTGATCGCCGGCCTGAAATTACCTTTGGGACCATTAACCCATTGTGTCATGTGATTTTTCCACAAAATTACATGCATCGTTGCTCAGGTGAAATCTAATGTGCGATATAAATGTCTGTAATGGCATATACTATTTGATTCGATTTGCTTGCAGGAGAGGAAAATTTTCTATATGGCTATGTCATAGATGTGATTGTGGCTATGCATGATATATGTGACATGCAATAGGAATCGGAACTCTTTCTGAAACTTTCATCAGTGGCAACATGTCTTTCTAGATGGCCTCCCGATAGCTTCTATATTGGATGGTGTGGATGTGACTGATATTGTTATGTTGTTGAGTGTTGTGAAATGGGGGATCAGGTTCATTCCCAGTATGTACATGCGGTGTCTAGCCAATAGTATTGTGCTTGGCTGAGCTCTGCAAACACATGAGGATGTACACTACAGTACCTACTTTTATACTAAAAGACTATTTACTAGAACTTTCTATACTTTTCCTCAATCTTCTTCCTTAATCAGCAAGATCGCCATGATGCTGGATTTCCAAATTCCAACATTGAGCAACCATAATGTATGTTCAGGTCAACTTGTATGTCCATGTTTGACATCTTGGCCTAGATTTTTGTTGGTCTTTCAATAGTAAACAATCAGGAATATTTGTATTATTTTATCGGAGATTGTGACAATGCACAACAAGACACTTTCTACAACAATGCTATACTCAGATTCCATCAAGTGGAAGATGTATGTGTGACTTTGCCCACCTCATTGTTAGCATACATGGTGAAGAGTAAGTGACCTGGTACAGTATTCAATGATAGATATACAATGTTGCCGGCTGACAGTCAATTTAGATACCTCTGTGGAAAGACACTATACTCAAAAAGAGCTCTTGAGTCATCTGAATGCCTTGGATGTTGAAATGCTCATATGATACCGAAGATGGGACTTCAATGATCCTGCCTTTATCGATGGTAGCACCATGGATGCATGCTTATGAATACATCATAAAGATGTTATTGTAGATGGTCTTTGGTCGGTATCTCTGCCAGAACCTCTTCCTTCAGATCTTTGCCGAGAAAGTAAATCAATGATATACCAGATTCGTTCCCTCTTGGAACAAGATGCTTTGTACAATTTTTGACAACTTTTGGTGGAACGATTATAGCCTCATGGTCTCAACATACATTGGTAACACACTGATCTGGCAACATCAATTTTGCCATAATAATGCATGCCAATGTAAACTCATGATAGGTTCCACATCCTGATAGAAAGTAAGTTTTCATCATGATGGCAGCGAAATCCATGCATATGAAGTTGTTGCATGATCAATCTCACTCTGAGCAGATCACTTGAACAACATATGACCAAAAGGCTAACTGCTAAGTAAGGTATCATAGTCATCGACCAATGACCACTAGTAAAAATGGTGAGTGGTATGGAAATCAACAAATGGTAACAATTAAGTCGGAGTGTGGGCCATGGGCCAGACTTGTTGCACTTACCTAGTTCAATCCCATGGCTCACCTTCCTCTTTCCTCTGAAGTGCCATCTCCTGGCCATCTAAACTTGCTTTCCACCACTCTTGTAGTATGAGGCTGCAGATCTACTCATCTTCTGCTATGGCTCAAACCATATTTCCAGGATAACAAACTATTGACAACTTGATAAAGTCATTCCTTCAAGAAACCTTCCTTTAACCAACCCCAATCCCACACGGAGCTGGCATTACAGGAACCAAAGAGACTCTAACACCTTCGTTTTCTGGTTCCATAATGGGTGGGACCCTATTCATATGGGGTGCATGACTACGGTGACATGCTCTCAAAGCGTTTACCAGTGTAATTTCGCGAAATGTATCAATATATACATTTTACAACATCCTGGCATTGAGATAACAAGGAATATGAATAGAGTGCAGTATAATATGAATAGAGCGCAGTGTAATGCACACAGAACACAGTGATATCCATATTGCGCACGATACAATACACGCGCGTATCAGTCTTGAGTGACGATTGGTAGAATGCATGCTCTAACTTAGAATGATACGGGATATGGTCACACTAAGTACAAGAGTCCAGCATTTGATACTGAATGCACTAGAAACAGACTGCATACGCACTCTAATGCATTAATGAAAAGCATACCTGATACTGGGAAAACTATGTGACACACTGATCTATGACGCACAGGGCAGAGATCGATCAAAGAGTCGCACGCATGTATGAAATGATGGCTAAGAATAGAGAACTCCGAGGGAATCCAATTTGGCCATAGAGCGCAGTGCCTAGGCTTACCGCGGGTATCCCCCACCTACCGGAGAAAACTAGAAACTCAGGAATAAATGAGGATACAGCCTATATGACCGGCTGTTACTCCTGGTATCCTCCGAAGAAATAACGAGTGACATGCCAACCAATAGAGCGCAGTGCGAGTGGAGTCTCAACCATGAGGAAATAGAGTCTGGTCCCAAGATAGACCTCTGACCGAGTGTCCAGCCTCGGGCAGGCTATAACAACACGCATGTGTTGCGATTGATGATGTTCCAGCATTGCAACCGTAGTGTATTAAGTTGTACCGACTTGTAGGATGTAGAAATGTATAAATACGATATTGTAGATAGAGTAACATAGGTTTTCAACCCCCCATGTAATAGTGACAAGCTTATTTGATATGTGCGCGATTCCGTTGGAGCTGTTTGAGCCTTGTACTTTGTCCATTAGTGACGAGTCAGAGGTGTTGAACCCCAATTGTGATGGTGCAAGAGACAATAGCTACTCGCCCTAGCACTGGGAGTGGTTCATAACTTCGAGCGAGAGAATATAAACATTTTTGATATTAATTTGAGTGATTTGAGTCGTGAGTGTGGCCGATAAGGCTTGCAGGGCACTCCATACTTAAGTTGCATTGATTGTTTGACTTGAGCTCTGTGTTGAGATTGCGAGGTTCATGTCAGTGTAGGCACTACTCTATTGATTGAGGGTTTCGTGTGACGCGAGGCATTACAAGTGGCAGAGGTTCAAACCCTTTGGCTTGGTTAGTGCTTGCTCTGGTTTATTTCTGCAAGTTGGCAAAGGTTCAAACCCTTTGGCTTGTCGGACGGGGTTCTCTGTGTTTGTGTATTCTCTGGATCGCATTGGTTCAAATCCTGTGGGTCTACGATCGGTTAGGAAACTCGAGCGTGTAGGTTAGAATCCTGTGGTTCTTGTGGATTGTTTAATAGGAATTGGTTTCTGCTTCAAGCGCAGTTGTTTAAGTGGTGTTTAGGGTGTTACCGATAGGGTGCAGTGGTTATTAGAGTCCCACGCGATTCCTAGAAAGTTGTAGAGATGTTTAACAAAGTTGTGTTGTGTTATACACCCTTGCCTTGAGGCCCGGCGATGGAAGTCGCACCTCTTGTTCTCAGAAAAGCCTTTGGACTTAGAGAAGTCTGGATATTATACGAGAGCTCTTGCTCCGCGTGTCTTAGAGATATTGAGAATTCAGTTGTTTGGGTTCGCTACTTTCGCATTAGAATCCCCCCACGAACTTGAGTGTGTTTGTGTGTGTAGTGTTGGGTGTGGGTGTGATCAGTGTCTTCGACGCTGTTGCATTTCTAGCACTGTGCACTCAGACGCCTCTTCAACGGGTTTGATATCATGATGGTTAAAGAAGTAACACATCTTGATATCCACAGACATGCACCGTCAAGTCAAGATATGCCCTTTGTGATGCAATATAATTCATAATTGTTGAATTATATTGTAAAGGCATGTAACTCTATTCTTTGAGGGGTCACAATATCTGACAAGGGTAGATAAATGTAGTTCCTATCAAGTACTCTGCACACTGGGGCATGCAATATTTACATGTAACCGCACTCAGAACCGATGGAAACCCACCAGAAAACAAGGTCAGAGATCATTATCGTGTGGAACATTGTTTTATTGTGCACAGATGATGAATAGTTGTTCAGCGAGCATACCACAGAAGTTCTGTGTGTCCAGGTTGAACCAGATGAGGGACTTTCAGATATTAATGAATATAAATGACAGGTATGCTTCTCCAATAATTGTTCCATGACATGCTCATCTATAGCCAACAGAACATAGACCAGAAGTCTAGTCAGAACTACTACCGAGTGAGGTAAAATAAGGGCTCTCCTCTTCTCTGTGGAGGGTCATCGCTCATTGAGGAGCTTTCTTCAATGGCAGTCAATATTAAACAATGTGAAGATCTCAGGCTATCTCCATCCCACCAAGAAGCATGAATTTTTTGATGTCTGTACCATATTTCCCTGTGCTAACTTGCTCTATTGGCACCCCAAGAGCCTCAGGGAAGGATACACATTTTGTACTGTCCATCAGACCCTACATATTCATTGACTGACTGATGAGGAGAACAAAATTAATCAAATTCAATCCATCACCAATGGAGTTTGTGAATGGAATGCAGAAAAATGCCACCCTGATCAACCTAAAGTTGTACATGTCTTTGCATCTTGCTATGATCACTGTGTGATACCTTTGTTGTATTGTCTACTACCACCCAAATCATCATTGGGAAACTCAGATAGGAAATCATCAGGGTCATTTTTCAGTTAGCAACCTGAAATGCACAGACTAGCCACTCGGCACTGAGCAGCTTTGCCCATGAACAATGACCTCATCTGCCATCCAATAGAACATAAAAGATCCCTTTTGCCATTTCAATTCAAGGACAAAGGCTGGAGAGCTATCATATTAGTTCTGTGTCCTTCAATGACAAGAGTATCTTCAGAATAGTTGTCTCTCCAAGGATATAGAAAGAGCAGTCTAAAATATGTAGTACATGAACATGTAACCACTACAATCCAAGAATAGTCGAACATGTTCTAAATAAGCTTTGAATACAAATATTTCAGCAAAGATATGTTATAACTTGACTATCAGATGCGAGGTGACAAAGATGGACTTCTTCATCATTTGCTGAACAAAACACAGACAATTTCTCAAACCTCCCATCCTGTTTCATCTTGCCAACTACCCAGCAATCTAGATGTAGTTCAAACCAGGCAAGTGGCCAGGGCCAGGATTTCTGACTCATTATTGCTCTGTGATTGCAGCCAATAAGTGTATAGAGACCATTGGGTATTGGGTAGATGTGGTCAGCAACAATTTTCAATGTGTGGGGTGCTCCATTAGCATTGTTGATGACTAATTTTCCTTGTCAAAACTTTGCATACTTGTGAGGTAATACACCCAAACCCTGCACCTTTTCTGATACAGTGTAGTAACCCTTATAATAGTCGGTGTCTGGATTATTTGTCTTGCAAACATTGCCTAGGTAGTCAAAGCATCATGACTTGCTCCCATGATGGTCACCAATGTTTGCTTCTATTCCCAGGTTCAGGGTATATAAAGAGCAACTGCATCCAAAAGTGAGGAGGCATGACATCCACAAGGTCTTCCCATGCATCTGCAGACAATTTCCTGGTATCATAGATTGGGATGGAGTCAGTCTTAAGAAGGTATACCAAACCCACAACCATATCGAAAGGCTTTGTTGAGACCTGATGCTGCATTTCGGACACCATGTCAAAAATCGACATGGATCCTCACATTCTCTGCAACAATGCCAGTTGTGCATCGAACCTCTGTTCAACCAGCTTATCTATGGAATCTTTGCCAGTCTCCCCCCCAATGATTGCTGGGGGGGTAGTGTGATCTCCTGCAGCATCCATGTATGTCAGAACCAACACCGGTTGCTCTCAAAGTAGCCCTGTGTCAAATGCAGTGGCCGACCTAGACCATTGAAGTAGTATACCACATGTGAATATGGCTGCTGATACACCCACCCGATTGTGGGTGTTATGATTTATTTACTTTTTACCCTGCAACCCTTCACATTGGCACTATATGCATCACATTTGTGACAGTCACATCAACTTCCATAAATCTTCACCATCACTGTCACTAAGGACTATTTTTAGAACCATCATTCCAGTATATAAGTAGCACACTTTCAGTTGTAATACTCAGCTTCGAGCTAAAGTTTACAATCCCATTCTTCTCTCAAATAACTCGCAACGTACTAGTCATTGAGCCAGTACTTGGTCCTCGCCAGACATAACTGAGACTCTGCCAGACTTGGGTGTAACCCGGTATAGTCAGACAGTTTACTCTAGTTTGGTTTACCCGAGGCTAGCCCTAACAATTAGCTCGAAGCTTCCCTACACTTCCTTCAAGTGCTAGCCACCATCGGAACCCATGAGCATCACCCCAGACATCATTCCGCTTGACCAAAATATCCTAATTGTTGTGCTGATATCATCCACCGCCATTTTTGGAACAACCATTGTCGTCCTAGTCTACTTTGGCACCCGACTGCGGGCCTGGTGCATTCGCGCCTGGCCAACACCACAGCCAGTCCAACAACCCATCCCCTTCAATCCACCCTACAATGTTCCCTACGGACCCCTTCCCCCTCTATGGGTCCAACTGACGACACAGATTGCAGAACATCCTGAGACTGCCAACCTCCCAATGGAGGATGATCCCAGGAGCCCTGATAGAAGAACCAATGAGCCCAAGTCCGAGGGCCCCATCGCTGGACCTTCCAGGCCTCGGAACCCCTTTTACTGAAGGCCTGGAACTCCCAGAATCGAGGAGGACATCACTGACCAGGGCCCTCTCCTCATCTCTAGCCCAGAGACTTCCCTCAGACAGAGCCCCCCTTTCCCCAAGGCCATATGCCCACCATGGGGTCTATGGGCTATGAACCCTGATCCTCAAAGAAGACTCTCCCCCGACTCCTCTTCTGAATCTTCCTCCTCAGACCTGGAGGCCATCACTGTTCACCAGACCCCAGAGCAGGCCCCTCCCAACCCATTCAGGGCCCAACTCCAGGAGACTACGTGGAGCTCGAGGGAAGATTCATTGTTTGGCCAAGGACCAATGACACCGCAGACGACCAACAGTGGGCACGAGAGCTCAGGAACAAGCACCTATTTGTCGCTCAAGTCAGATGACCAAAGCCCACCAGACAGACCTGGGAGACCAGGCAACAGTACAACATCTGACAGAGAGCCCTCAGCCAGGCCGACTCTCCTCATCCCCGAAGAGTGGAAGAGACCCTTGCTGCCTACGAGCTCAATGAAAGCCCCTTCAATGCAAACAGACCAGACAGAGTCTGGCCGGACCTCTCCGGCCAGCAGTGATGCCTTCTCGGGGAGCATCGAGCTGAGGCATGGGACCTCAGAAGGACAGATTACCTCAGATGAGGAGGAGAAGATCCGGGAACAGTGGAGACATACAGAGGAACTCGAGGCTATGAGGTCACCCCATGGCAGCGACGATGGGAATGAGTATATGGACCTCGACCTGGAAGAAGGTTATAAAGCGGAACCTTACAAGAAAGAACAGAGGGAGAGGCAGAACACCTTTTCAAGGAGTTGGGTTTCATCCAGGGAAAGTGGGAGAGGCTCAATCGCAACCTCACCTATGATGAGTGGGTCAGCGAGGAATATATACAGCAGAACGAGCCCCTTCGAAGGTGTTACGATTTATTTACTTTCTTACCCTTTAACTCTTCACATCGGCACTACATGCATCACGTTCGTGACAGTCACATCAACTTCCATAAATCTTCACCATCACTGTCACTAAGGACTATTTTTAGAACCATCTTTCTAGTATATAAGTAGCATGCTTTCAGCTGTAATACTCAGCTTTGAGCTAAAGTTTATACAACCTCATTCTTCTCTCGATCCACTCGCGACGACCTGACTGTTGCGCTAGTTTCTGACCATAACCAGACACGATTGAGACTCTGTTGGACTCGGGTATTACCCAGTATAATCCAGCAGTTTACTCTAGTTTGGTCTACTCAGGGGCTAGTCCTAACAATTAGCTCGAAGCTTCCCTACATTTCCTTCAAGCGCTAGCCGCTAAAGGATCCCATGAGCAATACCCTAGACATCACTACCCTCGACCTTGATATCTTAATTGTCATGATAGTATCATCTGCTGTCACCATAAGAGTGGTCATCGTTGTCCTAGTCTACTTCAGCACCCAGCTGCGGGCCTAGTACCTACATGCCTGGCCAGCACCAGCCCAGCAACCTATCCCCTTACAACCCATTCCCTTCCACCCTAATCCAATTCACAATATTCCCCTCGGACCCCTCCCCCCCATGGGTCCAGCCGACGACAGAGAATACAGGGCTTCCTGAGACTGCCAACCTCCCGATGGAGGACAGTCCCAGGAGCCCTGACAGAGGAACCAATGAGCCCGAGCCCGAGAGCCCCATCGCTGGACCTTTCAGGGCTCGGAACCCCCTTCGCCCAAGACCTAGAACTCCCAGAATCGAGGAGGACCTCACCAGCCAGAACCCATCCAATTCTAGCCAAGAGACCACCCTCAGACAGAGCCCCCTCCATGACACAGTCATACCCCCGCTGTGGAGTGTATGGATTACAAACCCCGATCCTTGAGGAAGACTCCCCCCCGACCCTTCACCTGAATCTTCCTCCTCAGACTCAGAGGCCATCTCTATTCATGAGACCCCGAGAGCAGGCCCCTCCCAACCCATACCAAGTCCGACTTCAGGAGAGTATGTGGAGGTTGAGGGAAGATTCATCATTTGGCCAATCCTTCATGACACCCCGGGTGACGAGCAGCGGGCCGGCAAGCTCAGGGACAAGCATTTATCAATCGCTCGAGTCGGAAGGCCCAAGCCGTCAAGGCAGTCCTGGGAGACCAGGCAACAGTATAACACAAGGCAATGAGCCCTTAGCAAGCATGAAACCCCCCTTCCCCGAAGAATGGAAGAGGTCCTCGCAAGAAGCGAGCTCAATGAGAGCCCCTTCTACCCAAACGGACCAGACAGGGTCTGGCCGGACCTCACCAACCACCAGCGACGCCTTCTCGGAGAACATTGAGCAGAGGCATGGAACCTCAGACGAAGAGACTACCTCCGAGGAGGAGGAGAAGACCCAGGCTCGGTGGAGCTCTACAGAGGAACTCAAGGCTATGAACTCACCCCATCTCAGCGAGAGAGGGAACAAGTATATGGACCTCGACCCGGAAGAAGGGTACGAGAAGGAACTCTATGAGAGAGAACTGAGGGAGAGCTCGAGGTACTCTTCAAAGAGTTGGGAGCCCTACAAGAGGACTGGGAAAGGATTAACCGCGACCTCACCTATGATGAGTGGGTCGGAGAGGAGCAGATATGACAGGATGAACCCGTCCCGAGGTTTTACACCCAAGAATCTGCCATGGTGGCCGAGGCCTCTACCTGATTCCCCTCCCCCCCGAACCAGAAGATGAGAATATTATCCCTGGCCGACCCAAAGCCGACTAGTTGCCGGATCGGGAGAAGCCAGCGGATCAAGGAAAGAATATACCGAGGAAGGAAAACTCCTCTCCCCGGAAGAAGTTAGAATCCGAAGAGAAGCAGTCACGCGGGAAAGAAGTGACATGGAAGAATTAATCCGGAAAGAACAAGAGAAAATCCGACAGCTAACCGAATACTGGGACCTCGACCCAATAGAAGGAAAAGGTAAGGAACCGGCTGAACCAGCCCCCCCGATTCCCCCTAGACCCCACAGGGGAAGAAGACCCCCAGATCCTCCTCCCCCAGGACCTCCCTCTATCGGGCATAACTGGGACCGATTCTCAGTTCCAAGACGGCCCCCGAAATATCCAAGACCACCTGACGACGGATGGCCAACGGGCCCTGCCGGCAATGACGACCTATTCCCCTCCATCAAACCCACCGTACTACGCACCCCGCTCCCCTTCGAAGGAAAGCATGATGACATAATTCGATTCTTTGGGGACTGCGTCACATATTTCGAAGTACATGACTCGTATTTCAATGCTACTCTAAAAGTCCCATTCGTGGCCTCCTATTTTGAAGGAGCAGCGGCCAGATGGTGGATCACTAAACGAATGGAGTACTACAGCGAGTGACTAGAAAGGTTCTGCTACCCAAACTGGCGGGACTTCATGCACATTGTCCAGGAACAGTTCATGGACGCCACAGCAAAAGAACAACACGAAAAGAAAATGATGGACCTGAGGATGGGAAACGGGTCGGCCGTAGTATACTTCCAGAAGTTGGAAGGGGAAGCCCAATTAGCTGACAGAATCCACAACACCGGAGAAAGGGGAGCAATGGTCAGGGCACTCCGACAAGGGGTACCCGAAGACTATATCAGGTTCATCACAGACATGGGAATGAACATCCCAACCCAATACATAGAATGGAAGGCCCGCATAACCACTATGCATGAACAATGATCAGTCACCCAAACCTACAACCGAACCAACTACAGAAGTCGACACCCCGACAATCGCCCAAACAACAATGCCAGCAGCAGGCAAAAGACTGCTGGCACGACAAGTGGATCAGGGGATAAGAAGACTGCCACCGGGATGATGTATGGAGGAACAGGGAAACCCATGGACATAGATCGGATGCGAGCCGAAGGAAGGTGTTTCAATTGCAACCAGAAGGGACACCTATCAAGGGACTGCAAGGAACCGAGGAAGGAAAGGAAGAAGTGGAACTCGCAGGAGCTGCGAGCACTACTCGCCACTGCCGAGAAAGAGGAGAAACAAATTGAGGAGAAGACGCCCTCAACTACAAAGATAGAGGAAGTAAAAGACGGGTCTGACAAGTGAGCGATTCCACTTGTTTGGCCAGACTTATTAAAACCCATGGTGCGCGCTCGCTTCCGACTGGTTGGACTCATTGTACTTCTGTAGTTACCTCATGTTTACCTATGCATTTGAATATACCCGCTTCGACGCCTTCCAGAACGACCGCACCAAAAGAATCGCCCAACCGTTACACTCTGCTTGCAGAACTAGAAAAAGACATAAAAACACCCTCTGAATGCTCCACTTCTCCACCCCCTAGACTCCTCTGACCATTCGAGAGCACCTACGATCCCTGGCGTGTCCCCTCAAGGCACAGGAACACATCCAGCTGCGTCAAGACTGAACAATGTTCAATCGCCGGATGCAAAGGGAACAACCCTTAGGGAAGCCGTCTTGTCAGAGGAGGGATCCGACAAAAGGACAGACGACAATGAACACCGGGAAGAAGAGCGGCAAAGACTCAAGACAGCAAGACCTGATGACCGGGATCGTAGGGAAGGGCCCCCCCAAGATCGTCACCCGGTGTCAGAAATCGCAAACGCCCGCGAGAAGGGCTGAACGGGGGCCTGCATGCCCCAACAGCCGCGCACCACCCTCGTTGAAGTACCCGATGAGGATGATGACATGGCCTATCGGATATGGAAGGAGAAGCAACAACAGGAAGAAGAAAGAGAGAGGCAAGAACCCCCTATCACCCCCGCTAAAGATCAGGTACGCATCCCTCCCCTGGGGCACACCTGGTTCAGACCCTTTGAGGTCGACTGGACCCTCTGGGCGATTCGGGAAGCGCGTACCGAGTCCGAAGCCCGAGCTGCCCTTTCACTCTGGGTTCATCGGGACCGGGTCGGCAAGATCATAGCCGACCTAATCGATGAGCTCAAGGTAGGAGAGGAGGTTGCGAGAGAACGACTTTATGAATTACGGGAACCTATCCGATATATCTGCCGAACAGAGGGAGCGTCATCACGGGCTTTAATTCTTCCCATAATCATTGAGACCCTTGCTGATAGGTGAACCCTGGAGATCAACGGGCTCATCGACAGCGGCTGCACTGGGAGCTCCATCAATCAAGCTTACGTAGAAAAGCATCAACTTCCGACTTCGAAGCTGATAATACCTGTCCCAGTCTACAATGCCGACGGTTCCCGAAACAAGGCCGGGGACGTCACTGAATTTGTAGAATTAAGGATGACAATCGGTGGCCATAGTGAGCAAATTGACCTTGCCATCATGGACCTAGGGAAAAATGACCTTTTCCTCGGCCACGACTGGCTCAAGCGACACAATCCAGTAGTCAACTGGAAGCTGGGAAAAATTACATTCGCCCGCTGTCAATGCCACAAGAACCCTTTTCCCTTACCTGATGCTGACCCTGAAGACAGATGGGACGAAGAACTAGAGGAAGGAGAAACCATCCTTGCAGTCAACTTCGAGCAAGCCCTTGAAATTCGGGCTCTACATCACGCCAACAAATTTGCCGCGCAAGTGAATGCTGGAAAGGAAAGGAAGTCATTTGAAGAAATGGTACCCCCAGCATACCAGGAATTCAAGGACCTCTTCTCCAAAGAAAACTTTGATGAGCTCCCTGAACAAAAACCATGGGACCATGCGATAGAACTGACCCCCAACGCACAGTCAACCCTAGACTGCAAGGTCTATCCCCTCAGTCGCCACGAACAGGAAAAGCTCGACAAGTTCCTAGATGAAAACCTCACCTCGGGACGCATCTGACCATCAAAGTTGCCCTTTGCCTCTCCTACCAAATACAAGACTGACCTGCTCCGGTTATATCGATACCCAGTATTTGCACATATTTGTTTTTACTATATAAAGTAGTATGACCCCAGAGACATTCTGTGCTACATATAAGGCAAGTAAAAATTCATTCTAGTTTATTTGAAAAGGAACCAATTTACTATGTATTTTTATGTACATAGATCTAAATGTGATAATATTTTTTTTTTCAACAATCGTGATATTCAAGCAATAAAAATAAATCCTTGCGACCGCAAATAAGGATGCTGTGTCAAAAGTTGCTTACCCCTTTGCATATGGTACCCTCATAGTGTCAAAGGTTAGCGTGACTAACCGCACATCTTGTTCCATGAGGAGCCGGTAAATACCGATAATGCATGAGTGTGTGGAAGAAGAGCTGCCTGAACTTCGACAATGTGTAATGGTCCATTCCATATCATCTATCTCTTGTACTTTCTAGAATGCAGAACCATATGTGTCACTTATCTAGACCACCTTCCTTATCTGTTGTTAATCCTTCTACATTTGTTTCCTTACTATCATACCTTTACTACTGTCTATGGGACTACCGTTATTCCATTCCTTATCTTAAATTACCAATACAAGACCCCATATAGTTCAGTACCTAGTGGTTAAATATCCTTGACAATCATATAACCAATCCCAGTTCTGTTGTGCGCCTATCAGTGAACTTAGAAACAAGAACCTTGAAAATCTTTACTGAGCAATCTCATTGAGCTCGATAGAATGATTTGTCAGCACTTTGTCATTGAGCTCGATCGAATGCTTTGTCAGCACAGCCATTGAGCTCGATAGGATGCTTTGTCAGTGATTACCATTGAGATTAATACAACCCAGGCCCCCAATGATTTCAACCCAAAAGAAACACTAAAATTAAGTAACATGTTCATGGGGAACATATCAATTCATTCTATGCTTGACATCCAAAATTTCTTCAAGAAATCTCAGTCCACTATATTTACATTTCCCCCCAAACTCCCTTTTCCCACATTGCACCCTTCCCCATCTTGATTGCCTTAATATACATACTATAAACACTTTTTGTATAACACACTTCCACACGATGACAACTTTTTCATCATTGCTCCTGCTCTTGCATAACAGGGCTTCCCCCAGGATGATGATATCATGTTGGTCCCGCTCGGTGATCTGGAGGTAGTATTAGTTGGTGTTTCATGTCATAAATAATTCCAAGGGAATTCAAACCTTCCATGATTGCACTAGTTCATATAATCCATGACCTCTAAATAGCTCCTTTGGGGAGTATAGATTTACCCCATACAAAAGTTGTAGGTAGCCTTGCAGGCCCAAAGAGTAGTCAACATCATTCGACTAATTTTGGCCTGAAAGGCCAACTACAACTGGCACATGAGATATTGAATTTACACTCCCTTAAATTGATATATATGGACATCATTGCCATTCATTAAAGATGTTGATGTCAAGACCAGGATGGTTCATTGAGGAAACTCTTGTGTCTGATGGTAGGAATTAGTAAGTATGACCTTGCTGTTAATGACCTCCCACCTAACAGATGTTAGCGGGAATGCTCTCAGATTGGGAATTGGAAAGTGTCGCACTGGCCTTGACTGCTGGTTGATTCTTTGGGGACGGCTACAAGCTGTAAAAGCAGTAGAGGATGACAAGCGAGCAGCAGAACCCACAGCCACTGCCATGTCTGCACGATGATGAGTGTTGAATGATAAGGGTTGCTACTCACCCGTTCATCAGCAAATATGGCTAATTAAGTCTTTAATATATATATTTTGCAATGCCTAAGTTTATGAATATGTGTTTCAAAGTGTTTGATAAATTTATTTCAAAAGAGAAAATATTAATATATAACCATGTTAATCAAATGAAAATATTAGCTAATCAGACACTGACATATAAAGTCATAGAGGGGTACCAGGGGTTCTAAGGCACTGATCACAAAAAGTTGAGCAGGTCAGTCTTGTATTCGGTACTCTCCCTTCTTCTTCGTCAAAAAGAAGGACAGCTCCCTACGACCCATCCAAGACTATTGAAAACTCAACGAGATGACAATAAAAAACAGGTATCCACTCCCTCTGATCTCGGAGCTAATGGACAAGCTCAAGGGTGCCAAATACTTCACCAAGCTAGATGTTCGGTGGGGGTATAATAATGTACGAATCAAACAAGGAGACAAACAGAACGCAGCTTTCAAAATGAACCGGGGACTCTTTGAACCAACCGTTATGTTCTTCGGACTCACGAACTCGCCAGCCACCTTCCAATGGATGATGAATGACATCTTCAAGGACTTAATTGCTGAAGGAAAAGTCACCATCTACCTCGACGACATCCTTATCTTCACGAAGGATCGCCAGGAGCATAGAGCAATTGTCAAAAGGGTGCTTCAGAAGCTAAGGGAACATAATCTGTTCCTGAAGGCCGAGAAGTGTGAATTTGAAACACTAGAAACGGAGTATCTCGGGGTAATAATCAGTGAAGGGGCGATCAAGATGGACCCAATAAAGGTCAAGGGAATCACTGAATGGCCGATGCCAACAAAAAAGAAGGAATTACAATCCTTCCTTGGCTTCACCAACATCTATCGACGTTTCATAAAGGATTATTCAAAAATTGTACGCCCCATGACCCAGCTAACCGGAAATGCCCCCTGGACCTGGGGTACGGCCCAAAATCAAGCCTTCCAAAAATTAAAGAAACAAATGGCCGAAGACGTAATACTAGCCATGCCAACCGAAACAGGAAGATTCCGAGTTGAGGCAGACTCCAGTGAGGGGGCGATAGGCGCAGTTCTCAGTCAGCAGCAGGAGGAAAGGTGGAGACTGGTTGCCTTCTTATCCAAGGCCCTCACCATCACAGAACGAAACTATGAGATATACAACAAGGAATTGCTAGCAATAATGCTTGCTCTTTCCGAATGGCGTCATTATCTCATGGGAGCAGCCAAAACCTTCGAGATATGGATGGATCATCAGAACCTCCAGTATTTCCGGAAACCCCAGAAACTAAACCGTCGACAAGCACGCTGGGTAACGGAACTCGCAGAATACCATTTCACCCTCTCTCACAAGGCCGGCACTGCCAACAGAAAGGCTGACCTATTGAGTCGACGAGATGATCATAGTCAGGGCAAACAAGACAATGAAGATATCATTGTCTTGAAACCTGAACACTTCAGGGCAATGATCATGCCCACAGACGAAGAAGTTCACACCAAGATCAGGGACGCCACAAGGGATCACAGGAAGTGGGACCAAGGCATTGCCGGATCCCTCAACCATGAGCGAGGTATAACCGAAGAAAACGGAATACTCCACTACGATGGCAGAATATACGTCCCAAGGGACCAAACTCTCCGCAGAGAAATCATAGCCCACTCACATGACCATATCACTGCCAGTCATCCAGGAATTGCCAAAACAAAGGAACTTGTCCAATGAGAGTTCTGGTGGCCAAAACTCCAAAAAGACATTAAAGCCTATGTCAAGGCATGTGAAACCTGCCAACGGACCAAGTCAAGCACACAGCCCAAGGCCGCCCCTCTACACCCCAATGAGATCCCCTCCGAACCCTGGACTCACATCTCGGTAGATATGATAACTGGACTCCCCAACTCGAATGGCTTTGATGCCATTCTAATGATCATTGACCGCTTCTCAAAGGAAATGATCCCTATCGCATGCAATGTGGAATTGACCTCAGAAGGCTATGCAAAGATATTGCGAGACCACGTATATGCCCGTTATGGCATGCCCAAAGTAGTAATCTCAGATCGAGGGCCCCAATTCGTCTCCAACTTCATGAAGGACCTCTACAAGCTACTCGATATCACCCCAAACACGTCCACAGCATTCCACCCACAGACAGATGGGCAAACCGAAAGGGCGAACCAAGAAATCGAAAAATACCTCCGTATATTTGTCAATCACTTACAGAATGACTGGAGCGAATGGCTCGCGATCGGCGCCTTCGTCCACAACAACCGCATCCATTCTGCCACTGGCAAGAGCCCATTTATGGTTAACTACGGCCGAAACCCAAGAATTATCCCAGATTCCCATCGCCCAAACCCGTTCATGAATCCCACTGCCCAATCCTTCTCCGATAAAATGAAGCAAATTCATAATGAAGCAAAGACCTCGCTCGCTGAAGCCACAGACAAAATGAAAGCTCAGTACGACAAGAAGAAGCGACCAGCTCTGACCTACAAAGTTGGAGATCGGCTTTGGCTTGACAGTTCCCATCTCAACCTACCCCACCCAAAGAAGAAGCTTGATGACAAATGAGTTGGGCCTTTCAAGATCCTTAAAAAATACGGCGCTTCCGCCTACAAACTGAAACTCCCACCACACTGGAAGATCCACCCCACTTTCAATGAGAAACTCCTATCCCCATACACACCACCCGCCTTTCCTAATCAAGAACAACCCCCTCCTCCACCTCCAGACCTAATCGAAGACGAGGAACAATATGAAGTGGAAGAAGTCCTGGATCACCATACCAGGAAAGTCAGAGGAAAGAGAGGAGAACCCCCAGTAGTCGTAACCGACTACTATACAAAATGGAAAGGATGAACAAAGGAACACAACAGCTGGGTCTGAGAAAAAGACATGGAAAATGCCAAAGGAGCAATCAAAGACTACGAGAGGAAAGCCAGACAGACAGGCCAACTCACCATTGCCTATGCCGTCTCATCCAAAAGGGAAAAACACCAGTTTCACTCTGGTGGATACCCAACACTAATCATCAAAGGCAAATTTGACAACAATGGAGTAGCCCATTATAAGGCTCAAACAAAAGATGGGACCCAATACTGGATCAAGGAAAGCCCAGACGAATGCAAGAACAATGACAAACAACACCGAAACTGGGAAAAGTTAGTCAAAACATACTGGGAAAATGAAAGCCAGGACGACATCGACCCAGAAAGCACATGGCAACCCTAATGGCAGTCAGGACGACTGCCTTAACGAGAGGGTAATGTTATGATTTATTTACTTTCTTACCCTTTAACTCTTCACATCGGCACTACATGCATCACGTTCGTGACAGTCGCATCAACTTCCATAAATCTTCACCATCACTGTCACTAAGGACTATTTTTAGAACCATCTTTCTAGTATATAAGTAGCATGTTTTCAGCTGTAATACTCAGCTTTGAGCTAAAGTTTATACAACCTCATTCTTCTCTCGATCCACTCGCGACGACCTGACTGTTGCACTAGTTTCTGACCATAACCAGACACGATTGAGACTCTGTTGGACTCGGGTATTACCCAGTATAATCCAGCAGTTTACTCTAGTTTGGTCTACTCAGAGCTAGTCCTAACAGAAGGTACTACCACCAGGAATCCATTCTGGGCTCCGAGGCCTCTGCCTGATTCCCCCCCACCCAGAACAAGAACCCAAGGATACTATCCTTGGCCAACCCAAGGTCGACTCTTCGCAGGATCAGGAGAGGCCAGCAGGTCCAAACCAGTTACCTATATGGAAGAAGGGAAGCTCCTTTCCCCCAGGGAGGTCAAGAACAGGAAAGTAGTGGCAGCCCGAGAAAGGAAAGACATCGAAGATGAAATCAAGCTGGGCCAGGAAAAAGCCCAACAGCTAACCAACTACTGGAACCTCGACCCAGTAGAAAAAGAAAAGGGCCCGGCTGAACCGGTGAAGAGGCTGGCTGTGGGCACTTGTGGAACAGTGCATAGAACGGTGTGATACACACACCAAACCACACACACACTCACACAACTACGCAATAATACAATCACCCTCGTAAGTGCGTGGGGGGATGAGATTATTTCTACTCTGCGGTTATTAACACTTTAGAACTCGTAAAGCTCCTTCTTATCTCGGCATGGTACAGCGTTTACTCATTTTATTTGATCCTAAAGCTAGAATCTTTTTACAAGAAGGTATACTTCGAGGCACAACCTTCTAGGCGAATGGTAATATTCAATTTACACTAGGACACACGTCCTACAATACAATAGAACACGAGACTCCTCACTACGACACTGAGCTCGCTCTTTAGACCACTCAACCAAGTACTGACTTAGTGAGCTCGCTACTCCCTAGGGGTAGGGTTGTCAAGACTAACTTCGACAACAATAACAGACTCCGACTCTCCAACAGTTCGCAATTTCAGAACAGAAACAACTCAATTTCAGAACAGAAGTGGATTTAGAAACAGACTGACAGAACCGAACAGACAGACAGACAGACAGATTTCAGAACTTCTACTTCAATTCATACTCTTTCCAAACAGACCTCGGCAGTATTCAGATGGAACAGAACAGCGACACTGTTTCTTATTCACTCGGAACTTAAGCACACTTGACAGATCCGGAAGTTATCTCTATTCCTCGAGGTGAGCTCATTCTGTATATACGACGCTCGAAGCTACAAACTTATTCCTTTATCTACTATGAAATTCTTAGCATAACGGATGAAATTCCGGTATTGGTTATCTGTGAAACCTTCCAGATGCTGTGTAGGGTTCACGTGCCAAGCCACTACTTGAGTGAGCTCTTTATCTAGCATCTTTGCATACCCGCTATGGCATTCTTCTGGATAATCCCCCACTTCCACGAAGTCATCCGTGTCTGGCAGAAAGACCCCTTTGTTGTGCCTTATAGCAAAGACCTCTGCCGTGTCAAGTGCTTGTTTGATAACCTTGTCCTCTCGAAAGTCATGTACCGCTCGCTCAATGGTTATGAAACCATGTCTCGTGTCTATCCCATTTTTAAATTCTTCTATGTCCGGGAGAGTTTCTTCTGTTTTGTTTTCGATCTCTAGTTCGTCTGCTGCTACAGGTTCGTACTCGTCTTCTGGGTTAGAGTATTCTTCATCACCTTCTTGGAAGGCTCTGTGGGACAGCCCATCCGGTGCATGCCGCTCGCCTGGAATATGGACCAAGGTGAAGTGAAACATCAATATCGACTCAATCCATCGGTTAATGGCTGTGTTAGGGACCTCATCTGGATTCCTAAGCATCCCAGCAATGTATTTCGCGTCCGTCTCGATGACCAGCTTCCTGCACCCGAACAGCGAATGTCTGCATGCATGGAGCGCACGGAATAGTCCATAGAGCTCTCTCTTCGGCTGAGAGAAACGAGCTTCACGCTCGTTAAGTACGATCGACCCAAACCTGGCATATCTTCTTCTTTTAGGGTTGTCAGGGTCGACCTGACAAATATAATACCCTATCGCTTTAAAGGACGTATCCACACCCAGTATCACTGCTGTGAGCAGTTCATAATCTATCAGCATCAATGAGGGGCAGTTATCCAATGCATCCTTCAGTCTTTGCATAGAGCTCGCTTGCTCCTCCCCAAACAGGAAGGGTACTTTCAACCTAGTGAGCTTAGTCAGGGCTTCCACTTTCTTGGCATAGTCTCTAATGAAGATACAATGTACTCCTACCGTACCCAAGAAAGCTCATACATCTCCTAGATCTTCACATGGTCCCCACCTTAAGATAACTCCTACTCTGTCTGTCGCCGGTTTTCTTCCCTCATAAGTGCATCTGTGACCCACTACCATAATTTCCGAGGCGCACAGCACCGCCTTATGCCCTGAAAAGGTACCACCAGCGTATTTCATCCTCTGCACCACCCGGTTCACATTTTGAAAGTGTTCCCAGACAAATCTCCTTATGCCCTCATTACCATGTATTGTTTCGAAGGTTTCTCCAGGCTTTTCATACCGGGTTTTCGGCCCGCGCACTGGCACATCGTCGACATATGGTATTGTTACATGTGGCACTTCTTCTTGTAAGATATATGTTACATCATCGTGGAAGATAGGTACGGAATTCGTCCATCCCATTGGTAAAGTAACTAGTCTGAGCGCACCAAATGGTGTTTGGAAGGTGGTCATATCTCTTGATTTTTCGTCTAATGTCCGCTTGTCGTAGCCTACATATAAATCTAATGTGGCTCCACACGATCTCCCCGTGAAATGTTCTGCGAGTTCGTCTGTGGCTGGTGGCACACCTGAATGCCTAATTGTGACGGCGTTCAAGGGTTCTAAGCTATGTACTAGCCGCAAGCTTTTTCCGTCCTTTTTAACGACACAGAACCAGCGCGAGCAGTACGAGGAGTTCGAGGGCTCGTACACGCCTGCCTGTATCTTTGTTTTAATAATTTTGCAGACTTCGTCAAAGATCCCTGGTGGGATGGGAATATTCTTCTGAATCCAGGGAGTGTGTTCTACCATGGGAATGGTAACCGGAGGGAAGTATTCTTCTTTAAAATGACCCCTGCTCGTTATCATCCCAGGCAAAACCCTCGTTTTGCACACTCATGAAGTGGTGCATCAATTTCCACTCCTCTGGCCAAAGGAATTCTTCTCCATGTACTCTGTCTATGAGATCCTTCCTTTCTCTAGTGTATCAACCAGTAGGCTCGAAATCCGGAGGCCGCTCGCTGAGTCGAGGCATTCCTTGCAAGGGATCTCCCTTAATGTCTCGTTCTATCCTGAATTCCGTCGGGAGTCCACCTGTAATTGGTCGGACCTTTAATGCCACCGGCTTATATTTCTTTGTAGCGAACACATCCTTGACAGAGCCTACTAGCGGCGTGGGGTTCATTCCCTCTTCTGCCTGGAAGTATGCCTGCATTTCCTTACCTGGGGCAGGGGTTTTCATCATTGTCCGCTCGCTCCAGATTGGCCCGCTCCTCGCGTATATCTCTTACTTTTTGTAGCGCCCCAAAATACGAAGACAGTGTCCCGTGCGCCCTCGTGTCTTCACCACACACCTGTTTGTTGGCTGTAAGATACGTAGCCTGCAACTCTTCTTTTCTGAACTTCTTGGATCCTGTCGGTTGTGCATAGCCACCGATCACGAAGTTCCCTGTTATGATCGGCTTCTATGACTAGTGCCAGCTCTCCTTGATCTTCGATCAAATCATCGATTACTGAAAATCCTGTTCCATTTCTCGCTGAGCCACCCTGCATTGTCCTCGCGGGAACGTGGGTACCATGGCACTTCTAAGCGAGTTCGGATCCTTGATTTTTATCAATTGTCCTCCATCTGCCTGTGTTAAATACAGTGCTCGTGGTTAGCACATCAAAGGGCCGGCCCAACAATACGTCATACGCAGGGTCCCTTATGATATGTACTTGTAAGTACACCGTAATGTCGCCTGAATAAGAATGGTACGTTCTTGGCCATTCCTAAAGATTTCTCCACCTGCTTGTTAGCAGACTGCATGTTGATGACCTTATCTGGGTCATATATCAGTCCTAAGCGGTCGGCAACTCGTCCTGACATCGACACTATCTGAGATCCCGTATCATACAGGCTTTCCAATTTTTCTGCTCCGTTTACTAGTGGAAGACTGATCGCAGGGCTTGCGAATCCTTGGCCACATATACTTGTTTTGGCTCTTCTCCTCGTTCCGCAGCTTCGTTTATATACTGCAGGAACGGGTCTTGCCAGATTAGCGAGCCCGCCGGGACTCCATCTTTTGGTTCCGTGGTTACCACAAAGCATCCTACATATGGCAAGTCCGATATGTGGATCGTACCTCCTGCTGATGCCACTTCTTCCTCAGTCTCTACTTCAGCAAACGGAAAGACCTCTTCTCCTTTGACTTCCTCATCGTCTACGGGTTCCTCGCCCAGGAAATAGCCAAACTGTTGCTTGCCATTCCTCCCTTTCTTGCCGAGCGCGATCCGTTTCAGAGTGAGCTCACTCTTTACATCCTCTCGTAGCTTCGACAGGGATAGTAGCTCGCCTACTGTGATTGGTACCTCCGTGTTCATAACCCTTTCCATGACCTCGGCTCTATTGCCTCGCTCTTGAATCGGTGCCCTAATTTGGTAGGCCGGTTCCTTCGAGTCCGCCAGGTATGATGCTAGCGTCTCTTTCTTTTTCTTGTTCTGCGGACCTCCCTCTCCACCTCCACCGGTAATGTCTCTCACATTCCTAAATTCCTTAGGTACTCGAGGTACTACTACCTGAGGGGTAGGTATATACTTGGGTGCGGGGTCCATCCGCACTTGCTTGCTTTTTGAGATTGGCTCATCATCCTCTGAGTCCGCTCGCTCCACTGACCGCTCTCTCCTATACTCCTTGACTCCACTGTGCTTTTGGTTTTTGTTTGCGTCCTCTGGGGGTGATGGTGAACCGGACTTGTCAACTCCACTAGCCCTATTTTGGTTCCTGCCTGCCATCATTGAACGCTTAGAAAAACCCTGCTCTCTCTCTTCGTCGGTAGGTACTTCCCGCTCCACATCTTCTGAGTTTGAGCCTCTACTCCTGTTTCTGGCTCCCATGCTACTCCCTTCGGCTTGTGAGCGGAGCATAAATACTTCGCGCTCCAATTCTTGCTTCTGCTGCAGGAGGGTTGCTAGCGAGCCTGTTACATTGAGCAGCCCCGGAGTCGTTGAACCTGTGATCAATATGTTCTGACTCATGTTCTTCGACCCATCCAGGCGGGCGTAGTACTTGTCGATGCGGTTCTTAACGTAAGGATCCCTTATTTCTTTGGGGATCATTCCTCCTCCAGGTAAATGTGCTCTACCGTTTACTAGCACTATTTTGCCAGCATTCAAGTACTCTGCTTTTGTAGGACACTTATCTGATAGATGTCCGTCTTTTTCTCCACAAAACCAGCAATCCATGGCACTTTGTGAGCTCGCTCCCAGGTTGGTGTTATTCTGCCTTTGGAAGGTCCCATACCCAGGATTTGGAGCACGCACACTGTACTGTGCTTGTTGGTGCAGATGCTGTGTCTGACTTTGCAACTGCTGGTTCTGCAAGAAGCTCAGCATGCTTTTCTGGTGTTCATTAAAGGCCTTCTCAAGGGCTGCCATTCGCTGATTTCCTTGTTGAGCTTGGAGCTCGAAGATATCCTTCATTGACACCAGGAAGCTGCCGAATTGCTCCTGCTTTACCGCTGGCTCACTTGGTACAGTGCTATTTTAGTCACTGGTCGTGCGCCATGCACTTCTCTTGTCGCCGATACTGCTACATCTAGCCCGCGGGCTTCGTTTCGCTTGCGGTCCATCGATGAGAACACACCTTGCAGTATGTCTAACCTGCAGGTCATCACTTCAGCCAAGGTATACAGGTCTGCCAAGTCCCGTTTCTGTAGACCTGTCGGTGGGGGCAGCCGTTCCAGTCGAAGCTTTATTGATTGGTATAGCTCTTCTGCCATTGGCATCAGGAACTGATCTACCAGTTCTCTGTTAGACAGCACTTTTGCGAGTGCGCCAGCTAACACTTGAAATTCTCTTTTGAAGGCCATGAAGTCTGCCTTCTCTCGGATCGGGGACAAGTTAAATCTTCAGACTAACTGTTTCAATTCTTGAACAGCGTCCCTGTCTGCGTCTACGGCCCCGTCGTAGCTGCCTAGGACTTCTTCCTTGAATTCAGCGAAAGTCCCATTCTTGTACTTAGCAAGGACTCGCCACTGCTTCTCGGTTTTGATGTCCGTATACGTGGTCGCATATCGCTTCTTTTCTGCATCATCCGTAATAGTACACTTGGTGAATAACTCCTCCAAGCACAAGAAGAATCTCTCCAGCTCTTCCGGATCGGTAGAGCTGTCAAATGTTGGCGCGGACTTTTCATTCAGTCCGGGCATTGGTTGTGCCATTGTGATGGAAGCACAGAAGGGGGGAATGTTATAATTCGGGTTGTGAGATGGTTGTGAGCTCAATGAAGGGGCTCGAACAGTACCCAAAGGTCCTGGAATACTAGAACTACTGGCTCTTCGCCTCGTAGTCGTTGGTGTCACTAACTGTGCTTCACCAGGTACTGAAGGTACCTGTTGCGATGGACCTCCCTGAGCTCCCCTTGGTACTTTCGTAGATTTGACCGTGGGTGGGTAAGGAAAGATCGGTTCTACCGATAATCCGCTCGCTAATTTCTGAGCTCTGGTTAGCGGCTCTCGTAACTGCTCACGTCCTGATGTTCCCTCATTTCGGGGCGTTGTTTTTCTCTGTGAGGTATTACCCTCGTTGTCAGAAGTCCTTGGGTGAAAGGGTCCTCCGACAGATTTGCTTCTTGTGAAGGTTATCTTTGAGAGCTCTCACTATTTTACACCGGGGTGCAAAGGTTCTTCACAGAAATCTAAAGTAATAAATCACAAAGTGAAACCCCCCCTCGCGGTGGGCTCCAAATGAAGAGGCTGGCTGTGGGCACTTGTGGAACAGCGCATAGAATGGCATGATACACACACCAAACCACACGCACACTCACACAACTACGCAATAATACAATCACCCTCGTAAGTGCATGGGGGGATGAGATTATTTCTACTCTGCGGTTATTAACACTTTAGAACTCGTAAAGCTCCTTCTTATCTCGGCACGGTACAGCGTTTACTCGTTTTATTTGATCCTAAAGCTAGAATCTTTTTACAAGAAGGTATACTTCGAGGCGCAACCTTCTAGGCGAATGGTAATATTCAATTTACACTAGGACACACGTCCTACAATACAATAGAACACGAGACTCCTCACTACGACACTGAGCTCGCTCTTTAGACCACTCAACCAAGTACTGACTTAGTGAGCTCGCTACTCCCTAGGGGTAGGGTTGTCAAGACTAACTTCGACAACAATAACAGACTCCGACTCTCCAACAGTTCGCAATTTCAGAACAGAAACAACTCAATTTCAGAACAGAAGTGGATTTAGAAACAGACTGACAGAACCGAACAGACAGACAGACAGACAGATTTCAGAACTTCTACTTCAATTCATACTCTTTCCAAACAGACCTCGGCAGTATTCAGATGGAACAGAACAGCGACACTGTTTCTTATTCACTCGGAACTTAAGCACACTTGACAGATCCGGAAGTTATCTCTATTCCTCGAGGTGAGCTCATTCTGTATATATGACGCTCGAAGCTACAAACTTATTCCTTTATTACAGTACTCGCCTTCTATGCGTGCACCGCAACTTGGGGGTTCGAAACTTGTATGCTACACCGAACTTCTAACTACTTATACTAAAACAACTATTAATTACAAATATCACCGCAGTCCCCAGGTAATCTAGACTCCTACATGTACAGCCCACCGCTGCCGCAGTCCTGCTTGGCGTCCGACTCGGTGTTGCCATATGTGGTTTAGTTTCCATGTCGAGCTCGCTACGGTTTTACAAGCGCTCGCTAATCTCAAGTCCTCGGACATATCTCCTGATGGTAGCGGTCATGCCGTGTCTAGCCCCAGCTCTTATTCAATCATTCTTCGAGAAGTAACCCTGGCTGGCAATGGTTCCTCGACAGTGGGACAACCACGAAGGCACTCGTCATACCATGGCTGGTACACCGGATTATCTTCTTATCTTATCTCTTGTGTGGTTTCCGGACCGGTTTCCTCAGGTACAGTGTGTCACTTTAATTTAGTACGTGCTGATCATTTTTAAATTGCAATCCTTTTCGTCTTGGTTTAACAGGAGCGAGCTCTCTTGTTAATGGACAACTACCGACGGCCGAACAGGGTTTATGAACTTTCTGTCAAGCTAGCCTGTCAAGTACCAGCTGTAACTAAGTCCCAGTTTGGGTCTGTCACGTTGTGTCGTTTAGACAGGTAGTCTTATTGTTTAGAGGTATTTATTATGTACACTCGCTTAGTCCTTAGGCCCATTTCTCTCCTTGTACTGTAGTACCAAGTATATTCATTAGATCGAAAAATTACACATCTGGAATGTATGCAGTCGTAACACCGGCCCCTCCAATTCCCCCTAGACCCCACAGGGGAAGACGACTCCCAGATCCCCCTCCCCCCAGACCTCCCTCCGTCGGACGAGATCAAGATTGCTTCTCAGTCCCGTGATGACCCCCAAAATACCCGTGACCCCCTGATGGAGATTGGCCAACCGGCCCCGCCCACAATGACGACCTATTCCCCTCCATCAAGCCAACCCTACTATGCACCCCCGTTCCCTTTGAAGGAAAGCATGATGACATAATCTGATTCTTCGGGTACTGTGTCACATATTTTGAAGTCCACGACTCCTATTTCAATGCTACCCTGAAAGTCCCATTTGTGGCCTCCTACTTTGAAGGGGCTGCAGCTAAATGGTGGACCAATGGTCAGGGCACTCCGGCAGGGAATCCCTGAAGACTATGTCAGATTCATAACCGATGTGGGAATAAACATCCCCGTTGAGTACAAAGAATGGAAGGCCCGTTGATGAACCTAGACTTCTGTGGCAACGGCAAACCAAAACTCAAAGAGTATTGAGTAATGACGGTGTAGACCGGAGATAAAGGTACTGTGTTGTGTGAGTTGTTCAGGGCACCTCTGTGCGACCTAATCACTTCCTCTAGATGCGAGTTTATACTGCGACTTTTCAGTCAAGCAAGTAGCACTCAAGCGATCGAGTACTAAAAGGTGTTGGCTGTAGGCCGGTGATAATCTCAATGACGAGATTGAACAGTTTTGGGTATGACATGAATACCGCATATCCAGTGTAATGAGGAGAAACGACTAGACGAGGTCTCTAGACGTAGGTCCTATGAAAATATCGGTGAAAATGAAGCTATGTGTGCTGTAGTTGGTTTATAACCGGTGGAGTGTCGATGTACTGGGTAGCGATCCTAATAATGCCGGTTAGTGTGGTCAAAAGTGTGAAAATATGTTTATATCTGGGGGGGGCATGGAGATAACAGGTGTTGATCCTATATGAGACGAAATATACTGAAGTCAATGTCGAAAGCTGAGTCTATTCGTAGACATTCCTATCCTATGTCAATGCCAAACCTATGAGTCCTCTCGAGGGACTATCCTATCCTATCCAATCCTATCCTATCCTATAACGGTCCTAAACGGTGTTGAATCCAAAACGATCCTATGTTGACGATGTCGATTCCTATAAGTCTGCCAGAGACTACCCAAGCGGGCTGCGATAAACGATGTTGAAAATAAAGCCGAATAAAACTCCTATGGTACGAAGATGAAGACAATCCAATCCTATAAAACAAAAGAGGCGGTGTACGACGCGAATGCCGGTGTTACGCGCTAGCCACGAGTATCAACCGCTAATGACGGAGTGCAAGCTAACATGCGATGTGCGACACCGGAGATAATTCTAAAACCGGTCGATCACAGTTTAGAGCGTTTCTCAAGGAGAGCACGAAGGAGTATGAAGCTCAGACGGTGTAAAACCGGTCTCTGGCTTATAGCGAGCGTATGGGGTGCAAACAATTGCTATTGTTCGTATACTGCGCTATGCGTGGGGTATGGTTCATTTTAAAACTGGTGCTAATGACTGTAGCAACTGTGTAGAGACGAGATTATATCCGGTGGCAAGTGTATAGCGAGGCTAATGGCAGAGTAACAGGTGGTAGTTGATTAACTACTGTACTACGATTTTCTATCCACTCTTATACTACCGGAGATAATTATTATTAGTGGTACTTAGTAAAGCTATAACGCTGCAGCTTTGTAAAGATTCTAGCGACCATATGTATCTCCATAGTCACTTGTAACAGCCAATCTTCTGTGTTACCGAAGGAAGGTAAATTTCCTAGATCATGGGTCTTCTCCAGCATGGTTTTTGAGGTGCTGTTTAACTGCCGACTGGGAGGGTACGGTCAATAACCTGAGGTGTATGAAAGGAGTATCGAGCGCTAGCGACCTTGGCACAGTTTTATTGGTAAAACCGGTTGTTGAGCTGACAAAAACCCAGTGATTATTGAAGCGGAATAACGGTTGACAAGTATGACCTCATATAATTAAAGGATCAATGCCGTGTTTTTACGCTGTGATGCGCTGATGAACCTAGAGACTCCTGTGGGCAGAAAACAACTAAACCGTTGAATGGCAAGTGGTATCCGTTTTACAGAATCTGAAGGCAGGTTCTAGCGAGTCTAGTCGGACACCTCCGTGCAATGACTATCCTTCCTAAGCTGATAATGTTCTGTTGTTACTTCAGTAACAAGTTGGTACTGGAGAACTAGGTGAGTAAAAGAAGTTCGCTAGTGAGTTTGGTGTCGTTCTTAGTGAATCGGACGGTATCCTTTGAAGTTAGCTAGTAGCGGGTGGGAGGCTGAGAGCGCCAATGAAGGTGAGTTTCCCCTTCTTTGGTTATAGACTTAAGCTTAGTAGGCAACAGGCATGCAGCGGTACAGTGCACAAGTGTAATCAAGTTCGTGATGGACTTGCAACACACTAGTGTATCGACGGAGTCATTGTGTATGTGTGTCTTCGACTATGAAGACCTTAGTTTGTTGGGTCAACTGTGTGGGGGAGTAGTAGTCCCGAGCGTATTCTATTGTTCTAGCTCGAATACTTTGTTACTTTTATACTATTATTCTATACTACAGCATAATCTACTGTTGTCAGCCGCAGTACTTGCTTATTGAGCGTAGCAAACTTATTCGTAACACTGTTACTGCGCTATCTTCCTTATAATAGCTTGCCCATATGGATATCTGTCTGCCCGCCTAATGAGGCCTAATGGCAGGACCACCTCACTAACCGTTAGTGGTTCCGCAGTCACTACTGCCACAAGTTCGTGAACTTGTTTGGTCGGATTGTGTACGCGTCGGCGCGCCTGGAGCTGTCATTATTATAAGTCCCTTTTGCTGCATACTACATGAGTGTCGGGAGACCCTATGACCGCGTGGGTCTGGTCACGTGCTAGGTACTGTAGCTTTCCGCGTCAGACGCATATGACGCATATGTTTAATTGCGTCGGACCGATGCCGGTGATTCGCGTCGGAGCTGACCTATGCGTCATAGCTCGCGAACTTCGTGTGTTGCCTACGGATTTGGGTTGTTTAACCGGCATTGAACCGGCACACCTTATCTGACTAGGGTGCCGACCTATGGGTTGATCGATAAAATTGTTGTATGTTTCCCACAAATTCTGAGCGCACAGAGCCACCAGGCTCATCAGTGCTCTGATGCGTCGTATGATTTATCTCTGGTGGTCGCCTAATTGGTCGATATTAGTGCCTAGCTGTGATGGCGTACAATTTGAGCCGTGAAACCAGTTGGGAGGGATATTCTTCATTATCTCCGGTCATTGAAGTGTCAAGAAGGTCCTATAGTAGCGTGTGCACACCAGAGATAATGTTATATCCGGTGCTAAGTCTTTTGTCACTTAGAAATGACAAAGTTTGCGAATTCTGAGCATACAGAGCCCTGAGGCTCATCACCGTGTCATCACAATGCACGAAGAACGATCAAAGACCCAGGCTTACAACCGGACCAACTACGCCCCAATAATTGCCCAAACAACAATGCCAGCAGCGGGCAAAAAGCTGCTGGCATGACAAGTGGGTGAGGGGATAAAAAGACTGCCACCGGGACAACCTACGGAGGAACAGGGAAACCCATGGACATAGATCAGATGTGAGCAGAAGGAAGGTGCTTCAATTGCAACCAGAAGGGGCACCTGTCAAGGGACTGCAAGGAACCGAGGAAGGAAAGAAAAAAGTGGAACTTGCAGGAGCTGCGAGCAATGCTTGCCACTGCCAAGAAAGAGGAGAACCAGGTCGAGGAGAAGACACCCTCGACCTCGAAAGTCGAGGAGGTAAAAGATGAGGCTGACAAGTGAGCGATTCCACTTGCTCGGCTGGACTTTATAAGAACCATGGTGCATGCTCGCTTCCGACTGGTCAGACTTATTGTACTTCTGTAGTTACTCCATGTTGTCATACACATTCAAATATACCTCGCTTGACACCTTCGAGAACGACTGCACCAAAAGAATCGCACAACCGATATGCTCCGCTAGCGGAGCCGGAAAAAACATATATAAAAACCCTATCTGAACCGCCCTCGCCCTCCCCCCCCCAGACCAGGCCTCTCCCCCTAGATCCTTCTGACCATTCAAGAGCACCTGTGATCCCCTGCATGTCCCTCTAGAGCACAGGAACGCACCCAACTGCGTCAAGACTGAATAACCCTCAATCGCTGGATGCAGAGGGAACAACCATAAGGGAAGCCATCTTGTCAGAAGGAGGATCCGACAAAAGGACAGATGACAATGAAGACCGGGAAGAAGAGCGGCGAAGACTCAAGATAGCAAGACCTGATGACCAGGACCGTAGGGAAGGGCCCTCCAAGGATCGCCACCTGGCACCAGAAACCGCAAACACCCATGAGAAGGGCTGAACGGGGGCCTGCACACCCCAACAGCTGCACACCACCTTAGTCGAAGTACCCAACGAGGATGATGACATGGCCTATCGGATCTGGATGGAGAAGCAGCGAAAAGAAGAAGAAAGAGAGAGGCGGAATCCCCCCATCACCCCCACTAAAGACCAGGTATGCATCCCTCCCCCAGGGCACACCTGGTTCAGGCCCTTCAAGGTTGACTGGACCCTCCAGGCTATAAGGGAAGCGTGTACTGAGTCAGAAGTGCGAGCCACCCTTTCACTCTGGGTTCACTGGGACAGGGTTGGGGAGATCATAGCCAACCTTATCAATGAGCTCAAGGTGGGAGGAGAGGTCACCAGGGAATGGCTCTATGAACTACGAGAGCCTTTCTGCTACATCCACTGAGCTGAGGAGGCCCCATCATGGGACCTAATCATCCCAATCACAATTGAAACCCTCCCCGACAGGCAGATGATGGAGACTAAGGGACTTGTAGACAGTGGCTACACAGGGAGCTCCATTAACAGAGCCTATGTAGAAGAGCATCAACTCCTGACCACCAGGGCAGCTGCCCCCATCCCCATCTACAATGTGGACAGTTCCCGAAACAAGGCAGGGGACATCACTGAATTTGTAGAGTTAAGAATGACGATCAGTGGCCACAGTGAATGGATTGACCTTGCCATCATGGATCTAGGAAAGAAGGACATATTCTTAGGTCACAACTGGCTAAAGCGGCATAACCCAGTTATCAACTGGAAAACTGGAAAGATCACATTTGCCTGCTGCCAATGTCTCAAGAATCCTTTCCCTCTGCCTGACACTGACCCCGAAGACCGATGGGATGAAGAATTGGAGGAGGGAGAAACCATACTGGCAGTCGACATCCAACAAGCTCTAGAAATCAGGGTGGTACACCATGCAAATGATCTAGCTGCTCAGGCAAACACAGGAAAGGAAAAGAAATTGTTCGAAGAAATGGTGCCGCCAGCTTACCAGGAGTTCCATGACCTCTTGTCGAAAGAAAACTTCGACGAACTCCTGGAATGCAAGCCTTGGGACCATGCAATCAAACTTACCCCCAATGCACAGTCAACCCTAGACTTTAAGGTCTACCCCCTTAATCACCATGAACAGGAGGAACTCAATAAGTTCCTAGATGAAAACTTAGCCACAGGGTGGATCCGCCCCTCCAAGTCGCCCTTTGCCTCGCCATTCTTCTTCGTCAAAAAGAAGGACAGCTCACTACACCCTGTCCAAGACTACAGGAAGCTCAATGAGATGACAATCAAGAATAGGTACCCACTCCCACTCATCTCAGAGTTGATGGACAAGCTCAAGGGCACAAAATACTTCACCAAACTGGATGTCAGGTGGGGATACAATAATGTACAAATAAAGCAGGGAGACAAACAGAAGGCGGTGTTTCAGACCAATCGTGGACTCTTTGAGCCAACGGTGATGTTCTTTGGTCTAACAAACTCACCAGCCACCTTTCAGTGGATGATGAATGACATCTTCAGGGATTTAATCACTGAAGGAAAGGTCACCATCTATCTCGATGATATCCTTATTTTCACCAAGGACCTCCAGGAACACCGAACGATCATAAGATGAGTACTCCGAAGGCTGCAGGAGCATAAGCTATTCCTAAAAGCCAAGAAGTGTGAGTTTGAAACACTGGAAACTGAGTACCTGGGGGTGATCATTAGTGAAGGAGCAATCAAAATTGACCCAGTAAAGGTCAAGGGAATTACCGAATGGCCAACACCAACAAAAAAGAAGGAGCTACAGTCATATCTGGGCTTCACGAATTTCTACCGACACTTTATCAAGAATTACTCAAAGATTGTCTGCCCCATGACCCAACTTACAGGAAATGCACCCTGGACATGGGGTGCTGCTCAAAACCAGGCATTCCAGCAGTTGAAGAAACAGATGGCCGAAGACGTAATCCTGGCAATGCCGACAGAAACAGGGAAATTCAGAGTAGAGGCTGACTCAAGTAAAGGAGCGGTAGGTGCCATCCTCAGCCAACAACAAGATGGGAAATGGAGGCCAGTTGCATTCCTATCAAAGGCCCTCATGGTCACAGAAAGGAACTACAAAATCTATGATAAAGAGCTGTTGGCCATCATGCTCGCCCTCATGGAATGGCGCCACTACCTCATGGGAGCCGCTGACACATTCGAGATCTGGACAGATCACCAGAACCTGCAGTACTTCCGAAAGCCCCAGAAACTCAATTGCCGACATGTGCGATGGGTGACAGAGCTCGCAGAGTACCATTTCACCCTCTTCCACAAGGCCAGCACTGCCAATAGAAAAGCCGACTTACTGAGTTGGCAAGATGACCACAGCCAGGGCAAACAGGACAATGAAGATGTAATCATTTTAAAGCCTGAACATTTCTGGGCAATGATCATGCCCACTGATGAAGAAGTCCATACCAAAGTCAAGGATGCTACAAGAGACCACGGGAAGTGGGACCATGGCATCACAGGCTCCCTCAATCATGAGAGGGGGATAACTGAGAAAGATGGACTCCTCCACTACGACAATTGGATCTACATCCCAAGGGACCACACACTTCATGGGGAGATCATATCCTGTTCCCACGACCATATTACCGCCGGTCACCCAGGCATCACCAAAACAAAGGAGCTCGTCCAGCGAGAGTTCTGGTGGCCAAAGCTTCATAAGGACATCGAAGCCTACGTCAAGGCATGCGAAACCTGTCAGTGAACCAAGGCAAGCACACAGCCAAAGGCAGCCCCCCTCCACCCCAACCAAATCCCTTCCGAGCCCTGGACTCACATCTCGGTAGACATGATAACCGGTCTTCCTGAGTCAAATGGGTTCAATGCCATCCTAATGATCATCGACTGTTTCTCAAAGGGGATGGTCCTGGTCACCTGCAATATGGAACTGACTTCGGAAGGGTACACAAAGATACTATGGGACCACATATACGCCCGATATGGAATGCCCAAGGTAGTAATCTCTGACCGAGGTCCCCAATTCGTCTCGAACTTCATGAAAGACCTCTACAAATTACTCAACATAACCCCGAATGCATCTACAGTGTTCCATCCCCAAACTGATGGACAAATGGAGAGAGCAAACCAGGAAATCGAAAAATACCTCCACATATTCGTCAACCACCTGCAGAATGACTGGAGCGAATGGCTAGCAATTGGCGCCTTCGTCCACAATAACCACATCCATTCTGCCACCAGTAAAAGCCTGTTTATGGTCAACTATGGCCAAAACCCCAGGATCGTCCCTGACTCTCATTGAGCCAACCCCTTCACCAACCCCACCACCCAGTCCTTCTAATATCCACAGCGAGGCAAAGGCCTCCTTCGAAGAGGCAGCAGACAAGATGAAGACACAGTATGACAAAAGGAAACGACCCGCTGTCAATTATAAAGTCGGAGATCGAGTCTGGCTCGATAGTTCCCATCTCAGCCTTCCCCGCCTGAAGAAAAAGCTCGACGATAAGTGAATAGGCCCCTTCCTTATCCTTAACAAATACAGCGCCTCTGCCTACAAACTGAAACTCCCACCCCACTGGAAAATTCACCCTACCTTCAATGAAAAACTCCTCTCCCCATACACTCCACCCGCATTCCCCAACCAGGAACAACTGTCACCACCTCCACCTGAACTCATTGAGGACAAGGAGGAGTACAAAGTTGAAGAAGTTCTAGATCACCGAACCCGGAAAGTTAGAGGAAAAAGAGGGGAACCACCAGTAGTCGTCACCGACTACTACGTCAAATGGAAGGGCTGGACCCATGAACACAATAGCTGGGTGCGCGAAAAGGACATGGAGAATGCAAGAAGAGCAATAACGGACTATGAAAAGAAGGCCAGATGCACAGGCCGACTCACGGTAGCCTATGCATCCACCATTGTGATAGGGGAACATCAAATTGAAATCACAAAATTCCCGACCATGATTATGGACCACGAGTATGATGACAAAGGAGCAGTCAGCTACAAGGCCCAAGCAGGTGACAGAAGCCAACATTGGGTTAAAGATCCACCATATTACCCAGAAGCAACCTCCGAGCACCGAAAGTGGGAGAAACTCATTAAAACATACTGGGAAAATGTACACAATGCAGACACACAAGAACCTGAGTGGGAACCCTAATGGCAGTCAGGATGACTGCCTTAACGAGAGGGTAATGTGACAATTTATTTACTTTTTACTCTGCAACCCTTCACATTGGCACTGTATGCATCATGTTTGTGACAGTCACATCAACTTCCATAAATCTTCACCATCACTGTCACTAAGGACTATTTTTAGAACCATCATTCCAGTATATAAGTAGCACACTTTCAGTTGTAATACTCAGCTTCGAGCTAAAGTTTACAATCCCATTCTTCTCTCAAATAACTCGCAACGTACTAGTCATTGAGCCAGTACTTGGTCCTCGCCAGACATAACTGAGACTCTGCCAGACTTGGGTGTAACCCGGTATAGTCAGACAGTTTACTCTAGTTTGGTTTACCCGAGGCTAGCCCTAACAGTGGGCACATCCAGCTTCCACTTGTCCAGGCACAGATGCTCGTTCTGCCCGCCTTCCTGCTGCAAATACAAAACATCCAGCCACACATAGTCTGCTCCCAAGTTCAACATCTCAATCCAAATCAGGTCAAGGTTGGCATCCTTCGGCATGTGCACCTGCCACTCACATCCATTGGTACATGTCATCACATCCATGTGGCCCTTCTCATCCACCCAAGCATGTGATATTGCCCACAGTGTATGAGTCACCCAGGATGGCACCACCCAGTTGGCATACAGATCCCACACCTGCCAAGGGGGCACATCCTGCCTCGTGATCCAGCCATTAGCCAGCACATTTAGGCACATCTCCCTGTCTTCCTCTTCCTGGGTGCATAATTCATCTTCCATGGTTCGGATAGTTAGTTGGCGATCAATAGAACGAAAGGGCCAGAACTAACCTAGGAGGCATCACTGGATGAAATGCGGTGAGAGGATGGATTTTTTTTCAGGCTCATAAATACTCCCAAGAACCGGACCGGTTTCCATTCGGCACACCCGGCATGGAGATATCGGCTGAAGCAATGCAGAGAAAGTCAGCTGTGATTAACCACTGGCTATAGGGGACCTTGCCTCAAATTTTGCACGAATGTACGCTGTATCGGCCTAGCTTTCAGACTATGCCAAAATTCTGCCCAAACCTTACTTGTGGAATTTTCATCAGATGATGACCCACAAAACGCAATGAATGGATTACTTACACTAATGCAAGCATCAACCACTATGGTGTCCTCAGTCGGCCATCCCTGCAAGTATCACACTCCCGAGGAACAACGTCAAGCTCATGCTGAGAGCAGCGCTAGGACTTATGAAAGGTATGCAATCCCTTTCTATGGAGTGGATGCATGCTTACTTCGAGTGGAACTGAGGTATAAGACTAGTATTAATTGGGGGAGGCGTTACCAGCATCGCCATGAAAGCCGGAAGTTAAGGCATTTATTCGCTCTTATATACCTTACAAACAGCTACCTGACTACTTATAGCGCACCCTCATCCTCTGTTCAACGAGAGACAGACTCAGACCATAAGACGAATGAACAACCCTCATGCGCTTTTTTTGTTCCTCACACAGCATGCCACGAAATTGAGGTACATATTTTATTTAGCATCACAAAGCCTACCAAGACACTCACACAAATCATACTAGACTGTATCGCCTGCAAGAATGACAACTTCATGGCCCTCATCCAGCAATGCCCACATGCATATGCTGAGCAACTCTATTTGGGCTTCATTGCCTCAGTCACTGCAGATAAACCTCAGGGAGATGACAGCCAGATATGCACCGAAATTACCAAGATTGGTGAACTCATTGACGCTGTCAACAAGTACAAAGCAAGAATTCTCAACCTCGCCGGTGTGCGACCTGAGCTAGCAGAAGCGCATGAGTACCAGGATTGCATGGAAGAAGTTCAGCAGTGGCTAGAGGATATTCTGTATGGTATTATGGAAGGGGTGGAGGTCTTGTTTCACTCCCATGAATCTCACCAACTTCTCTATCAGCAGGTAAACTCATCTGTATCTTAGTTTTGAGATAATTTTTTTTCCAGTCATTTTGCCTCTAAGTCGTGAAGCAAGCAAGCTCTTAGGTTCAAAATAATAATAATTTTTTGTGTCGTTTTCCCTCTAAGTCATGAAGCAAGCAAACGGCAATGTATTTCACACATGGAAACATTGTATATAACAGATATATATATATATACAGTCATTCACCGGTCACTTAGACCCCAAAACACTAATTGATGGCTGGAATATTTTCCTCACACAATATCTCATATATTTTGTACTTCATATATACTACTACATTCTATTTAGTTTGAAAAAAATCAGTGAAGCCGTATGTAGAGAAATGAGCGCTACAGAGGAAAAATATGGCAGCATGTCCAAAAAGGGCTGTCCCGGTCATCTTAGACCCCAGTTCCGAAAATACGCCGCTTTATCTCCCGGCATCCGCACTATCCCCATTGGAGCTGCTATAACCATCAAGTTGTTCCAGAGACTCACTGGAGGGTTTATTGGCTGTTGGAGACTGTCTTTTTATGGTTGGATGTGGTATAGCCTTTGGGAGAGGCCCTCATTTTGGCTTGAGTTTTGCAAAATGTGCTGGTACATTCAATCCAGCAGTTTTATCTCTCTTCCATTTCTCCTTCTCCTCATTCCATTCCTCCTTTGCTTTCTCCCATCTCTCTTCAATTCTCTTAATCTCTGCGGTCCGCTCATCACATTTTTTGATCCAGTCAGCCAGTTTGGAGTCTCTCATCACATTCGCTGCTTTTCAGTTTGTTTTTGCAGCAGCAGCCTCCTCTTGAGACTTCTCCCATTGCACTACCCTTTCATAAAAATCATCACCTGTCAATAGGACAGGCATACCATCACCCATAAGCCATCCTGAGGCTGTCTTCTTCTTCTTTCCCTTCTCCTCTTTAAATGCTAACTGCTCCCACAGAACTGCACAGTAGGCCTCATTTAGCACATTTGCTGCTTGGAGCTCAATAGTGCGTCGACAAAGAAGCTCATTTTCCATTTCAAGCCTCTGGATGATTGTAGCAAGGGTGCATTCCTGTTCTGTGCTGGGAACAAAATCAAGTGTTGGAATTGAGGGCTTTTGCTGTGGTGGGATTTGTTGGCATGTCTGAGGACTATTCCCTGGTAAGCTGAACGTATTCACCAAAGTGGAGAGTGCTGATTCTGCTAGGCATTCAACTGCATCATCAATGCCTTGACACACTGATTGTGGAATCTGAGGCAAAATAACCTTGTCTGGGGTCTCGTCATCTGCAACGAAGGGGGTAGAAGAAGGATTTGGCTGGGAAGGAGAGAACACAAAGTGAGATGGAGAGAAGGTGGGACTTGATGGATGAGGGGCTGCCTGTAAATGACGAGTTGGCTATGAGTGGAGAGAGAGGCTGAGGTAGTACAGTGGTTGAGGGGTGTGATGGAATCAATGATGATAAATCATCTTCACTTTCCTGAATCGGTGTTAGCTCTCGATGGTGATGTATTTCATCATCAGTTTCAGAAACATCGCCATCAGTTTCTGAATTGTGAGGATTATTATCAATGTTTGGAAACATATTTTCCCATTCTTCTATATTGCCTCCTATGTCTTCAATGTTGCTACCATCACTGTCAACATCCTTGATGAAGTCAAGATCATCCTTGATATGAAGTCCAATTGCAGTACGAAGCATCTGAGCAACAGCTCAAATGGGTGTTGGAGGGATGATAGGAAGTGTAGCCACAGCAGAAGAGTTTTTTGCTGGAGCCAGTTTTGTAGATGTGATGATTGATTTGTTGAAGGGAACAACCCCTGTAGCTCGGAATGCAGATTTAATGATTTCTGGAGTAAGCACATGATTATGTGCATTCCCATAAATTGCAAGGAAATTATCCTTGCTAAAATGTTGACCTGATTTAAATCATTATAATTTGGAATGTATCATTATAGAGTAACATACCAGTTTTACGTTCATATGCATCCCTCTCTTCTCGTAATGCAAGCTTCATGGATCCAAAGACAGCAACATCAAGTCCCTGATAGACATGTGTAGTATGAGCTGGATAGCACAGAATACGGATATTATGCTGGTGTGCATGCTCCAGAAAGGCATGAGTGTAATGTGAGTTATGACCATCAACAAGAAGAAGGCGTGTATGTCCATTGGCTTTTTTATGAGTAAATGCCTCAAACTGTTTGATCCACTCAATTCCAATTTCTCCATTTGTCCATCCTTTAACAGAATATCCAATCCTGCAATGTATCAATACCTGAACATTACTGAGATATAAAACCTACATTGCATCAGCAGGATTGTCCTGCTTCCATCGGACTTGAAATGCCTTTCCCTTAAAAATAACAGCTGGTGGTGTTGTAGTTCCATCCGCACATATGGTTACAATCACAGTAATGTTCTCTCTGTTTCCACCGACCTGCAAGGAATTAATAACATCATAGAGTGAAAGGTAGTGATTCTTACCTGCTGATAATGCAACTTATTCTTGCTGCTTCCAATTACTCTCTCATGCTGATCAACAGCTCCACTTGTGCCATACTCATCAGTACCATAGATGAGCTCAGGGTCAACATCTGCCATGCTTTCTCCTAGCAGTAATTCATCAGTACTGTTTGTCAATTTAGAATTTATATTTCCACTTACCTAACAGCTCAAACCAAGCATCGTGAACATGGGGATTGACTGCCTGTGCTCTCTTCTGCTCAAGTGGCGTACTCCAAGCTGTGAAAATTCGATCTGACCACTTCTCAATAAACCGACTAGTCCAGTTCTTTCCAACTCCAGGGAATCCAGGTGAGCGAGCACAGATAATTTCATCAACATGCTCCTTGAGGCGGCGATGAGACAAAGGGAAGCCCTGGTGGCCAAGCTCAATGATATACGCAATGACAACTGCAGCCTCTTCAGCGGTGAGATGAGATTTTGTATCAGCATTGCTTTGAGCTCATGTGCAGTTGCCCTTAGCATGATTAATGAGTGTCTGTTTGTTAATGAGGATGTCCTTCCCTGTTTCTGCCTTGCATTTCTCCATCCACTTCTTCCGAGTATGCTCTGCACCAGCAAAATCCAGTCCTATCTCCTTTCATGCCAGTTGCTCTTGATAGTCCTCTACTGCCTTCTCACGCCATTGAGCAACAAATTCGGAGTCCAGTTTGGTCTGTCGAGCCTTCGAAATAGCCTTGTTCACCATCAGAATAAGCAAAAGTATATGTTGGGGTGGCAAGAGTGGGGGCAGATGACAGTAGGAAGGAAGAGCCGTTTGACCCTCTCAAATGCATGTTTCGAAGCTCTGAGAAGCTGCGAAGGCATTTCCCATATCTCACAGTCTGCCGGAATGCTTCTGTGATCTCAGAGATTGATACATCATCTGATGTATCCCAATAGGGAAGGCTTGATCAATCGATGTACTCCCAACCCTCGGAGGCGGCCAGTACTATTCTTAGAGATGTAGGAGGGTCCCGAGAACATCTTGGCATCATCAAGGATGGCTGGCATGCGGTCAATGTAGCTCCATAGCCTCCAGAAATTTTAAAAACCACTTTTTGGACTGTTTTTGGACTGTAAAGATCTCAGAACACAACGAAACATTGCATTAAAAAAATACTAAGTATCAATAAAGTAATTATACACTATAAACAAATTTTCAATTTTTTTGGAGCAAGGAAAACGACCGGAAAATGGACTTCTGGGGGGGGGTCTAAGATGACCGGGGGGGTCTAAGTGACCGGTGAATGACTGTATATCTTTAAAAAAACCCCTCCACCTGATGTAACCCATGGCCTCTACTCGTCATTGTCATCATAGCTGTTGTAGTCATCTTCGCTGGGTCTAGGGACCACCTCAACATCATCCCATCTCAACGCACTGGCATAATGGGCATGCATGGAGGTAAGAGAGGAGTGGTGTTGGAAGACAGCACCAGATACTCCAAGAACCAAGGGAGCAACTTGATCCCTACACTGACGGATTAGTGAATGAAGCAAGACCTCAACAACAACTTACCAGCCTTGGAATATCCTGACCTCATAGCCAACAGTCACCATGTACCACGGAAGCTGTGAGCTTTGAACTCGAGGAGAGCTAGGGGAGCTTGGAGGGGGACAATGCGGGGGAGCCTGGTGTGGGGGCAATTTTGAGGGATGCCAGGGGCTGCTTGGTGACTGTTGGAGGGGCTAAGGGAGATTCTGGGCTATGTGAATATTTACCGCATGAGATTGATCTATATGGATGACTCACCTTTTTTGACTACAGGAGTGGTTCCTGTTGCAGCCGTAGTACCAGCAATAGTGACACCCCAACCACTGGGGGCCCCACCTATGTCTCCAAGGGATGAAAACACATGGCTGGGGCTAGGCTCACTGTTGGCACCTGGCACCACAGAATCAGATGAATGTTGATGACCTGAAAAAGGGTGACGTTAGTAAAAAACACTGAAATATAGCTCTGTGGAAAAAGAATTACCCAAAGTGATCAACCCCAGTTGTTGCAGTGCAAGGATTAACTCAGCTAACTGCTCAGTGCTGTAGCCTGAGAGTGGGTTGGTGGGAGCTGGGGGCAATTGAGCCATACTTTTTTTTTTGTTGATATTGGACTCACATGCTGAAGATCCCACAGATAATGAAGCCACTGGTAAACTGTACAGTGGCGGAATTTTCCTTTACCGGCATGAGCAGCAAGTCAGCACAGTGGCTTGGTAGGCAAAAATATTAGGTCAAACTTCTTTATATTCGAAAAAAGGTATGATCTGGAATTTTTCCTTTGTCACCAAAAATGATTAATATGACCTTCTTTTAGATATCGGAAGTAAAAGGTGTGATCTAGAATATATCTTTGCGATGTAGTGATTAATTGTAGGATCTAGATGCCGAAAAAATGGGTCACCGAGGAACAGGACCAGTGGTTCTCTGTCCAACAAGTTCCATACAACCAAGCATGACTGGACGGTCAAGTAGCAGAATACATGAACAAAGTGACAAAGGAATTCAATGATAAATGGGCCTACCCTGGCTATGAGAAAGTCACTGGAGATTCCCCTGAGGCAACTGCCAAGTGCGCTGCACAGGATGAATTATTTCAAGTGCAGAAGAAGGTGGGTAACCTGTGTACCTAAATTATACTTGGAACTCACCATTTGGACAGCAAATCCAACAGAAATTCAACAATGAGTGTCACAAGGCCGCTATTGTGGCAGTCACCAATAATTTTGTCGGCAATCCAGCCATACTGATGAAAAAGAAAAAACTATTGTTCAACCTCAAGCCTGTATGCCAGCTTCGTGCAGTTCAAATATACTCCCACCATTACTTTCCAACTCATGTACAGCCCTACGTCAATCAAGCTTTGAAGGCAAATACAGAACCACTGGGGCATGGGGTGAAGCTGAATTTGAGTAATCACATTATGGCCGAACAATTTGAGGCTGAGACAGATGCCATTAAGGAGGAAATACTGGCTACTATGGAAGAACTACACGAGGAAATTTTGGAAGCAGAGGCAAAGCGATCACTGGCAGACTACCTTGAGTAAGTGGTTACCGTGTCAATGTGACTGTTTACTGACCTTGCTTTTTTCCCAGAGCTATTGACCAGGCACCAGCTTTATTGGAGCGTTTGCTGCGAGAAATTGCAGCCCAGACAGGCTGGTGGTTTTTGGTCATCGCAGGGGGGCCTCTTCCGACAGATGATGGGAATATACATACCCATAGGTGAGTGCTGTGTGATTCTTGTCTTTGGGGATAGGTACTGATTGATAAACGTAGATAGCTTTCATATTGGTGAAACTATCCATGGCCATAATTTTCTTGAAGAGTATGCCACCCTCTTCATGGATCCAGACAACCGAACTAGTCAGTGTTGAACGTTTGATGAGAGCATAATTGCACCATACGGTGAAGAGGCTGGCTGTGGGCACTTGTGGAACAGTGCATAGAACGGCGTGATACACACACCAAACCACACACACACTCACACAACTACGCAATAATACAATCACCCTCGTAAGTGCGTGGGGGGGATGAGATTATTTCTACTCTGCGGTTATTAACACTTTAGTACTCGTAAAGCTCCTTCTTATCTCGGCGCAGTACAGTGTTTACTCGTTTTATTTGATCCTAAAGCTAGAATCTTTTACAAGAAGGTATACTTCGAGGCACAACCTTCTAGGTGAATGGTAATATTCAATTTACACTAGGACACACGTTGAAGAGCTGTCTAAATGCACAGAGCTAGAAATGCAACAGCGTCGAAGACACTGATCACACCCACACCCAACACTACACACACAAACACGCTCAAGTTCGTGGGGGGATTCTAATACGATGAAAGTAGCGAACCAATACAATTCAATTCTCAATATCTCTAAGATACACACGCAGCAGTAGCGCTCGTATAATATCTAGATTTCTCTAAGTCCAAAGGCTTTTCTCAAGAACAAGAGGGTGCGACTTCCGTCGCCGGGCCTCAAGGCAAGGGTGTATAACACAACACAACTTCGTCAAACGTCTCCACAAATTTCTAACAGTCGCTCGGGACTCTAATAACCACTGCACACACTCAATAACACCCTAAACACCACTTAAACGACTGCGCTCGAAGCAGAAACCAATTCCTATTAAATTCAACGCACTAATAAACCTCGTGCATTGCGCGCTAAACCAAAACCTTCACAAACACATTGAGAAGTGTCTACACTGACACAAAACTCCGAAACTTCCACAAGAGCCACAGGGTTTGAACCTACGTGCTCAAGCTTCCAACCGATCGTAGATTCACAGGATTCGAACCTATGCAATCCAGAGAAACCCCGTCCGACAAGCCAAAGGGTTTGAACCTTTGCCAACCTGTGGAAATAACACAGAAAAGCGAACACTAATCAAGCCAAAGGGTTTGAACCTCTGCGCCTGTAATGCCTCACATCACACAAATGCCCTCAAGAACTCGAAAGGGTGACCTTCAAGACACCGTACTCTTATTCTCTCACAGAGCGCAAGTCAAACCGAAACCAGACTCTCTGCACGGAGTGCCGCGCTATTTTCTTGTCTAAGCGCGCGACTTAAATCACACAATAGATTTCTGATATGGGTTGTATTCTCTCTCGAAGTTCCTAGCTACTCTAAGTGCTAGAGCGCGTGGCTGAAAAGCTTTGCACTATTACACCGGGGGCTCGAAACTTCTCTTCTACCTCTACACTACAGTATTTATACAATTCTACATCATACATGTCAATACAACTTAATACAGTACTGTTAGAACCTCGGAACATTATTCCTCGCAACGCGCACACATTGTTATAGCATGCCCGGGGCTGGACACTTGGTTGGAGGCCTATCTCGAGACCAGATTCTGTCTCCTCATGGTTTATACTCCACTCGCACTGCATTCTATACGTTGGCATGTCACTCGTCATTTCTTCGGAGGATACTTGGTGTGGCAACCAATCCTATACACTGTATCTCATTCAAATGTTGAGTTTCTAGTTTTCTCTGGTTGGTGGGGGATACCCGTGGTAAGTCTAGGCACTGCGCTCTTTGGCCAAACTGGGTTCTCTCGGAGTTATCTATACTCAGGCATTATTTGGGACACGCGCGCGCGTGCCGCGCAATCAGGGCCCTGTGCATCATCAATCAATGTGTCACGTAGTTCTCTTGGGATCAGGCATGTCTTTTATTACGTCTGCAGATCATGTATGCAATCTGTTGATAGTGCATTCAGTATCAAGTGCTGAGCTCTTGTACTTAGTGTGACCTCAATGAAGTATCATACTAAGTTAGAGCATGCACTCTACCAATAGTCACTTCAGACTTGCGCGCGCATGCATGCGTTGTTCTACCGCACGTGGTGTTGATATCACTGCGCTCTATGTCTACTTTCATACATGCGCGCAGCGCGCGTGGCAGATCAATCCTTCTCATATCATGTCTGTCTCTCATCAGTTCATTGGAGCGCGTCTCTGATCTGCCTCTAGTGTATTCACTATCAAGTGCTGAGCTCTCATACTTAGTGTGACCTCAACCAGTATCATTCTAAGTTAGAGTATGCACTCTACTAATTGTCACTCGAGGTCGTACTGTGCGCGACTCAGTATCGTGCTCCATACATATATTACTGCACTCTGTGTGTTTGACACTGCACTCTATGCATAGAGTATTGCGCTCTTTCTGTATTTTGTGTTACCTCAGTAACTAGCCCTTATACCATGTATGTATTCATACATATCGCAAAATTACATGGGTAGACACGTTGCGAGCGTGTCACCGGTCTTCCAGTTGACCACCGGGTTGTGTCGTTTTAGCCAGTCATGGCCTAAGTACACTTCCTTCGTCCCGAGGTCGGTGACGGCGAGGTCGATCCTCTCCATATGTCCTCCAATGCTCATGTGGAGTTCCACGAATTTGGTAATGTCTCCTGCTTTGTTTCGCGTCCCGTCGGCATTATAGATGGGGATCGGGACTGTGGCTTTCCGAGTGTCCAGACGTTGGGATTGGACTAGTTTTTTGTCAATCGAGCTGCCGGTACATCCGCTGTTGATTAGCGCTTTGACGGAGAGAGTGGGTGCTCCTGAGCAGGGTTCTAACCTTGCGGTGATTGTCAAGTCTTTACTGCGCTTGGTCACCATGGGCATGGGGGGTGCTTCGCCTCCTTGCATGCTGGGTCTGTGAGCTACGGGGCTCGATCTTGGGGTAGGCTCCTGGCGGGGCCCTTGTGGTGGTGGGGGGGGCTGCTGACTGATAGTGGAAGGGAACCCTCCTGGCGGGCCTTGGCTCACCTCTGACAAGGATTCCATTTTCGTGAAGGTATTCGCTGATTTGGTCCAGGTGTGCATGGACCGTGAGGGTGGTGAAGAGGCAGAGGAGAAACGCAGCCAGGATGGCTACACCCAGTTCGATGGTAAGTTTTTCGTTCAGGTCGGGGGTCATTGATTGGTTCGTCGTGGCTAGCACTGAGGAACCATAGGGAAGCTTCGAGCTAACTGTTAGACCCAAGTCTCATGTGATCCAAACAAGCATAAACTCTGAGTCATATACCGGTGGGCACCGATGACCAGAGTAAAGCTGTAGCGATGGACTCGTTTAGGCACGGCACTAGGTGCTAGTCATTGAGAGAGTAAGATTGGTATAGATAAACTATAGCTCGAAGCTGAGGTATTACAGCGAGAGTTGTGCTACTTATATACTAAAGTCTGTGTGCTAATAATAAGTCCATCGGTAAGCGACAATGAGTGAACAATGAGTGAATGACAATAAGTCGAGTGGTAACCTTGCGATGGAAGCGAGCCATAGTGAGAGGGTGGTAGTCGACTGTTATAGTCATGGAGTTGGTGCGGCGAGGTGACAATAAGGATTAGATAGTGATTGCGAAGATAAGGGCTTGGGCGCTTAGATGAGGAAAGTTAGAAAAATGTGGATAAATCGTAACATCATGAGTCTTCTCCAGCATGGTTATGGAGGTGCTGTTTAGCTGCGGACTGTGAGGGTATGGTTGATAACCTGAGGTGTATGAAAGGAGTATCCAGCACTAGTGGTCTTGGCATGGTTTTATTGGTAAAACCGGGCATCGAGCTGACAAAAACCCAGTGATTATTGAAGCGGAATAAAGGTCGACAAGTATGACCTCATATAATTAAAGGATCAATGCTGGGCTTTTACGCCATGATGCGCTAATGATGCGCTCTGATGCGTTGTATGATTTATCTCTGGTGGTCACCTAATTGGTCAATATTGGTGCCTAGCTGTGATGGCGTATGATTTGAGCCGTGAAACGAGTTGGGAGGGATATTCTTCATTATCTCCAGTCGCTGAAGTGTCAAGAAGGTCTTATAGTAGCGTGTGCACACCGGAGATAATGTTATATCCAGTGCTAAGTCGGTTGTCACTTAGAAATGACAAAGTTCGCGAATTCTGAGCATACAGAGCCCTGAGGCTCATCAACGGCACCCACAACAACAACACCACCTCCTCCAACCACGCCTTCCCCTCCAGGGCCTCCCTGAACGTGCGCCACATGCCCTGCCAAGGCTTGTCCTCCACCTGGTTGAGGTACATCAGCACCATGGCCATCCACACATGCACGGTGCAGAGCCTCATCACCTCAGATATTCTGGCAGCCCACCATCACAGGTAGTCCGCATAGGACCTGACTTTGAGGCTGATCTCGATGATGAGGTGTTCGCTTGAGTCGAGGGTGAGTGGGCAGATGGATGGGGACCATGGGAGTGGGTGCTCGGGCCCTGGACCGGAGACGCCTGATATGGGGACCATGGGTAAGATAGGCAGTCAAAATGCAAAATGGAGAGAGAGATGAGTCACCATTGTCTACTTTGGCGATGCAGAGGTTCTTGGGCATCCTCAGGGTGTGCAGAAGGAAGCGCTTGAGGCAGACGAGGTCCGTCTGGTTCATGCATTTAACCTCGAGCGTTTTGAGGTCGTTCATGTGGAAAGGCTCGTTATGGAAGGGAAAGTTGGTGAAGAGGAGCATGCTTGATTTCCGGGTGGTGACAGACCTGGCTGTGCAGTTGAGGTGCTTCAGATGCAAGGCCACCTAACAAAATGATATATCAAAGACTGGTTGATATACATGACTATGATACATCAATGCACTGATCCTGCAGTCATGGTTACAATATATCAGCTGCACATGGGCATCACATGCCCTTGTCCATAGCCAAAATCTCTTGCTTGCTGTACATCGGTTCTCCACCCTTACCCATCAATGAGCACTCCTGACAGTGCGCTTATCTGTCTAAAAATATGTCCTGCTAGCTGTCTATAAATACTGTGAACCCTGGATCAGAATCCATTGATGGACATTGTCTTCTCTCTCCTGCTGCATGTGTACCTGGATCTGCAATCAATGTGGTTGTACTGTGCCAAACCCGGATCACAGTGGAAACTGAAAACATTTACATGTTTGTTATTCTCTATGTTGTAGCAATTTGTTTCCCTGTACATACATAATCAGAACAAATCAAGAACAAATATCTATTGTTTTAACTTTCATTACACATAGATGGTCTATTGCTAGCATGCACCGATGCTCAAATATAATAAAACATATTATGAAAATAAAAAATGCAGTGATGCAGAAAAATCATCATAAAGCAAGGTGACTAATCCACTGCCATGAGCAGTGGCAGCAAGGTACAGAATTGATACAGGCATACCTGTCGACCACTGTTGCTTCTCAAAGTGCATGCAGATGTGTTACCTGATACATTGTTGGCAGCATTTTTTGATTCCTCTTTCATGGTTTGAAAATATTCAGCAGATTTCAAGCAGTCTAGAGATGCAATGTACCTAGTGTAGGATCTAGCACTGCTTTGAGAATGAGTTTAATGTTGTGCTTGCTAAACTTGATATTTTGGAGGATGGCTTATGGATGCAGGCATCAAGAATACAGATCAAGGTGCACATTTTGTTCAAATGTTGGTGCAAATTATGCTTTGTCTGACGAAAATTGCAGGGCATAATTTGGCTGGGGAAAGCACATAATTATGAAAGCTATTGGTGTCCTGAGTGTTTCTGAAAGGTATTGCAGGCTGATCAGTGTGAAGTGGTGTTAAACAAGCGGCAAACTTTTGTCACGGCTTTATGATAATGACATCTCTGAATGACCGGACCGTATAGTCCGAACCATGTGAGCTGTACTCATAAGAGCCGCCACGCATTGAATCGATTTGATGCCAATTTTGTTTGAATTCTGTGCAAGCAAAAAAAAAAAAAACAGAACAAATCCAAAATGGAAATGGCCACCACGAGCCATGTCATTCCTATATCCAACTGTTGCGGATCTGTATGTTGAAATGGATGTCTCTCTGACTCTCAAATGCACAGATATTTCAATGACCGGATAATTTCTGTATGTTCAAGCAGAATATTATTCTCATTGTCATACTATAATATAAAAAGTCACTGTATGTGGCAGATTGAGAATTTAGAAAGAGAAGCAGGGTGAATGTAACCAGTTTGGACAGGTATAAATCATTGGTAAGGATCGGCGATCCATAATAACCCCTGGCGCGATCCAATACTAATTTGGGGACCATATCGGTAACTGTCGGTCTGGCTGAGGCGTGGACGAGCGAAGCTCATCATCATCAACAGTGAGCAACGGTGTTTTGATTTGGTGCTCCGTTTTCGACCCATTTTGGATGTGACTGTAGGTGATATATCAATCAATGACTGCAGGAATAGGTCTTTGATGTACCATGGTTAACGGTATCTCACAGACTCTGATATATCACTCTGTATGGTAGTGGTGTCAGATGCAGAGGCGCACACCCACTCAAGCTGTTCACCCACGGAAATTCCGTGTCCGCTGCCGCTGCGATGGACGCGCTGGGAGGTTGAGGTAGTACAGCGGCGGGAAGCACCGAATGACGTAGGCGAACGCGTTGAAGCTCGTAAAATGCGACTCCTTGATCGTCAGAGTCCCGATATTAAGACCAGCCAAGACCTTATACCACGACCGACTACGTATCAGCACCCAGAATATACGTCCTCTCAAGCCATACCACCACATTCATTTCCCTTGCCAACGTATATTCCCAACACATAACTGCGCCGCTCTCTACCAAGCCAGGGGAAAAAAGGCTTGAATTCCTGTTAAAAAACAAGGTAGTACTAATTTGAGTCAATTTTGAGTAATACACTTAGTGAATACTCGTGCAAAACCCCGGTCTTGAGCGAGGATCATCCTCCGTAGGCCGAGCTCCTGCCACGAAGAGAGATCCGTAACAGTGTTTACAAGCGCTAGGCGTAGTTAACAGGGCTTCCGCCAATGCGAGCGGCAATCGATCAGAGATGTTCTGACATGATGTATTTGATTCTGTGTGATGACCCGTGTCCTTATTCTTCGGAGGAGTTCGTATTCAATGTTCTAGTGTTCGGTGTTGCATCCAGTACATGGCTAGCTCTGATGTGGGCAATGAACCCGCATTTTACCGTTAAACTTGAAGCTTAAGCCCCGCTTCCAGCTTCCAGCTTCAAGTACCAAGCCTGATCAACGAGTCCGCGCCTAGTCTTTCGCAGTGATAACATCATTGTTTTTCATCAACGAACCGCGTCTTTGTTGGGTGGTCTCCACAACTGATTTCAGCCTGGGAATTCACTATCCAATGCTTCCATTTAACATCTTGATGGACACGGGGACGGTGTTCTTATAAAGCGCTTCATTCTCCCAAGGCGCCATGGGTCTTTCACTCCTTACGCTGTAACTCCGTGACATCTTCTCGAGATTAGGAAACTCTCAAGATGCTGGACCTTATTTTGCTGTGAGTTAATCCTCCTTATATATTTATTTAGTAGACGCTAAATCTTAGGACTGTAGACTCTTCCTTCACTTTCCATCCCCGCTCGGATTTCGTTTTGACAACTTTACAGGAACTGTGACTATGTGGACGCCTATAATATTATCATGGCATCGCGATGAGAGCGATACGGCTCAAATAAACTTCACGACAACATATGCAGTAACACCACAAATTCAGACTATTGACTGGCCCTCCGTCTCAACTGACACCAATCAACCTGACGGGACCCTCAATGCGACTTTTACTAGACCTGGGTGCGTCACAAATATCTTCTGACAAGCGCTACTCACTCATATATCTCAACCATAGACCATGGATTGTTAGAGCAATAGGCCCGAACTCCAGCATCATGGCTACCTCCCAGACATTTAGCGTCGATGTCCCCGGTAATTCTGGGTCGTGGTCATTACTGTATGTAACAGCATACTCATGCGATGTCCCATCCGGATCCTGGTCGTCCTTTCGTGTCCGATAGGTCCAGACCCTCAGACTCTGTCAATATATCAGGCTCTGTCGAGACACAGATATTGAGGTCCGTATTCGCCCATCACGGCACTCAAGACTGTAGGTCAACGTCCCTTATCTCAACAGCTCCTCTATGGAATCAACACAAGCTACTGTAACCATCTCAGCGTGCGTCATCTATTAACGTAGTCGAACCATCTAATAATTATCGCAGCAACCATTCCTCCACGAGCTCAGTACTAAGTACTTTAACTGCCCCACCGTGAGTCATCCATCTATACAGTGAACGGAAACTAATGATCATTGTAGGTCTTCGAATTCGATCCATCGAAATGATAAAACATCCATTATTATTGGAGCAGTAATAGGATCCCTAGTATCCTTACTGATCATCATCGGAGGCGCTACATTCTTCTTGATACGTAGGCGCCGGCGACACCGTGACCGAAACATGAAGAACCGTTTATCACCTAACCTGAAGGTGATGCCCAATTTACCTCCGCACTCTCCGCCAGTTAGAAATAAGATCGGCGAAGTCATCACTCCCACGCTGGCGGGTGGCGTAGCGCCCGTCTTGGAGAACAGACTCCAGGAGACAGTCGAACATAGCCTGACCGAAGACGAGGGGGAAAGGAGAAATGCAGTCGGAATGCCTTTGCATGTCGCTGATTCTGTTTCCCAAGATACCCAGCAACAGCAAGCTGACTTGGATGTAGTGGCTGAGGTTTTGAGGTTGAGGACCCAGGTACAGCAGATCATCGTAGAGCGGGATGAAGAGAGATTTCACGGAAATCCGCCGGATTTGCCGCCAGCATACTCATAAGGAAAACATAGGGATAATGGATGTCGAAAATCATTGTTCGTCCAATACCGATAGCCATGTTGAGGACATGTAATCACCGAATCAGTAGCCTTGAACAAACCGAGGCCCCAGTTGCGGACAAGCACAATCGGATGAAAGGAATCCTGCAGAGCCGAGCGGACTGTCAGTTTGGAGGGACGTTTGAAAAACGAGTCAATATGCGTACCAAAAGTTGATAGTGTAGGGAAACACCTATGCACAGCACAGGCCAGTTCGTTTTAGCTGGTGAAAAACGAACCCTTAAAAGGTTTTGATTTAGCAAACCCTTCGTCGGCCCTAAAAAGGGCATCAGTAAAACGGTATGAAAAACTTTTTTCCCTATAGCACAATGGAATTGAAGTACTCTTCGTTTTACAGCGGGAAAAATAAGGGCGTAAAAACTGAAGCTGAAATCGAAACTATTTAAGGCCCCGTTCTTATGCCATTAAAATGTACCAGCCTCTGCAGTGATGTGCCGGACAGCATAAGACCCTACGGATTGCGCGGATATCAAAAGTTCCAAGCTATTGAAGTGCAGAACGCTTACTTTGCCAATCAATCTCTAGAGGAAGTAAGCACGCCTTTCTCATTTAATTCTTCCATTATCACATTCTTCCCAAAATCCAGTGATGCGAGGACACAATATCTTGCAGTAACATTCTCCAGGTCAGAAATGCCATGTTTCTTTGACAACCCTATTATCATCAGACAATACATGGGAGAAGAGCACTCGTATTCACATCTCACACGAAGACTCACAATGTTCGGGTTTCACGGCATCCCTTTCGACTTTCAGCGGTGATCCAGTCAAGGAAGACGCGGCACTGGCAGTGAAAAGAGTGTATATCGATACGCGACTTTGCTGTCGGAAAATGCCTTCATCGAAGGCGGAGCAGGGAACAATATGAATGGCAAAGCCGACTTGACTTGAAACGCGAGATCATCCCGGCAAACGCCGATGTTGATGTTTTCTCACGTGCGGGACAAATATAGAACTCGGCGCCGAACCACCACTGCCTTAGCATTCAGCAGCCACAGCACGGAAGTTCAGAACAAGTAACCCAGTCCCTGATGCCGTCACTCGTGCGAGTAATTCCCATCTCATAGCTGTGTTTCTATTGTCCACTACAATGGATGACAATGACTCCGGGCGGGCGCACTCTCTTAAGCGGCAACGGTGAAAAACAACCGTCGGGCCTTGGTAGCCCTAACGCTCCCGCGAACTGATTGTGTCTGTCCGAGTCACCCGTTGATCATTATGAATCACAGGAGAGGTTGTTTACCGTCGCTCTTAAAGTCGAACGTGGGGCAATTCGAACATACCCGTCCCTCTCTCTCTCTCTCTACAATGTCTTATTCCTCAGCTCCGAACCCTCTAACTGTGCTCACGGAGAAACTCACCACAGAGAAGAAGGAGGGACTGGAAACCTTCGAACTCGGGGTGTGGAAGGTGTCGCTGTTAAAACGCGTGCCGTTGAGTTTCGGAAAGCAGCTTCTGGACTTCAGAGAGGCCGTCGGATACTTCAAGCGTCTGGCCGTAGATGTATATACCCTAGAACCCGTCCTTGCGACGTTTTTCATACTCAACCAACTATGGTCTGGAGTCCAAACCGCTCTACTATTATACTTGTCCAGTCAAATACTCCGAATCGTATGCGTCTCTCCTTTTCCCTGGTTTATTTAACTTACGTGATACTCCTTAGATCGAATTGGGTTTGGTCCAGGGTTCCCCAGATACTGGCGCTATTCTCAAGGCTGTTGCTCTGCGCATTCTTTTTGTCGCGTTTGCTGCCGTACTGCAATGGGAGAGGTGAATTTGATGCACGTTTCGTGATGGTGTTACTAATGGGAGGAGTAATACAGCGAACGTGTCCTTCCGACACTAAAGACACGCATAACGACTCATTTCGAGCTATATTTAATGCAAGGTAATCCGACGTGCTGCTTGCATCGAACGAGATCTGATCTCGTATGTAGCTCAACTAAGGATAGACCTTCCTACTTCGCAAGGTAATGATCCAAACAGGTTATGGCTCATCATTACTTGCTAAAGCATTCTATTCCAAGAACCGCGAAGCAAAGTTCGGGCATCCTCTTACGATGCATGGACTTCGTTTGAGGGGATCGTTGAGTTTATGAACAATCTCGTGAAGGCGTTGAGCCAGCTTGTACTTATCGTCCAAGTTTCTCAATCTACCGGGTCCCCGCTGTTTGCAGCCGTCTGTATCATGAAGCCTATCTTTCTCACTCTCACACAACGAACGCTCTGGAATACAGGTATCCTAATCAGCTATCAATTGTCTCACCTATACTGAAAGTAAATCGTAGCTCACATTGTTCATACCGATAACGAGCACCGACAGCGTATGAAGGCATTGAACAGCATGTCAGCCCCAAAGTACCGGTCAGAAGTCTTGGGGAGCGATATCGTCACCTATATCATAAACGGTAGATCTCCTCGTTCTTTCCTCGTCATTTCCCAACGCGCCTTCTTTCAGAGTACCGAAAGGCTGCCCGGCTCCTCGGCGGTCTGTCAGATGAATGGGCGCCAATTCAGTTCATGATCAGGACATCACCCGCGTGGGAAATAACCAACGACATACTTGGTGACCTGCCTATTGTATGTAACACGATAACACATCGAAGGGCTCCGGGACTACCTGATTGACTGTTTCCCAGATCTACTGTGCCTTGGTTTACGTCCTCTACCCTGAGAGGCTCTCGCTTTCGTCTATCGCGATACTCCAACAATCTTCACAGTCCCTAGGCTGGGCCATCGAGTACGCTGTACAAAATATCAATTCCTTCCGGAAACAATTCCAGGAGCTCAAGAACGTGTACGACTCATCTAACATCGTCAACACCCTCGCCGACGGAGCCGTCCCTTACCCGAACCCTTCCTCCTCCTCCTCCTCCTCGGAGAAACCCCAAGGGATGTCCTTCGACCTGCGCGCTGTTTCCTTCTCCTACCCCGGAAGCCAGAGCACCCAACCCGCTCTATCCAATATCACCCTGTCCATCAAGCCCGGACAGATGGTCGTCATCGTCGGTTCGAACGGCAGCGGCAAATCCACCATCCTCAAGCTGCTCTCGCGATTCTACGATCCCACCTCAGGAGCAGAGTCTATCCTCGTCGACGGTGTCCCCATCTCCCGGTACCGCATGGCAGACCTGCGGCGCGCAACAGCCACGTTGACACAGGAGCACTCCCTCTTCCCGCTCTCCCTAGGCGAGAATATAGGCGTGGGATATGCAGACAAGGTGAGTGATGCAGAGATGATTGCGAGTTCGGCGGAGAAGGGAGGTGCGAGTCGTTGTTTGAGGAAATTGGAGCGCGGGGTGGAGACGCGGTTGAGTACGCTGAACGAGGCGTATGGGTTCAACTTGCCCGACGATTCAGAGCATCCTCTGCAGATCGAGCTGGAGAAGTTGCAGAAGAATATCGAGCTCTCTGGTGGGGAGACACAGAGGATCGTGGCGTGCGTGTCTTTGCTTTTTTCACATTCGCACGAGTTTTGATTTGTTGGTGTTATTAAATAGGGCACGGACCTTTATGCGATTCCAGACAGGAAACGTCAGATTCGTCGCAGTGGACGAGCCGACCTCGGCGTTAGACTCCGAAGGGGAATTCACTTTATTCGACAACCTCATTCAAGCACGCGAAGGAAAGACTATGATATTCGTCACGCATCGGTTTGGGCACCTGACGAAGCGTGCGGACCTCGTCGTGTGAGTTTTTTTGTTTGTTTCCGTTGCGTGTTATGGCTGGTCACTAAAATCTCGCATACGAAGTTGCATGAAAGATGGAGCGATAGCGGAAACTGGTACCCACGATGAGCTTATGGTGATGCAGGGGGAGTACGCCAAATTATACAACATACAAGCGAGGGCCTTTTATGATGGTGGGCCTTCGTGACTTGTATTACTTTTCGCGCGTCGATGGGATGCAATTTACAGAGTGACATTATTTGCTTTGTCCCGTGCGAGAAATACGGACTGAAATCTTTCTAGACAGGAGATTAAGTGTATTTCCAGGCCTCCCGCGATGGCCCGGACGAATGCGTTTATGGAGTCTTCTGTCAGTTGTAACTGCAAGAGGGAGATTGTGTTGGATCGCCTCCTGATATTCCTGCGGCAACGTCTCCCGACCCTCATTTTCTAATGGCGCTGAGCAGACATCAATATTGACATGAGAGCTAGACTATATTGCTTCAATGACGAACACATCGAGAACGGCGGTAGAAATAACATGCTTTAAAATATTCCCGAGCCACAACAGGAAAGATTCGGGCCAGGAGAATTATGCGTTTGCGGGGTGCGTTTTTGCATTCTTATGCGTTTGATGCGTTGGGGTTTTGTGCGTTTAAGTGTGTTTTCGCTTCGACTATTATTACCATTAACCTGTCATAGAGGCATTGTAAGCTATTAACAATCATGTATCTATATCATAACGTACACTATAATTGAAACTGATCCTTGTAACATGCATCTGGACCTTAGAGAATGCACCAGATGTTGTTCTCTGAGGATAAGTCAGAACGCATCTCGCATATGAGGTCAAATTTTCGCATGCATCTCGCAGGTCTTCACGCATGCGTTGTTGGGTACAACGCACGCGTTGGAACAAAAAGCGCATGCGTTCACAATAAAACGCATCCACGCATATGACTGTGACCCATTTGTGACACGTGCGTTAGCATACATTCAACTTAGGTTCAACCACACAATCGTGTCCCCCAGTCTTTCTGGCTTAGCGAAGAGCATTTCATACCGTTTTGTTACCTCTAGAATGCCCATAACTTCTGTTTATTTAAGCAGGAGCATTTTCTACATCTTAACAGCAGTAATCTAAGTTTTCTTCTTCTGGGCGCGCTTGGCTGGTTGCCCAATTGTTTTTGCACTACCTTTCTTAAGTAAATTCTCTCCACTGTCGGGCTCCGATGTCGCCTTACCGTTCTTGGATATCATCCGAGGCTCAGGTACAGGCCGATGTGCTCGTTTCTTCACATTCTCTTCTTCTTCTCTTGCTCGGAACTATTCCCGCCATTCATCTTCATGGAAATCTGGTCCAGGCTTTTCAATGTCAACAAATGTAAGAGCTCTGTATAATTGTAAAGCAGTTAAAAGCTCACCTCAAGTTCTGATTCTGTGCCTTCCCTTATACCTTTATCATTTTCCCCTCCAAACTTCCAAGGATACAAGTTATCCTGATGCATTCCTACGTCGAAGCCCCATTGGCGATTTCCTGCAATACCAGCTTCCTCCGATGTATCCAACATTCTGTCCTCCAAGATACATATCAAGCAGAGCTGTCTTTATTTTCGGACTTCTCATAGATATAGATACAAAGGAATTTCAACAAAAAAAAGCATTTCAACGAAGTAATTAAGACCTAGTAAGAAACAATAAGAATAGGCATGAAAACCAATGGTCAATGTACGTTCCCCCTTGGGAAGCTTCATTGTTGTAGGGTATAAGTAGTCATATCGGCCATGGCGATGCCTAGCAACAGAAATGACAAGAACAAGAAAAAAATACAAGAAAACGCACCCATGTCATGCACACACACGCATCGAACACATCAACGTGTTTTTTCCCACGCATGCCCAATAACACACACGCATGTCGATTTAACGCAAACGCACTGAACACACGAACGCAAACGCAAAATTCACCGTGCCCAAAAGATTCTAGAATACGCTACGTCGAGAAAATCTATGCAGATGGAAAAGGTCCGAGTAGAGCATGAAAGTAACCGAAGAAACACCCAAACTCTTGCGAACTTCACCGCCCCTTACTCGTACCCTGCGCATCCCCGATTTTCTTCCCCGCCAAACGCTCACTCCTCCTCGCACCAGGGTACTGGACGTCGTAAATCGTGCGACCACCTCTATGCCTCTCTGCGGGCACCTGGAGACTCGAGTTATGCTTGGGAGGAGGAGGAGGAGGGGGCGCTCGGGAGGGATGGGTGACGTCGTATATCGTGCGGGCACCTCCTCGTTTGGACGGTTTGGTCTGGATGGGAGTGTGGTTAGTTTGGGGGAAGGGGAGGAGAGGGTGGAGGGCGTTACGGGTAATTGCGGGGTTCGAGGGCGTTGGCGGTTAGTGTGCGCGGGGTGCCTGTGAGCGCCGGGTTTGGCTGAAGGCGGGTTCTTGTGAACTGGGGGGACGCGTAAGAAACCGACGTGAAAATAAGAAAGGAAAGGAAAGGAACACGCACGGGGTTTCAAAAGCGCCTCGCTCTGAGAAGCCGTGTAGTATTTCTTGGGAGCGAGAGAGAAACACGACCCGTTCACGTTCTCGAGCTCCATGTGCCGTCTGCTCCATACCTCCCATTCGGCGTTCCGGTTCGCGTGCTCCGCGTAGTGGGATTTCATCTCGTCGTATTGGGTGAAGATGGAGAAGGAGCGGGGACAAAAGGTGTAGGGGCATTGCAGGGATCCTCCTTCGTGGGGTAGAGTGGAAGTTAGAAGAGGGAAATGGGAAGGGGAGGGGGACTGTACCATCTTTGCTGGAGTAGAAGTCCCTTGGGCCTTCGTTGGGTCGGGGAAGTGGGTCGTAGACCGAGATAAAGTCCCACTGTTGACGCTTAGGCTTCGGGATCGTTTCTTGAGCATATGAGCATTTATCATACACACCCAGCGCGGAAGGAAGGGACAACTCACGTGGAGCACGCATCCCAGTCTCGTTCTTGTAGAACTTTGGCTTCAGCGGCTGGTCAGTCACCCCTGAGTTTACGCGACAGTCGCGATCATCAATCTCGTGGAAACGTCGTTTGTTGCTTTGAGATACCGATTGGGGGTAAATTGGAGCGGGTGGGAGTATGTTGGAGGTGGAGTTGGCGTCGCGAGGTTGGAGGGCGTGACGGGAGTGTGCGATGGGATTGGAACGATGACTTGGGGCCGTTCGTTTTGGCGCGTCGTCCTCAGTCCCTGGACGAGCAGGAGGTTCCTACGAGGATATCAGCCATCCGGGTGCCGTATCGCGAGAAAAAAACGCGTACAGCATGGAACTGGAATGCATGTCGCGGACTCGGAGACGCGCCTCCCAAATCCGACGTGGGGTTCAAAAGCCATCTAGTACGCGGTCATAAGCCACCCTCAGGCTCGAGGGGGGAAACGAAACCCTCACTGAAGCGATGCAGGTCCCTCGAGCGCTGCCATCCTCGACGTGGGGGAGTGGAGGCGGAAGGAAAAGAAGGGGGCGAGTGTCAAGCGGTCAGGGTTGGCAGTGCGATTTTCGCAAGAGGCAAAAACGTCAACACATGATCCGGTGATTTTCCGGCGTTTTTAGACGCGTCCGCGCCCTCACAGGGTCCTGCCTGTTTCGACTGTGGGTAGGGCGAAAGCTCGAATGAATAGTTTTGTTGGGCTATATGTTGCGGGCCGCAGGCCATTTTGTAGGCATCAGTGCGTGATATTTTCTAAACATGCTAATGGCTGCATTGAATTGATCAATTTAATGATCTGATGCCGAAAGGTTTACTCTGTGTTTGATAGAGGCTAGCCGTTGGTGTGTAACAAAGAGAAGCGTAGTTTTGATATCGTTGTATAATTGAGTCTGGGGTATCAGTGATTTTGAATATCCTTGGAGTAGCATAAGAGGGCCTTATACGTTTGCTGAGGCTGGTTGGATACTGCTCGACTGATCCCGTTCCACGCGGATATTGTATATCGGAGGCGGGAGGGGAGTTACGAGGTGAGGAATCCTCCGAGGCTGTCCCCCGTCCGGAACGGAATTTCTAAATCCATGAAACTTTACCCACCGACTTGACCGAGTCTAGTCGCCTGGTTTTGTGGCATATTCGAAACAGCCAGACCTTATCCTGGAGCAGGGTTGTCGATTCGAGGTCCGATATGTTGCTCTTTCTCGGATACGTGAATTAAAACATGTTCCCGGGGAATTAACTACTGGGTAGGACGATCAGCTCGTAGTTAGCAGCTCCTGTCTCCCAAATCCATGAAGGGAACGACTTGTCGATAATGTACTGGAGTACGAGAGGTTGATGGGTTGATGAGTATCATATTACAGCAAGCGGAGCCACCACGACCCAACATCACATCTGACTCCAACTTCCCGCTGCAAGAGATTCACGTCAACTGATAGGTTTAGTGGGAAGACCCATACCCAAAACGACAGTGGCTGATACTGCGGGCGCCGGTTGGGTGGGGGGATCATTTTCCTTTTCCACGAGGCTCTGGGATCCTGAAGTGGTCACGAGGGGATGATATGTGCTCGAGAGAGAGAGAGAACCTCACAGCTGCAGCGTAAACGCAGAGCTCGTCTAAATGGGAAACGCGGGAACGAAAACTGTATGGATAATGGAAGGAGTTAATGTGATGACGAAGAACCCTCTACTTCTAGTTTCACCCGAGAAAACAGTGAGACACTTTTTTTCCCTTGGCGATGGATCCAGACCTGCTGTAGGATTTTATATTGGGGAGCTTTCGTGCAGGAGGGAAGGAGCGGGCGCATCAACGGTGTGTGTGTGTGCCTGCGGATTCACGATGATGATGTTGATGATGTGGCGTGACGTCAGTTCGGACCCTGCATGTTTCCGGAGATAACCGGCTCCGTGCCTCCTCGCTGGCTTCTTTCGCCGCACAAACAACAGCTATCCGCAGCTTCTCTCTCGTTAATGCGCCTCGAGATCATTCCTCGATTATGGTACGTTCGCAGCCTTTTTCCTTTCGTCCACTGCTCTGAGTGTGGTGATAATTGCGACTGAATAGCCCACAATTGAAATCATTGATGATTGAACCGCGGGTCGTCAGGCTCATTGAGTCGGTTAGCGTCTTGGAATCTGGGCTTCTCTGGGGCGTTTGAGCGGAAATCGTAGATCCGAATCGGTCACAGAGAGGCGCCCACTCGCCATGTTGGCTATATTAACGCCAAGGCCTCACCCTACCCCGCCAAACAATTCACGCCTAACCTGCTCCTTCATTATGTTATCATGGATGGCTGATATCTTCCCGACGACGCACTCCCCGCCGCCGGTCGTCGCCGAGTCCGACTACACGCCGCTCACCCTCGAGTGCGTGCAGATCCCCGCGGACGGCGCGGACCCGCACATGGTGCGCCTCGAGACGACGTACATCAACGACGACAAGCTCGACGACTGCTTCCTCTTCCACATCCCCGACGTGCGCGTCTTCTGGACCTTCCACTACGCCGCGGACGCCAAGTCCTCCGAGGGCATCTGGCGCAAGCGCACGCTGCGCCGCGTCGACGTCGCGGACCAGCATACGGAGGCGCTGAATGGGAGCTACTATTTTTTCAGATGTGGGGACGGGCGGTTGGGGCGGAATGTGCATTTTGGGGAGGGGGCGGGGGTGAGGGGGGATGTGTTCGTGGCGAAGGTGAGGGATTGGGATGGGTGGTCGGAGCCTGCGGAGTATGTGGATGTCCCCGGGGAGTTTGTGCAGACGAGGGAGGGGAGGGTTACGATGCGGAGGATGATGGATGCGTTTGTGAGTGCTTGTACGAGTTGAGGGAGGGAGGGAGGGGGTGGGCTTTGATGATTGTATGGACTTTTTTGATTATCGTATTGTACGACCATTTAATATTTCTTCGAGCATTTCATCGATCGACAGGCAGGAGTTATATACCATCCATTTCACGCCGTGTGTATCCCTTCATCTTCCCCGAAACTTTCGTCGCTACTTTGGACTTGGCTACATTTTATTGCATTGGCCTACATACTACCCACTTTAAAATTTTGGTCTTTGAAATGTTATTACTCCCATCCTCGAGCTCGTTGGGGTCACATCATTTGCGGGGAATCAAGTTGATGAGCGAGCGACACTTGGAATGGTGCGGAACCGGTATAATAGCTACCGCGGTTCTCCAAGCCTGCTCTCCGATTGAATAGGAAGCGCCCGTTCAGGTTTAATGTACCCCGTAAGAGGACTTTGGGCCACACTAATTAAGCGCGTTATCTCTGGCAGGTGATCATGATTAGCGGTGGAGTGCAGATCTAGCCTCTACAGTAAGCTCAAAGCTGGCCTATATCCTAGTCACGAGTATGAGAGCCGTCGGGTGCAGTTACTTGCCATCGCCAGTCCCTTCTCGGAATATGAATACGGGCAGGATATGTTATGTAGGTGTTATGGTATTCCCGCCATTACCCTACGGCCTCTCTATTTTCTCAACAACGTTACGATAGATAAACTCATTCCTGTATTACGACGCTACGACATTAACGATATCCATGACTTTATGACGATTACGATCTATTTCCTTTTAGTAACGACACCGCTTTGGCCGTAGCCGTACGACTCATACGGAATCATCTATATACTTACTAGAACATTGTAGGATACTCGTCCGCAGTAGCTACAGGGTATATAGATATTACTGCGACCAAATGTATGCCTTACCTTACAATCTATCTTGCTTTACGCATCACAACTTTGAGTGATCCTAAGCGTTCGCTGAACCTGCGCGGTTAATGAGCTTACCAACAACTTACACTTTTCATTTCGAGGTAAAGCGAACCCTCATCATTTGGGACTATCTATGTACAAGGTATCTTCGCAGATTAGTCTCATTCCCAACAATAGGCGCGACGTATGCCGAGGACTGGTGTGCACTATCCCCTCCAAAGAAAGCCCCCCACTCCCGGAGGGTCAAAAGTCGCCAGAGATAAACTCCACGTGTTCTTTTCACCCTCTGGCAGCCAAGATCCTCGCTCACGGGTCATTTTTTTTCGACTTGAGAGAATACAAAATCGGAGCAATCAGTCGAGTCGAGGTCATCATCGCTAACGAAACTGCAGACAGACTCAGGGGCGGTGCCGCCGTTGTTGATGGAGGTCTTTGCACTTGCAGATTCGCTATTCCAGCACTGAACCCCCGGGCCTGCTCGATCAGAACAAGTTGCGGCAACTTGGTAAGGTGCGTCATCCATGAACGCAGTCATGATACACGTGCTAGGAATCGTTTCTCCACCGATGCAACACAGGTGACAGAGTACTGCTTCTGCCCCACTGTGCGGTAGGCATCTACGTGGGCATGAATACCGGTATACGTAGGAAGTCAAATCCGATCCACCGAAAAGATAAAATGCGCATCGTTATCGGGCGTAGTGATAAGATCCCACGTATCCCTACTGATCATCTTCGGAGGCTGTACATTCCTCTTCATACACCAGCAAAAACGGTTCTCGCCCAACCCCGAGACCGAACCCGCATTCTCCGCCTGTTACAAATAACAACGACGAAGCCATGGGGGGCGGGGACATACTTGGCAGACCACAGCGAGAACGGAATACGGAGACACGGGTGAAGATGAAGGAGAAGGGAGAGACATCACTAACCCGGCTGTGCGTGTCGATATTTCCGGTCCCCTGGTCTCCCCGCAACGCGAGGGCCCCCCGGCGGCGTTGGGTGGTGTGATGCAGTGGTTGATGCCGCGAGGCTGTTCATCGTAGAACGGGAGGCGGAGAGAGTTCAAGGAGATGTATTGGATTTTCCGCCAGCATATGCGTGAAGAGAATATGGGGGAGACGGGGTTGCTCAGCCGGTGAATGTGTTGAGATCGTGTAACGAGACCAATTAGTCGCCTTCGACAATGCGTCTGGGACTTAGGATACGATATGATACCGGGACGATGGTCAGTCCTGAAACTCAGCGACCTCTCTCAGTGTACGATATCTGCATAGATAGAGATAGCTGAAATGAAATTCAAATTCGCAAGGTGCATCCCCAGTTAGTAGTCCTTACACGTGATTCTCACCGTTGCTGTTAAATTTCTTCTTCGGCTTGCCGTAACAGCCTTTTCCTTCTACTTTTCCATCATTAACTATTCACTCCTTTTCGCTTCGTCCGGTACGAGCTTACCCCTTCATTTTATTCGACTGGTTCGTGTGCTAGTCCTTCAAGCTCGTTTAAAAGGCTTTATTTGAGGAATCTTCTCGCTGCGCTTCAGTGGCTCACGTTGACTTGGTATTTTGGGAGACGCTAGAGGTGCGTGATAAGAACAACTTAATGCTCAACCCTTCCTCGAATTTCAATCAGATCCTCGACGCGATGAATCAACCAGTTCCGTCCGAAATAATCCTTCCAGTAGAGCTCGTCGAGAAGATCATCGACGAGCTCGCGACCGACAAGAAAGCACTGCGAGCCTGCTCCTACGTCTCGCGCCCCTTCTACGTTCGCACCCGATTCCACCTATTCAAGACCTTCAACGTATACTACCCCATCGCCCAACACGAGCTCACGCGCCTCGCCGACTTCTGGGATGCATCCCCACACATCCCCCAGTTCGTCCGCACGCTCTACTTCTCCTCCGTCTTCCTCACCGAGCGCGACGCCCCGCGGATCCTGCGGCACCTGCGGAACGTCACGGACGCGCACATGAAGGACTTTTTCATCCACCATTTCCGGTACAACGAGCCCCTCGAGGCCTTGGCCCGTCTCGATATCGGGACTCTGACGATCAAGGAGTCGCATTTTACGAGCTTCAACGCGTTCGCCTACGTCATTCGGTGCTTCCCGCGGCTATACTACCTCAACCTCCCGAGCGCGTCCATCGCGGCGGCAGCAGACACGGAATTTCCGTGGGTGAACAACTTGAAGGGGTGCGCGCCTCCGCCTCTCAAACACCTCAACTGCACAGCCAGGTCCGTCGCGACCCGTAAATCCAACACGCTCCTCTTCGCCAACTTTCCCTTCCATAACGAGCCGTTCCGCCTGAACGACCTCAAAACGCTCGAGGTTAAATGCGCCAACCAGACAGACCTCGTCCGCCTCGGGCGTTTCCTTCCGCACACCCTCAGGACGCTCAAGAACCTCTGCATCGTCAAAGTAGACAACGGTGACTCTTCTCTCTCCATTTCGCATCTCGACCATCTATCTCACCCACCCACGCCAGGCGTCTCCGTCCCAGGGCCCGAGCACCCGCTCCCGTGGTCCCCATCCATCCGCCCGCTCGCCCTCGACTCGAGCGAACGCCTCGTCATCGAGATCAGCCTCAAAGTCGGGTCCTACGCGGACTACCTGCGGTGGTGGGCCGCCGGCATATCCGAGGCGACGAGGCTCCGTACCGTGCACGTGCGGATGGCCATGGCGCTGATGTACCTCGACCAGGCGGAGGACGAGTCCTGGCGGGGCGCGTGGCGCGCGTTCGGGGAGGCCTTGGAGGGGAAGGCGTGGTTGGAGGAGGTGGTGGTGTTGCTTTGGGTGCCATCGTTTCCGGGGATGTTCGTGAGGAGGAAGGAGGGTGTGGAGGTGGAGTGTGGGGAGTTGGTGAGGAGGGGGGTGTTGCGTGTGGTGTTGCCGGAGAGGACGCCGTTGTCGGCGTTTTAGATGTGAGGTCTTTCGACACGAGTGTATATTAGGTTGATCTATACTAATTAGTATACTAGTAGGTACATTGATAATTCTTCTTAGTGTTAGAGGTCCGGTTCTCTCTCCGAAATCACATTTCTGAACATTAGGGTACAGGCAGATCTTGACCCCTCCCTGAGGATTCACCGTTCCAATGTGACAAGGAAGATATCCCAATCGGCGACACGGGAGGACACGGCTCTGAACCATCCTCCAAAGCATCCTGCACACCAAACAACCGAAGCTCCGCTCCGCTCTCAGTCGGAGCCTTCGGTGCAAACGTGCCCTGGCGCAGTGCTGGTGCAAGCAGGTGATACGAACGTCGACTCCCGACTGAAGTGGTGCCCTGAGATAGTCAGAGCGGGGATGACTAGTAGTGCGCATGGCATCGCAGAATATAATTGTGTTTGGAGCGGTGCTGTAATGGCGTGAATGGACTTTGGGCACTGAAGAGAGACTCGCATGAAGTATCCCTGGGCGGAGGTGCGGAAGAGATGAGGCCGGGCACGATGGGGATGGAGGAAATATCATCCATCCGCCTACCTGAAAGGTGGCTCGGGAATGAGTCAACACATGCCTACACTCGGCGTTCTCTGTCTTAACAATCACACCCTCGTATTTTCTATTACTTTCTTGAATCTTCGTACGGAGGCTACAAAATTATGGAACATTCAAGTAGAATAATAGTGACTCGAACAACATTCCCTTAGTATATAAGCTCATTAGATAAATTGTATCAAAAGATCTCAAGCTAATTGTACTACTCTTCAACATCCACTCAACTGTGTAGTTTAAACATCATTGATGGGTTACGCCAAGTGCTTGCCAAACGAATTGCGTTCAGGCTACACCTGTCCCTTGTCGGAACCCTTGTCAGTTACCTCCAGCACTAGCTGGCGCCCCAGTTAACCACACCTAGAGCTTGCTAAGTTCTAACACCCTTACAGATCCTTTCTTCGTGGTCAGTTGGAAATCGGCTTACATACATCTTCGCGCACGACTTGGGTTTTACTTCGCGCTCACAGAGTCCCTATATCGGTAAATTGCATCCCACTTACCGGCTATTTTCCATATAGCAATTCCTTCGCGCTTTCTATCCTCATCTATCCTGCAAATCGGACCACTCAAGAACCCCCTGCCGGAGTCCATTCTATTCCCTAAACGACGTCCACCACTTCTAATCAACCTTACGTTGCTTCGAGCTTCGCCCCTCGCCTTGTGCTCCCATATCCGATTCAAGTTTTCGGCCTATTCTTAACAACACTTTGTGAACAGTGAGTGGGCCGGCTTCGCGTCCGAGTCGTCACGTAGTTCTGTAACAACCGCAGGGTCAGCGAAACTACACGTAGGGGCTCCGAGCGTGATATCGGGGTCAGGGCCTTCCTGATGCTCAGCCTGTTCCATAACCCTCGACGCCTGGATGAACGACCTGCGTGATACCTCCAGAACCATGTCAATGCCTCCTCTCCCTGAGCCTCCACTGCCATCATTGTGTTCTCCTTCAAAGCTTGCGATAATATAGAAAGTGGCGTCGGAGCCGATTTTTTTTTTACTGTCATACCAAACTGCTGTGGAAGAAAGTCGATGGCTGTCATCGGGGCTGCTGCTGACTTTTTCTTTGACTTTTTCTTCTTTTTCTTCTTCGTTGCGGGGGCACATAGAATTCTGCGTGAGTGCGTTAGTCTGCGTTTTCACATCTGCGTTTGCGTTGGCGTTTTCACGCATCTATTTCCATAAAAGGCAGTTGCGTTTAGTTGAACTGCGTTCCGCGTTCCCACGTGTGACATCATCTGCGTGCGTGACACAACTATTGACGCGAACTCTTTTATTAAGTACACTCCTCAATTGTACTCAGAAGCAGGTTTTGGAAAGATAATGATAGAGTGTTTACTTACATGTACTTGTAAAACCAGTATCTACATATATCTATGCATCCCTGTGACAGCTGGAAATAATAGTTTTGTCGTGATATATTCATAAAACAACTATTTAAGGTAATAAACAAATGAAATGTTTAACTACAAGGTGAAATTCTATGGACCACTACTGTAATTATATTAAGTAGTATGCAGTTTCAACCACAACCACAGTAATCCTCATGCCTTTTACATACATTGTCTGCATCTGCTTCAGCCTTATGCTCACCTTCAAGATTATCCAATATCCAATTCCCCACTTTCTTATTCAAATCATGACGGAATAATGCAGCGACGGGAGTCCGTCCTCTTAACAACTGACTACAATCTTTTCATGGGTATCTTTGTGAGTCACAGCGATGTTTCTGAAAGACTCTCTCCAAATATTGTTCAACAGAAAGGAATCAAGCATGCCATAGCCTCATGGCTTCTGGAATGGAACTCTGACTCCGAGGAGAAACAGCCTGCTGGAGAGGAAAGCACAAAAGGTGACTTATGTAAAACCCAAGATGCTGTCTCGTGATACAGCTGTTACTCTGCACACATGACGAGCTCCAGATGAAATTCCAGATAAGCAGAGTGTGTCCAAGTCTGGCAACACTGAAAAGGATACTGCACCACCTGCTAAACGCAGTCGCAGGAAATTGAAGCATGACACAGATCCAAACCGGTAGACAAAAAGAGGAACCTTGTAGTCGAAATTTATATGGTTTTACCTTTTGCTCCTTTAAGTACTTGATATTTTAGATATCCCCTTAATACAAAGGATAAATCTGAGACCATTTCATGACGATACCTGAAGTTTCCCAGTAAATGTCGAGTGAACGTCAAGTTAAACTCAAGTGAACGCAAGTGCGACAGATGTGTCACACATCTGCGTTCGCTGCGTTTTATTGAACAATGCATGCGTTACTTTCATTCACGCATGCGTTCAAGACCTAAACGCAGATATCTCAAAGTGCATGAGATGCGTTCATTGTCGTTGACATGTGTACATATTTTTTTACGATTAGTTGGCCTTTAGAGCATTGTCCTCGGCCTGGTAGGTGTATTATTGAACGTCTATTATGATTCAAGCACTCATAATGACAGTATTAAGTACTTATTGACTCATTATGTTCCAGGAAATAAAGATAATTTGGTAAGGCTCAGTAACTTCAACTTGGACTGGCATTTGTATATAATTTCACGCAGAAATACCGACGTACATGCAAGAGTATAAACGCAAACGAACGCATCCGATCCTGAGAAAAACGCAGACAAACGCACCTCACGCACCACGCACACGCAGAATTCACCTGGCCCCTCTTAGGGTAGAGGACGTAAACCAAGGCACAGTAGATCTGGGAAACAGTCAATAAAATAGTTCCCGAGCCCTTCGATATGTTATCGTGCACATACGATAGGCAGGTCACCAAGTATGTCGTTAGTGATTTCCCACGCAGGTGATGTCCTGATCATGAACTGAATTGGCCCCCATTCATCTGACAAACCGCCGAGGAGCCGGGTGGCCTTTCGGTACTCTGAAAGAAGGCGCGTTGGGAAATGTCAAGGAAAGAGCGATGGGATCTACCGTTTATGACATAGGTGACGATATCGCTCCCCAAGACTTCTGACCGGTACTTTGGGGCTGACATGCTGTTCAATGCCTTCATACGCTGTCGGTGCTCGTTATCGGTATGAACGATATGAGCTACGATTTACTTTTAGTATAGATGAGACAATTGATAGCTGATTGAGATACCTGTATTCCAGAGCGTTCGTTGTGTGAGAGTGAGAAATATAGGCTTCATGATACAGACGGCTGCAAACAGCGGGGAACAAGTAGATCGAGAAACTTGCACGATAAGTACAAGCTGGCTCAACGCCTTCATGAGATTGTTCATAAACTCAACGATCCCCTCAAATGAAGTCCATGCATCGTAAGAGGATGCCCGGACTTTGCTTCGCGGTTCTTAGAATAGAATGCTTTAGCAAGTAATGATGAGCCATAACCTGTTTGGTGTATTACCTTGCGAAGTGGGAAGGTCTATCCTCAGTTGAGCTACATACGAGATCAGATCTCATTCGGTGGAAGCAGCACGTCGGATTACCTTGCATTAAATATAGCTTGAAATGAGTTGTTATACGCGTTTTCAGTGTTGGAAGAACACGTTCGCTGTAGTACTCCTTCCATTAGTAACATAATCACGAAAGGTGCATCAAATTCACCTCTCCCATTGCAGTACGGCAGCAAACGCGACAAAAAGAATGCGCAGAGCGACAGCGTTGAGAATAGCGCCAGTATCTGGGGAACCCTGGACCAAACCTAATTCGATCTGAGGAATATCACGTAAGTTAAATAAACCAGGGAAAAGGAGAGACGCTTACGATTCGGAGCATTTGACTGGACAAGTATAATAGTAGAGCGGTTTGGACTCCAGACCATAGTTCGTTGAGTATGAAAAACATCGCGAGAACGGGTTCTAGGGTGTATACATCGACGGCCAGACGCTTGAAGTATCCGACGGCCTCTTTGAAGTCCAGAAGCTGCTTTCCGAAACTTAACGGCGCGCATTTTAAGAGCGACACCTTCCACACCCCGAGTTCGACTGTTTCCAGTCCTCCGTTCTTCTATGTGGCGAGTTTCTCCGTGAGCACAGTTAGAGGGTTCGAAGCTGGTGAATAAGACATTGTAGGAGAGGGACGGATATGTTGGAATTGGCCACGTTCGACTTTTTAAGAGCGACAGAGAACAACCTCTCCTGTGATTCATAGTGATCAACGGGTGACTCGGACAGACACAATTAGTGCGCGGGAGCGTTAGGGCTACCAAGGCCAGACGGTTGTTTTTCACCGTTACAACTTAAAGGAGTGTGCGCGCCCGGAGTCAGTCATCCATTGTAATGGCAATAGAAGAGCACAGCTATGAGATGGGAATCACTCGCACGGGTGACGGTATCAGGGACTGGATTCCTTGTTCGGAATTTCCGTGCTGTGGCTGCTCAAATGGCAGTGGTGGTTCGGCGCCGAGTTCTGTATTTGTCCTGCACGTGAGAAAACATCAACATCGACGTTTGCCGGGATGATCTCGCGTTTCAAGTGAGGTCGTCTTTGCCTTTCATCTTGTTCCCAGGCTGCTCTGCCTTCGATGAGGGCATTTTCCGACAGCAGAGTCGCCTATCGATATACACTCTTTTCACTGCCAGTGCTACGTCTTCCTTGACTGGATCACCGCTGAAAGTTGAAAGCGATGCCGTGAAACCCGAACATCGTGAGTCTTTGTGTGAGATGTGAATACAAGTGTTCTTCTCCCATATATTGTCTGATGATAATAGGGTTATCAGAGAAGCGTAGTATTTCTGATCTGGAGAATGTTACTGCAAGATATTGTGCCCTCTCATCACTGGATTTTGGGAGAATTAAAGAGTAAAGGCGTGCTTACTTACTCTGGAAATTGATACGCAAATTAAGCGTTCTGCACTTCAATAACTTGGAGCTTTGGATATCGGCGCAAACCGTAGGGTCTTATGCTGTCAGGCACACAGAAGTGTTTCCCTCGTATCAACATTTGGTATGCATATTATCTCGTTTTTCAAATGTCCCTCCAGACTGACCGTCCACTTGGCTCTGCAGGATTTTTTTCATCCGATTGTGCTTGTCCGCAACTGGGGCCTCGGTTTGTTGAAGGCTACTGATTCGGTGATTACATGTCCTCAACATGGCTATCGGTATTGGACGAACAATGATTTTCGACATCCATTATCCCTATGTTTTCCTTATGAGTATGCTGGCGGAAAATCCGGCGTATTTCCGTGAAATCTCTCTTCATCCCGCTCTACGATGATCTGCTGAACCTGGGTCCTCAACCTCAAAACCTCAGCCACTACATCCAAGTCAGCTTGCTGTTGCTGGGTATCTTGGGAAACAGAATGAGCGACATGCAAAGGCATTCCGATTGCATTTCTCCTTTCCCCCTCATCTTCGGTCGGGCTATGTTCGACTGTCTCCTGGAGTCTGTTCTCCAAGACGGGCGCTACGCCACCCGCCAGCATGGGAGTGATGTCATCGCCGATCTTATTTCTGCATGGCGGAGAGTGCGGACGTAAATTGGGCATCACCTTCAGGTTAGGTGATAAACGGTTCTTCAAGTTTCGATCTCGGCGTCGCCGGCGCCTACGTATCAAGAGGAATGTGCCGCCTCCGATGATGATCAGTAGGGATACTAGGGATCCTAATACTGCTCCAATAATGATGAATGTTTTATCATTTCGATGGATCGAATTCGAAGACCTACAGTAATCATTAGTTTCCGTTCACTGTATAGATGGATGACTCACGGTGGGGCAGTTGAAGTACTTAGTCCTGAGCTCGTGGAGGAATGGCTGCTGAGATAATTTTTAGATGGTTCGACTACGTTAATGGATGACGCACGCTGAGATGGTTACAGTAATTGGTATTGATTCCATAGAGGAGCTGTTGAGATAAGGGACGTTGACCTACAGTCTTGAGTGCCGTGATGGGCAAATACGGACCTCAATGTCTCTGTCACGACAGAGCCTGATATATTGACAGAGTCTGTCGGTCTAGACCCATCGGACACGAAAGGACGATCAGGATCCGGATGGGACACCGCATGAGTATGCTGTTACATACAGTGATGACCACGACCCGAAATTACCGGGAGGATCGACGCTAAATGTCTGGGAGGTAGCATTGGTGCTGGAGTTCGGGCCTATTGCTCTAACAACCAATGGTCTATGGTTGAGATATATGAGTGAGTAGCGCTTGTCGGAAGATATTGGTGACGCACCCAGATCTAGTAAAAGTCGCATTGAGCGTCCCGTCAGGTTGATTGGTGTCAGTAGTTGAAACGAAGGGCGTATTAATAGTCTGAATTTGTGATGTTACTGCATATGTTATTGTGAAGTTTATTTGAGCCGTATCGCTCTCATCGCGATGCCATGATAATGTTATAGGCGTCCACATAGTCACAGTTCCTGTAAAGTTGTCAAAACGAAATCCGCGTGGGGATGGAAAGTGAAGGAAGAGTCTACAGTCCTAAGATTTAGCGTCTATGCAATAAATATATAACGAGGATTGACTCACAGCAAAATAAGGCCCAGCATCTTGAGAGTTTCTAATCCCGAGAAGATGTCACGGAGTAGCAGCGTAAGGAGTGAAACACCCGTAGCCCCTTGGGAGAATGAAGCGCATTATAAGAACACCATCCCGTGTCCTCCATGATGTTAAATGGAAGCATTGAATAGTGAATTCCCAGGCTGAAATCAGTTGTGGAGACCACCCAACAAAGACGTGGTTTGTTGATGGAAAAACAACGATGTTATCACTGCGAAAGACTAGGCGCCGACTCGTTGATCAGACTTGAAACTTGAAGCTCGAAGCTGGAATCGGGGCTTAAGCTTCAAGTTTAACGGTAAAATGCGGGTTCATGGCCCACATCAGGGCTAGCCATGTACTGGACGCAACGCCGAACACTAGAACATTGAGTACGAACACCTCCGAAGAATAAGGACAAGGGTCATCACACAGAATTATATACATCATGTCAGAACATCTCTGATCGGTTACCACTCGCACTTGCCGAAGCCCCGTTAACTACGCCTAGCGCTTGTAAACACTGTTACGGATCTCTCTTCGTGGCAGGAGCTCGGCCTACGGACTGTGATCCTCACTCAAGACCGGGGTTTTGCACGAGGATTCACTGATCATGAGTGTATTACTAAAAATGGACTCAAATTAGTACAACCTTGTTTTTTTAACAGGAATTCAAGCCATTTTTTTCCTGGCTTGGTAGAGAGCGGCGCTGTTATGTGTTGGGAATAGACGTCGGCAAGGGAATGAACGCGGTAGTATGGCTTGAGAGGACGTATATTCTGGGTGCTGATACGTAGTCGGTCGTGGTATAAAGCCAAGTTACGGTAATGATCAATATCAAAATCAAAATAATGTAAACGTCAGCCTGGTGGCTGTGAAACCATTATCCTCAACATTACGTTGTCATGACGAGTTTATGAACGTGGACTGTCTGCATCGTGGTGTCCATGTCAGAGCGCTCCAGATATTGCGGCCTCCCCCGACAGTTCTTCTTCGAATATTTCATTCTCCGAAGACTTCTCTCCCTTTCCTTCTATCTTTGCCTGACACATATAAGTAGTGTTCCTATACGCTCATTTATTTCTATCTTATATTAATAGCGGGAGCAGAGAACCATCATAACTCTGAGCCAGTACTACTGCAAGGTGCTGTGCCCTTATTTCACTGGATTTTATAACAATATGTGATAGTCACAGAATTGAGATATGTGAACTCAGCCTTCGGCGCCGGAAGAACTTAATTGGGCCACCTTTATGGTGCTACGTCATCCGGCAACGTAGGCGCATCCCTCGTATCAGCTTTTCACATGCAAACTGCCTCGTTTTCCTAGAGTCCGTCCAAAATGACCTGCCGCTTGCCGCTCCAGATTCGTTTCATTCCGAGTCTGTGTATCCTCCTTCGGGTCCGTTTATTAGTTCTGCTGTTACATAACTTCAGTATGTTAACTGATATCAGGCGAGCGACGGTTTGCTAACTCCATCTCCCCATATGCTGGCGGTGGATCCTCTTCTAATGCATGCCCATGGACACTCTCTGCCTCCCTTTCTACCAGTATTTGCTGAACCTGGGTCCTCAGCCTCACAATCTCAATCACCACATCCAACGAAGCCTGCGGAGCGTCCTGTGGCAGCGGCCGCTGGGGTTCAGAAGTGTCAACATGTTCAGGCGAGCTAGTGCTATTTCTCCTTTCTTCCTCATCTTCAATAAGAGGTCTTTCCGGATTCTGTCCCATTATCTCCTCACGTCTGTCCCCCAAGTCCGGAACTACGCCACTTGCCAGCGTGACAGTGGTGCCTTCACCATTTTGATTTGTAACAGCCGGAGAATGAGAATGTAGCTCAGGTATTATCTTAAGGTTTGGTGATAGACGGTCCTTCAAGTTCTGGTTCCGGTGTCTCCGACGGCGCTTGCATATGAAAAGGAATGTACCGCCTCCGGAGATAACCAGTAGGGATGCCAGGCATCCTATCACTGCACCAGTAATGCTGGATGTTCTATGACTTTGATGATTTGAATTGACATTCCTACAATAATCTTGAGATCCATTGACTACACAGATAGATGACGCACGGTGGGGCCGTTGCAAAGCTTGGTACTGAATCCATGGAGAGATGGGACCTATAATAATAATGAGTTGGTTTGACTACATTGATGGGTGGCGCACGTTGAGACGGGTCCAGTAATCTGTCCTGATTTCATGGAGCTATTTGAAAACGGATTTTGAGTGACTGCTCTGAGTACCATGATGGGTGAATACGGACGTTGGTGGAGTTCAGGGTTATTGCTTCAACAACGAATAGTCTACGGTTAAAAAGGATGAGTGAGAAGTGCTTATTGGAAGATTTTAACAACGCACTCCAGTCCAGATGAAGTTACGTTGAGTGACCCGTCAGTTTGAGTGGTGTCAGTAGTTGAGATAGTTGAGGGTCGTTCCTTGTCAGTAAAAGGACCTTGTAAGGGTACTATCTTGAAGTATATTTGATTTGTATCGTTCACATCTCTGTGCCACGATAGCGTTAGTATAGGTATTCCGGCAGTAATAGCACCTGTAAAGGTGCCAAAATGAAATCCATGCGAAATTTGAAAGTGAAGGAAAGTTCTGCAGTCAGAAATATTTAGCGTCAACTACATGGGAATGTAGGAAGAATTACTGACATCACGATAAGACACAGCATCTTGAGAGTCCTCCCAGGCCGAGGAGATATCATAGAGTAGTGGACAAGGAAGCTTAAAGACCTGTAGCCTTGGGGAGAAGCCCATTATATAGGCACTATACCTCTGTCCAGCTTAGAAGGAAGCATGCGCTCCGTCAGTAGTCAAGGCAATGAATGAATTGAAAACCGGCACTGCTCTCCGTGCTGAGGTGAAATCAAGATCTATTATCCGGAATACGTAATAAGATGCGGTACGCTGGTAGAATACAATTGTACAGTGAAAGCGGAAGACTAGCCGCAGAGACATTGATCAGACTTGAAGCTTGAAGGATGAACTAGCTTAATCTGTCATGGTGATGTGTATGTTTTTCGACAAAAGTACGACGATCCATGTACTGAATACGGTATTGAGCATAGAGTTGCCTAGGTCCGAAGAACAAATCAGCAGGCTGTGCCCTGCATCAGATAAAGTACAGCCGGTCCAGCATCTTTCATTAGATGCTTCGTTTCCCTCGCGTCAATCTGGTATCCTGTTTACTACAGCGTCATCTCACATTGTCTTGGCTCAAAGTCATGCTGCAGAAGCTCATACAACTTTAATTGCATGATCGGAGTTGAGTTGCTCAGTGGGTTACTTTGAACTGATCAGTATTGTAGTTTGGTAGAAGTAAGTGTCATTCAAAGAAAACGGAGAGTCATGATAAAGTTGTGTTATCATTAATCAGGGACATGAGGAGACAAACACATATATGCAATAGCTCGCACGAGCACCCAACAATAGCATGGAAATATACATGAGGCGATATGTTGCCTGGGAAACGCATGAGAAATCAAGAACTCGAACGATGGGGGAGGAATGTACACCTATTAGCTCGTGGTACTAGGTATTTATATTGTAAGTAAACATCTATCCCCTATCTAACGGGGATCATAGAGAGTAAAAATGTAGAACGTATTCGAAGAAAGTAAGGAGGGGAATGGAAACAATGGGAAGATCTGTGTGTCAAGGAGTAAGTGAACAGCCCGTCGGTGGTGATGGACATGAGTCTGTAGACATTGGTGGGCCGTGTCCGCCGTGTCAGGATGACCAAGGTGTCGGGGAATCCGGCTTGTTCGTCAACAAAACGATTTGCACAAGAGGTACGAGTTCTTTTCGAGAAGGAAGTGGACCGGAATCATAGATCGAGTATCACTTTCAAAACTTGAAGAAATCCGTACAATACAAACAAGTCACAGTTGCGAACATCGTCAACAAAAGCGGTCTGATACCACGAGGTAGAATCCACGTAGGATGCACAATCTGACGGGCCAAGGACAGGCCGGAATTTGCCAACATTTGTCTCTGCAGTTCCGGACCCCATGCTCCGGTAACTGATTCGGCCCTGGCACGCGTCAACTTTTTTCTTTGCGCGTCTCGCTTAACCCTGCCATTTCCATTTTCCAAGGACATGAGAACGCAGTGAAGACCACCGCGGGAGAATATGCTCGGTGGTAATCTGAGGACATATGCTTACTTTCCTTAAAAGACTGACAAATCTAGGACTGAGAAATTTTCATGCAGTATTTAAAACTCGGAGCCATTTCAGTGTCAATCTTTGCAGCGTTTGCAATACCCAGACTCTGGTGTCAGTTAATTGACTATTCCATCGGTTTCCGAGTCTATTGATTGTCACGTTTCTTGAGTGCTACTATCCATATTCATTATCGTTTCTTGATCTTTTCTCAGTTGTAATGCAGACCAGATACTATGTGCCCTCAAGTCAAGTTGGTTCCTTCTGATTCAACGCACTTATTGCTAAAGCCTCCACTTCAAACTCACTGTACGATTACGAGACCTGACAAACACAAAGTCAACGATCGCCCCGAGAGCTAGAATATTATCAGTAAAGTTCCACGACGGTAAGCATTTTGCCTTAACTACGTGCACAAAGAACACCTTTTTCGGTAGTAAATAAGCCGTTATACGGGGCGTCAATGTTGCACACTCGAATCATATTGTGGTTCAACGTTGGTGCAAAAAAGCCCTCAAATGTCCGATTGTTTCCAAACACCCAGAGACACAAACGCGGGCCGTCTCAAAACCCATGAGCCAGTACGTGCATGAGATCAACCCAAGTTCGATACTGGGGGCCATGAATGAGAGAGATCCGTAGATCGCATCCAATTACCAGCGCGCTACCACCGGAAATTTTCCGTACGACAGAGCACAAGGTATGGTATGTCCTCTGGATACCTGGCGGTGATCGTAGGTGCAATTTGTTGCATTAGAAGGTGGAAGATCCAGTTGATGTGATTCGTACGGTCCTAATAGCACTCACGTTGATCGGTCGACAAGGTGTAGATTGTTGAATGTGGGGGTAAGAATAAATTTGCTACGAGATGTATATAGCACTGAAAGTGCCCATCATGAAACGGAAGGCTGAAAATGCGGATCTGCATACACAAAAATAGATACCTGTTTTTAGCACAAATCTAATTTCAGCATTTCGCTTGCACTGACGTTGATGGTATATCACTTCCATGTTCAACGCGGCTTTCCGCCGCTTACCACATTCGTTACACCAGGTGTGATTTCAGGAAATGATGCCTCGAGCGTGATGCCGACATGGGGAGCTGCGGCCCTCAAATTTTTTAGCAAAGCTTGATCAGAAATCATAGAATACATCATAATCTCCATATGGCAGGGGCACGAAGAGACATTTCCGCTACAGTGATGTTTATATTCCATCCGTGTCCAAGGGTACGTAGCCTAGTAGATCCTCGCTTTCCATCCCTCGAATCTCGACATGCTTCGCCATCCATTTATCCACCCCTGTATGACCCGACTCCGGTCTACGTTTCCAGAGTGAGGTGGATGCTAAGAGAAATTCGACGTTGGGCTCCTCTCCTTGCATCACAAGGCTTCCCATCAGATGCCGCTTCGCTGAATGCGACAACTTGATCGTCTCAACCGATCCTTGGCGATCGCGGACGAGATCACATAACCATAGCACATCTCTGGCACGTATAGAATCTAGCACCACGCTTTGAAGATTTGGCCAGATTACGGACGAAGCCTTTGATTGCTCTAGAGGAGGAGATCGCCTGATACCGAGCGTATCCCTATCGGCATTCCTACTGGTCTCCGCACTACGGAGTGCCATAGCTCGTGAACCTATAGAAAGTCGTCTACGCGAGGGCTGAGGCTGTGTATCTGTGATGGGGAGAATATGTTCGCAAGCGGAGTGATAGAATTGGACGTGTGTCACCGAGGAAAGGGTATGCAGTGCGGTAAAGTCTATCAGCCGTCCAGTACGGGCCCTAATGACAATGGAGCACTCGTTGAAACGAAGAGTATACAGCTTGACGAGTTTTGAAACGAACGATGGAGGGATGCCTATAGCTGGTCCTCGAAACTCGAGGAATTCGAGATTGGGGCATGAAAGCATGGATAAGACGGAAATGTTTGCGGTATGGGAGCGAATCTGACCGAATGTTAGGGATACGAGAGACAGGCTCTCGATTTCAGGTAGCGTGTCAGTTGTGGTACCTTCATCTAATGACCATACCCCTCGAAGAACAAGAGTCTTCAGCGCAGGACACTCTGAAAAGAGAGTTTTGCACGTCGACGGGGTCATCGACACGCGGTACATGTCAAGCGAACTCAAGTGAGTAAGCGGGCAAAGGGGATTGGTGCCAAGGAGTCGCTGGTGAGATAGCCGGGGGACACCGTGCATGAAAAGATTGTACCTGCCGTTTGTCGTAAGCTCGGAAGCGAAACTCCTGTAATCATACAGGATAATCTCCAGATCTGTGAGTGCCGGAGCCAAAACAGGCCTGAGGGGGGAGAGGAAGTCGATACCTCCGTAACTCAGTGATGGAGCGGACACAGATAATCGACGAAGGCGACCAATGTGATTAGCCACGAGTTGCACGACCTGGCGCGTAGATTCCCCGGTTACCGCGTCTTGCGCGGACGAAATCTTCAATACAACATCGAAAAGGCACCTTTTCGACCGCTCGAGTCGGACTGATGCCCACTCGACTGGATCCTGGACGCGCGCTTGGTGAAATGGTACGTCGATGATGGTCCAAAACTCTGGATCGTCGAAACATAGACTCCTCCAGTGGCGACTAACACCACAGAGAGCAAGAATGCGGGGACGAGAGCTGGGAGGATACAACGGAAGATCGGACGTAGTCTTGAAAATCTTCAGGAGCATTTCGTTAGGAAGAGAATGTATTCCGGAGGCATTCGGAGCCTCGTGATGCCCGTTTGACATGATCTGATGGTCGCTGAGCTATATTCTGCGAATGTTAGAGCCCTAGAATTGTACCCCAGCTCTAATGATGCGTACTTGTTGAAGGCGGGAAGAATACAGATAGTCGTGGCTATGATAGGAGAATTTGATCTGGGCACAGGGTTTGCCTAATGCAATCAATTCCCGTGATGAAAGAGACGGCTGCTTTGAACAACGCGTACTCTTGGCAAAATGCATCACTTGTGCTAGAACATTTGAGCTTTCTTATCCGGGAGTATATGTGAATGGCCCCGGGAAACGTGATACATATTATCATCTACGATCCAGGCTAGCAGAGGAGGGTTTGGCGAAAGTCGGACACTCTGGAACCATGTGGTCGTTGGTATGGTCATTGGACTAACGAAAGAGAGAGCAAGCAGTGCCTTGAAATGAGATTCATAGCTAAACGGACAGACAGACGATTGGAATAAGCCGACTAACAATCATAAACGGAACGAACGAACCACAAGACTGACGAGGATGAGCAGAGGTAAAAATAAAATGGAAAAATCCAGGCCTCTGGTATACTCCCAACAGCCTCAATGAGGCCTTCAGCGCTTCACTTGTTCAATATGGTGCCGTCGGCTACGAGGTCGGGAGAATTCAACATCCGATTCAAGTCCGACTCAACTCTAAGCCACGGCGCCGATGTTCGCATCAACGTCGCACGCCACTTCTCAGTCGCCGGAGATATTCTGCCATCGCTTTAACCTCCAACATATCAGTGCCGGGACATGTCGACCACAAAGAAAAAGACGTTTCAATTTGGAATACTCTTTGCTTGACAAAACCTTGACTTGACATTGACGATTAGCTATGCTCCGCGTCGCGCGCAGGGCCGAATTTATAGCATCAGATACTCAACTTCTCCAGTTTCATCTGTAGCAAACGAGCAAATGTTCGCGCCAGCGGCGGGTATAAGCCGTCGTGGTGTACTTGTTGCGAAGGTCGGATACTACATCAAAGAACGCGGATGGTAAACCAGCGCAAAGGCACTCTAGACATCTGTAAAGTTCCTGGACCGGCAGTAAGACTAGTGACTTTGGATGAACTGAATGACCATCTCGGGGATCCAATGATGACGGGAGTACTCCTGCGCGATCACCGGTAGAGGGGTACTGGTATACTATCCAAGTAAGAGAACGTCATTCCTGTTTCTTTCTAGTGGCGCCATTTACAACCCAGGGCAGTTTCAGAGATTTGACTCAGTATTCAACAACCAGATGCCTTCGTTGAAACCCATGAAAAATTAAAATTCAAGTCCCTCCTTGGTCTCCAATTGAACGTTGCTCCAGTTTCCCGAGGCCGCTACCATTGCCAATCAGCATGATCGAAGCCCCTTCTTACCCCTGGCTCTATACATACCCAAGGTACGAACACGTCTCTCGTAATCGTCAGGATATACACTTATGTTAGTCTAGAGCTGCCAGACACTCGTATCAGATTCAATTACATTGCCGCGATGTCGGACGAGTGAGACATTTTGTTGACCACCCAGAGGTATAAATGCAGGAATGGGGGATCACCTCTTCTCTATCAGCGAGAACGATGATTTCCACCACTCTTCTCCTCGTTTCCGGCATGCTATCTGGGGCATACGCTTCCATCGGCCCCGTAGCTAACATGCAAATCGTCAACGCAAATATTGCGCCTGACGGTTTTACCAGAGCGTACGCGCCGCTCTCTCTCCGCTCGTTTACTCTCGCTAACCTCACTTCAGCGCTGCTCTTGCTGGTGGAACCTTTCCAGGCCCACTCGTTAAAGGAAACAAGGTATGCGTCCTTGCTGAACGTCATTCTGCTCTCACTCATTTTTTTTTCTTCCAGGGCGACAGGTTTAGGATCAACGTCGTTGATAAATTGACGGATAATACGATGTTAAGAAGCACCAGTATCGTAAGTAGTTTCTTCGTTTTGATCTGCTGTCTCTAGTTTCTCTGACAACTGTAATAATAGCACTGGCATGGTCTATTTCAGAAGGGGTCTTCCTGGGCCGATGGGTATGTATACATATAACAGACATCTAACGTTTCGCATCTTACCGCTCCCACGACCATAGGCCTAGTTTCGTCAACCAGTGTCCCATCGCTGCCGTGAGCGAAAATCCTCCATTTGCGCTCTTCAGACGTTAATCTTGTCTAGAACCACTCGTTCCTATACGACTTCACAGTTCCTGATCAGGCGGGAACATTTTGGTATCACTCTCATCTCTGTACGGCTTCTCCCTTGCGTCTCTTCTCATCTTCAGAATGATGACCTAACATTCACAGCGACGCAATATTGTGATGGTTTACGGGGGCCTATGGTCGTGTATGATCCCGTCGATCCTCACCGACTCCGTTACGATATTGACACGGGTACGAGAAAGTTTCCCTTCCAAGTTCCGATCTTTCGCCTTTGACACGTATTCTAGAGGCAACAGTGATCACACTTTCAGACTGGTGAACACCTCCCTTCTGCCGACCGTCGAACTTACAGTTCTCATGATGAAACACACTAGGTACCACACACCGGCCCTCGCAGCGGGACCAGTACCCGTGTTCGATTCTACCCTGATCAACGGTACGTCAGAGCCGTCTCATCACATCAACCCTAATATTCTTATTTCAAAATAGGCAAAGGACGTTACGCAGGTGGCGTAAGTACTTCTCACCTCTTTCTCACACGCTCTTTTCTGACGATCAATCAGCCGACCTCTGACCTCTTCCAACTGAATGTCGTCCGCGGACTACGCTACCGCCTCCGCCTCGTAGCCATCTCCTGCGACCCTAACTGGGTATTCTCCATCGACTCTCACAACTTCACCGTCATTGAAGCCGACGGCGTCAACACCCAGCCCCTCGTCGTTGACTCCGTCCAGATCTTTGCCGGGCAGCGGTACTCTCTCATCCTTAATGCAAACCAAAATATCGGGAACTACTGGATGCGCGCGAGCCCGAACGTCGGAACCCAGGGCTTCCAGGGAGGGATCAATTCGGGTGTGGTGCATTACGTCGGAGCAGCTTCAGGGGACCCGACGGGCAACCAGACGACGAGTGTTATACCCCTCCTCGAGACGAACCTCCACCCTCTTGAGAACCCCGGTGCCCCTGGGTTGCCACAAGCTGGCGGGGCGGACGTCGAGCTTAACCTAGCCCTCGCGTTTGATATCACAAACTTCAGATTCACAGTCAATGGCGCGTCCTTCATCCCACCCACCGCACCAGTACTCTTGCAGATCTTGAGCGGGGCCAACTCAGCCCAGAACCTGCTTCCTTCTGGGAGCGTTTATACTCTCCCGCCGAATAAGGTCATTGAAATAAGTGCTCCAGCTTTGGCGGTTGGTGGACCTGTACGCATCATTCTCTTTCGTGACGCATTCTCAGGCTGACACTTCGTGCCAGCACCCGTTCCATCTTCACGGTGTAAGATTTTTCCCTACTTGTCGCGGCGTAGTTTGTAATGAACGCCGTTTCTAGCACACCTTCGACGTCGTACGAAGCGCAGGGAGCACAGAATACAACTACGCGAACCCAGTAAGTCTTCTTCACTTTCTTATACCGTGTTATGCCACAACCAACTATACTCACCAGGTCCGACGTGACGTCGTCTCGACTGGTTCTGGCACTGACAACGTTACTATCCGTTTCACGACAGACAACGCTGGGCCTTGGTTCTTGCACTGGTAAACTTCATGTCTCACACTGAAAGATAGTATTAATGCTAACCATATTGTTTCAGCCATATCGACTGGCATCTGGAAGTGTGAGTCTTCATTTGTTCCCTATTATATGTCGTCCTCATTATCTCATTCCTAGTGGACTCGCTGTCGTCTTCGCTGAGGATGTCGACACGATCGAGAAGCAGAACCCGCCGAGTACGAAATATTCTTTCTTTTATCACTAGCCATGAAAATAATGACAAACAAACTCAACAGCTGCCTGGGACCAACTCTGTCCGATTTACGGAAACCTCACCTCCGACCAGCTGTGAACAGAATTTATCCTTAAGTGTTCCGACTATTCTTATTTCTTCTCTTTTCATGCACATGATATAAGTTTATTTTTTATGTACATCTTGGCAGGCGTCTTATGTATCATACCACTTCAGTCGCCGACGAATGTACGTTGTTCTACTTATCAAATTAAATATGCGTTTCCTGTTATGTCATGAGGGCGGCACGATGTATCTTCCGGCTGAGCTCAGTTCGTGAAGAAGAAGTGAATACCATCGCCCGAGACCGCCATATAAATTTGATCTTACACGGAAGCCCTGGAAAAAAGCAACAAAGAAATGTTCTGTGCATTGCCCATGGCCGACTCATCCGATACCTTCGTGTGAATAGCAGCAATATAGACGATTGGCACAAAGCTATAACTAGTCAACTAGTTCATCGACATCCATCCTGTATACTTCCGTTGTAAGATGCAGCGGTCTTCAGACGACGGATCTTCCGGAGGAGTTGAGCAGAGCTTGAAGCTGATGCTTCAGGGAGAGCCTCAGTGCGAGTAGAAACGGTAGTTCACAAATTGCACATGAAAGGGAACCTTCACCCTTCGGTCACTGGTAATACCGGCACAGAACACCTGCACGAAATCTAACAGAGACAGTCATTACGCGGAAAGGTAAGCTGTATATTGTTTCATTCTCTTTCCGACGACACAATGGTCCTCGGTCCCAGAGAACCTCGGGGACGCCATTCTTATTTCGCCTTTAAAAGACAGTCAAGGTACATTTAAAGTAGAAAGCACGGCGGCACGCAATCGTATATTAAAGGGAACCTTCACCTCTCGGTCATCGGTAATACCGGCACCGAACACTAGCATGAAACCCAATAGAGACAGTCGTTACGCGGAAGGGTAAGCTCATTTTGCCTCAAAAAGACCGCCAAATAAAATTTAAAGTCAAGCACGGCATCCAAGAAACCGCTTGAGCCTGACCGTAGCTCATAGGAACCTTGTTCAACCGAGAGTGTCGACCAACACATTAACATTGATACATTCCTAGGTCTACAATTTCAACTACTGTGCGGACAAACGCTATCGGATAGCTGCATCGGAATAATCATAAAACGGATACTATCATCCGAGGCACTATAGGTATTAAAAGCATGATGTATCGATACTATGGCTTCCTCTAGTGGCGAACATGGGGATCGAACCCAGCCTACTCAGGGCTGCTAATCTGCAGACGACGAAGTGCCCTATACTTCTCCGAACGGAATCGCTAATGTGGTGAGTCATCCGACGTGAGCTATCAACCTCGTGCAAACCACGCCAAGTTCATGACATATCGTCCAATGTGGAGCTGTCAGTAGTACTCGCTGCGAATGAGTAATTAAAAGGGAATCTGAGTCGCTATCGAGGAGCGGAATTCTTTTCCCATGAAAACAAGCAATCTACTCGGAATCTCATGAACGGCTGGGGGTGGAAGCCATCTTATGTTACAAAAACTACTAAGCTGGTTAGCGAATGTTCGCATTTACGGAGCGATAAAGCGATATAGGACCCACGGAACCAGTACCCAACCTGAGCTTTCAGCCTTTGGATGGTCCGTGATATACCATATCCCATACTATTAGCCTAACAATCAATTTACATGAAAATTCCGCCGTGGCCTGAGATTTAAAAAAGGGTCTCCTACTCCGAAAAAAAAGCATTTCCATTCATTGCCAGCGCTGGGACTGAACCTTCAACGTGACACCTGACGGAGTCGACTAGTACCACGGATGCATGTTCTGTCCCCGATGCGGCTCAAACTCATGGAGCTCGCTCACTCTCAGGTGGTACAGAGACGCGAAATCGGAAAGACGGGTGTAAAAGCACTCGCTATCCACGACTGATGCTCGCATTCAGCCTTAATTCAACTGAAATAGGACTTCCGGAGTTATCAGGAGCAAGGCCAGAGTCGATAGAAGGACTTGCGCATACTTACTACTTGCTTACTACTGAGAGAACAGAATTTAGCAAATGCGGGGCGATTGAAAGAGAGATAGCAGAAAGGACTCTGCATGGGCTAAAGTAACATAAGAGCCCCCCCCCAAAGGATGTTCTACAGTCTACTATGATATTAGGGGCAATATCACCATTAGATTCAATCCTTTTGTGCTTATATTTTATTACACCTAAGACATGTGTGACGGCACTGTGACTAAGAGTCGGCAGTAACGGCACACGAGTTGGTCAAGTGAAGCTAAGACTAAGTCGGGCAGAGAAAGACCAGGTTATAAGAACGTCGATTAGAAGTCCTGCTATCTAGTATAGCTTTTGTATCTTATATACTGTTAGAGTAAGGGTTTTACCATAAACGAATAGAGCGGGATGAGCGGGATGAGTAATGTAAAGGCGGGTTAAGTAAAATAAGTAAATAGAAAAGCGGGATCACCTGTAAGGTAAAAGAAAGAATATAGTAGAAGTGGTACCTGGACCGAGGAGATGGATCTCCTACATACGCCCTCCATGCTTTCCAAGAAAGCATCTTCGTCATGCCTAGTTTTAAGTATCACAAGTCGTATCCATATCCATCGCCATGCTGCCAGGTAGCGCATCCTCCAGGATTGGTTGGACCCGTCCGCGCTGTCGTCTGGGGCTGGTGAGAACGTCGGTTTGTTGATGCAGCGAAATGGCATTGTCGATGCCCCAATCTTCCCGTTTCCGTGGTTCTGGAACTGCTCGCATTTGTTCTGAGCGATGTGGTCCTTGCGCAATGTGAAGCCTCCGCCTCTGCCCATACGGCACATTGCCATAGTGAACTTGTCGTCTGTCATCACCTGACCACCAGGTGTGGGCAGCATCCCCTCTCGACTGCCCTGGGAGAGTGCCTTCCACTTGAGTGGCAGCGGTGGGAACACCTTGTCGATTGTGACGCGGATGTCCGTGAGCAAGTCCACCGTTGAACCCCGCATGATGGGGAACCCCTTGGTACGGCATCCTCCTCGTTCCAAGCCTTCGCGAAAATCTCGTACCCCACCAGCTCGATCCAGCCCTGAGGGATCTCGCCCTTGGCGAGGTGACCCATGTGCTTGATGTATAGGGCAACCTGCTCACGTGTGAAACCTGACTGTAG